>SJYT01048986.1:190546-316367 GCA_006410635.1 Cephalophus harveyi
ACACCCATACATGACCACAGGAAAAACCATAGCCTTGACTAGATGGACCTTAGTCGGCAAAGTAATGTCTCTGCTTTTGAATATACTATCTAGGTTGGTCATAACTTTTCTTCCAAGGAGTAAATGTCTTTTAATTTCATGGCTGCAGTCACCATCTGCAGTGATTTTGGAGCTCTAAAAAATAAAGTCTGGCACTGTTTCCACTGTTTCCCCATCTATTTCCCATGAAGTGATGGGACCAGATGCCATGATCTTTGTACTTTATTAATAAGAATAAACCAAAAATGGTATTAACTGAAGTTTTAATTGTCTCAAATGAAGAACAGTGTAGACTAACGTGTAAGAATTCACATTTTTTGCAATTAGGTTGTACATATTAGGTAGCTATATCTGTCTATATCTACTATCAGTTTTATCTATTTGTCTACTATGTATCTGCCTACCTACCTATCACTTGAAGTAAAATAGGATGTTTAATTCCAATTGGAAAATAATATCATGTGGGGGAAACTACATGGACTTTGAAATGAGACAAGATTTCAACTCTATCACTTACAGTTTTGTGATCTTTCAAGTTGCCAAATTTCTCTGTCTTGGTTGCTTTAGTAAGTAACACAGTGGCTAGGTTCATCTCTCTTCCTTTCATAGCATTTTCTACCTACTGGTTGGTTGTCAAACCTTAACATGTAAATCGGTGCTATAGAGAACTTATTCAAAAGTAGATTCTGATTCAGTAGGTCTGCAGTGGAGCCTAGGATTTTGCATTTCTATAAAGTATTAATACATTGTCCACTTGCCTCGGTTTGAGTGGCAAGCTTGTAATGTACACTGGGAAGCAGAAGGTTTGTTCACTGAAGTGCTCTTCTAATACCTAAAATGGAGAGTTATTGTGGCAGTTAGGAATAAGAGATGTATAAAATGACTTTCCTGGCTTCTGACAAGAGAGGAGCTCAAGAAACAACATCATTGCATCATCATTGTTATCATTTTTTTTTTTGATAGGGTTTCTCTTGGAGCCCTATTTTTCTTTCTTTTTTAAGATGTTATAATTGGCACAAAAATTATATTAGTTTCAGATGTAAAACATAATGATTCAATATTTGTATATATTACAAAATATTCACCACAATAAGTCTAATTTAACATCTGTCACCACAGGTAGTTACAACACTTTTTTTTTTCCTTGTGATAAGGACTTGGAAGATTTATTCTCTTGGCAACTTTCAAATATGCAGTATGGTGTTATTATAACCACACTCACCATACTGTAAATACATTACATCACCTTGACTTATTTTATAACTTTGTTTGTACCTTTGGACCTCCTTCACACATTCATTCACCATTCCCTGCCCCTTGCTGTCCCACTTCTGGAAACTACAAATCCATTTTCTGCATCTAGGAGCTCAGGTGGTTTTGTTGTTTTGTTCTGTTGTTTTTGTGGTCTTCTTAGGTATTACATCTTCGTGTAAATAAATCATTTATTTGGCAGTAAAGCAGGTACTCACAGCTGGGAGTATTATTGGAATCATTTTGTGCAGACCCCTTATTTATAGAGGAGGAAACTAAGATTTCTAGATAGAAAGTTCCTATAGGATAGAAACTCAGACCTCACGATTGTGAACTTAACTCTTTCATCCCATCATAGTGTCTTCCTTGTAAGAAAGGCCAAATATGTTTGATATCTAAAACATCCAGGAAGGAATACATAATTTTTCAAAGGAAACTAGACCTTAGAAGCTGTTCAAACAGAAAGAAATTCCAAGAAAGTTAAAAAATGTCAGTGGGAACCCAGACCTCCTTGTGTTCAGTTCAGTTCAGTTCAGTCACTCAGTCGTGTCCGACTCTTTGCGACCCCATGAATCGCAGCATGCCAGGCCTCCCTGTCCATCACCAACTCTTGGAGTTCACTCAGATTCATGTCCTTCGAGTCAGTGATGCCATCCAGCCATCTCATCCTTGGTCGTCCCCTTCTCCTCCTGCCCCCCAACCCCTCCCAGTATCAAAGTCTTTTCCAGTGAGTCAATTCTTCACATGAGGTGGCCAAAGTACTGGAGTTTCAGCTTTAGCATCATTCCTTCCAAAGAAATCCCAGGGCTGATCTCCTTCAGAATGGCTTTGGCTCCATTCCTTCATTCTTTCTGGAGTTATTTCTCCACTGATGTCCAGTAGCTTATTGGGCACCTACTGACCTGGGGAGTTCCTCTTTCAGTATCCTATCCTGTTGCCTTTTCATACTCTTCATGGGGTTCTCAAGGCAAGAATACTGAAGTGACAGCAGCAGCTGCCTGTAGAGCTTAATGCTCTATTTTGTGGTTTTTGCTTAAATATGTGTGACTGTTTCTATTCTGGCGAGTAAGCAGGATATGTCTTTTAAAAAGCACTAGCCATTTAGGAGAAGGCAATGGCACCCCACTCCGGTACTCTTGCCTGGAAAATCCCATGGGCAGAGGAGCCTAGTAGGCTGCAGTCCATGGGGTCGCTAAGAGTCAGACATGACTGAGCGACTTCGCTTTCACTTTTCACTTTCATGCACTGGAGAAGGAAATGGCAATCCACTCCAGTGTTCTTGCCTGGAGAATTCCAGGAACGGGGGAGCCTGGTGGGCTGCCGTCTATGGGGTCGCATAGAGTCAGACATGACTGAAGCGACTTAGCAGCTATTTAGGAGGCTAGAGAATGTGGGCTGCTGATGTGAACTGAATACACAGGCTCAATTCAAGCCTGGTATTGCAGTCAAGTGGCAAACAGGCATGAACACACTAAAAATGTGTGTTTTAGTCCTCAAAACAAATAGTGCATCAGTAAATAAAAAAATCTGAAGGCAACCAGGAACTACATGTGTCACTGAGCAAAACAGAGCAGTGCTAGCTGTAAACTCTTTGAGGATGGGCAATGCTAAGGGAGAAATTTCAAGTCCTTTTACTAAATTTAGGACAACATGAAGGAACTGGTAATTAAAAACTCCTGTGATTGTTTCTAGATACATGAGAATTGTTGAGGGATTCAAGGAGGAATCAGAGAGTTTGGAAAACTCACATCAGTTTTATTATCAGGGCAAGAATAGTGAGAGAATAGAATGAAAGGGGAGAAGATAGGCTGATTCAGCTGGAAGGAGAGAGAGAGTTTGTTAAAGAGAACTGCTGGCAGCTTAGAGAACCAATTGGAAAGTGATGAAAGGGAATTGAGATGGTGACAAAAGCAAAGGAGGTGAAACTAACCTCTTAAAATTTCGTTTGGGGAGTACTAGGAAGTGACGATCCATTAGGTTTTTTAAAATCACAAACACTAAGCATAATAAAGTCTAATACAAAATTTCAGAGAGCCAACTGGAGCAATTAATCTAAAAGGGTAAAGGAGCTCTTGAGAGGTGGCCTTTTAAAGCTAAACCTCAAAAGAGAGTAGAAAGTGGTTGCCCAGGGCCTGGGGCCTGGGGGTACAGATTTTAGATATGCAAGATGAATAAGTTCTGGGGGTCTATGGCAGTGTAACCATGGTTGGTAATATGGTATTGTACAGTTAACCTTGTTGGGAGAGTAGGTTTTAAGTGTTCTTACCCCCAAAACGTATTAAGTATATGAGGTGATTAATACTGTGGTGATTATTTCACAATTTATACATATATCAGAACATTAATTATACATCTTCAATCTATAGTTTTTAATTTGTCAGCTGTACCTTATTGGTGCTTATACTTTCATCTGTGAAGTGGCATCTGTCCTTATACTTTCTACTGTTGACCAAAAAGCATTGTGCTGTCGTTCTCTCTCACCCTGGACTTTGTAACCACAGATTTTTTTTTTCCTTAAATTTTCAATTTTACTTCAGAGTTGGAGTTTTAAAATATTTACTCAGCAGAGAACATAAGAACACAAATAGAAAATGAAAAATCTTTATAATGTGGGAAAAAAGCTGAAGCTTAAAAGATCATAGTAGGACTCCTGAGATTATGTTGGCTGTGTTAAATAAATATAAAAATCTGGGCCTGTTGAAGAGAGGAAGACAATAGTGGTGTGAAATGATCAGAGAGGTGTTAGATGATTGATGTGCAAGGTGACACAGTCATTGTAAGTCATGCTAGGAATCTTCTGTGTCTTTAGGGAACAAACCCAAGAGATACATAGAATTAGGATTCTAAGGGAAGCAGCAAGAGAGATAGGCTCATTAGAGGGGATCTAGGCAACATAATGATAGTTTGAATCCAATCTTGGGTTAGCTGTTCAAAAGATACTTTTGTTATTCTCAGTACTTCTTGACTTAATCTCATTATAGGAGATGAAAACGAGAGGGTTATATTAGAAAATAAAATATCTGGGCCAGAAAACAAAGGGAAATAAAATGGAAAGAAGACTCTTGAACACAGCAAGCAGTGCTGCCCTACCTGAGTTAAAGAAGGAAAGGGGCCAATCTCAAAGCAAAGAAAATCATTTAAAACTTAGGTGAGTCATGTTGAAAAAAGTAAAAAACAGCACAGAGAAAGAAAATTCTAGAGGCATAGTCCAGATTGTAGGAAAATATATAGTGAAAGGGAAAGCTACTTAACTCCTGGAACAATGAAGCACTTTTAAAATCGGGATCATTGGAGGATCATGGCAGAGGGCTTTGTCCTCACTTAGCACCCAGGGTCACAAGCTTGAGAAAGACCATCTACGTCTCCTGCTTGGGGGGTCTGAAGAGGCATTTCTGTGGTTGGTACGTGTATGATAATATTTTCAAAGGTAGGTTTCTGGATACATGCACACCAGTGTTCACTGCAGCACTGTTTACAATAGCCAAGACTTGGAAGCAATTTAAATGTCCATCAACAGGTAAAAGGGTAAAGAAGATGTGGTGCATGTTTACAATGGAGTATTACTCAGCCATGAAAAATAATTGAATAATGCTATTTGCAGCAACATGGTTGGAACTGGAGATTAAAATAGTAAGTGAAGTAAATCACACAGAGAAAGGCAAAAGTCATATGGAATCATTATATGTGAAATCTAAAAGAAATGAAATAATTGATCTTATTTACAAAACAAAAACAGACTCACAGAGAACACATTTCTGGTTACAGTGAGGGATAGACTGGGAGTTTGACAGTTACACACTGCTGTATTTAAAATAGATAACCAAAAAGGGTCAAGTGTACAGCAAAATATACAAAAAACAAACAAACAGAAATGGGTTTCTTTTTTAGTAGTGTCCTGGGAAAAGTTAGTGATTACAGCCACCATGGTCTAGCATGGAGCTTACATTCAACTAATCCTAAAGTGCTAGAAATATGGAGTTCAAATACAAAAGAAGGTTAAGAAGTTTTGATTATGTAGGAAGGAAAAGGAAAGTGCTGTAAATGAGAATTCATGACTGGATTTGCCACCAATGTGTATCTCTCAATTTTGTAGGAAAATAAGAATGCCATTCCCTGAGAGACGATCGTATCAGTAACAGTTCAGTTGTTCAGTCATGTCCAACTCTTTGCCATCCCATGGACTCTAGCACACCAGGTCTCCCTGTCCATCACCAACTCCCAGAACTTGCTCAAATTCATGTCAGTGATGCCATCCAACCATATCATCCTCTGTTGTCTGCTTCTCCTCTTGCCTTCAATCTTTTCCAGCATCAGGGTATTTTCCAATGAGTCAGTTCTTTGCATTAGGTGGCCAAAGTATTGGAGCTTTATCTTCAGCATCAGTCCTTCCAATGAATATTCAGGACTGATTTCCTTTAGGGTTGACTGGTTGGGTCTCCTTGCAGTCCAAGGGACTCTCAAGAGTCTTCTCCAACACCACAGTTCAAAAGCATCAGTTCTTTGGTGCTCAGTTTTCTTTATGGTCCAACTCTCACATCCATACTTGACTACTGGACTAGATGGACCTTTGTTGCAAAGTAATATCTCTGCTTTTTAATATGCTGTCTAGGTTGGTCATGACTTTTCTTCCAAGGAGCAAAAGTATTTTAATTTCAAGGCTGCAGTCACCATCCACAGTGATTTTGGAGCCCAAGAAAACAAGTCTGTCACTGTTTCCATTGTTTCCCCATCTATTTCCATGAAGTGATAGAACCAGATGCCATGATCTTCATTTTTTGAATGTTGAAAATTAAGCCAACTTTTTCACTCTCCTCTTTCACTTTCATCAAGAGGCTCTTCAGTTCCTCTTGGCTTTCTGCCATAAATGAGGTGTCATCTGCATATCTGAGGTTATTGGTATTTCCTCCTGCAATCTTGATTCCAGCTTGTGCTTCACCCAGCCCAGCATTTCACATAATGTACTATGCATATAAGTTAAATAAACAGGGTGCCAATATACAACCTTGACGTACTCCTTTCCCAATTTGGAACCAGCCAACTTTAACCTCCTGATGCAAAATTGCTCTCAATTGGGTTTCAGTTCTCAATGTGTGTGTGTGTGTGTGTGTGTACATACGTATCTACTCTGTTCATCTGGAATAGATAGATGGCATCCTGTTGAAGCTGAGAATATTCTCCTCCTCCCTCAGACACCACCCTAGTGGTGTTGCTCTAATCTTTGGCCAAAGTCCTGGGTTCTAGGAATTCATTTTTCTTGGAACAGCTGCTCTAATGTTTGGGGATAGCCTTGATTTCTAAATTTTGTGAGTGTGGAGTCACTGCCTTGACAGTGTTGTGGGGGTCTATTAACTCTTCAGACTCTCTAAAAGTGAGCCATAAGTGGTTTTGGTGGTGAACTAATTTACATTTGGAGATGCTTTTTGTGGAAGACAGCTTGGTTTGATGGACTTGAAGGAAAGCTGGTTTAACTGAGTCATCAAGAGCTTCTCTGGTTGAGACTGAGAAGGGGAAACTGGAGCATGTTACCTTGGATTTGGTCTCCCAGTGTATTTGAGGGCTTCCTTGGTGATTCCGTGGTAAAGAGTCTGCCTGCCAATGTGACACAAGAGATGTGGGTTTGATCCCTAGGTCAGGAAGATCCCTTGGAGAAGGAAAATGGCAACCCACTCCAGTATTCTTGCCTGGGAAATTCCATAGACAGAGGAGTCTTGTGGGCTGCAGTCCATGGGGCTGCAAAGAGTGTGACATGACTGAGTACACAGCACACATAATGTACTTTACATTTGAGATTTCAACACCAATTCTTAAAACAAGAGAATTTGACCTTGAACTTTAAATATTTGGACAATTTCTTTTCCCTGAGAAGTTGGTAGTGGAGGTTATGTTCAAATCTGGCATTGTATTTAATTAGGTGTGTATGAGAGAGAGAGGGAGAAGGCAATGGCAACCCACTCCAATACTCTTGCCTGGAAAATCCCATGGATGGAGGAGCCTGGTAGGCTGCAGTCCATGGGGTTGCTAAGAGTCGAGCATGACTGAGCGACTTCACTTTCATGCATTGAAGAAGGAAATGACAACCCACTCCAATATTCTTGTCTGGAGAATCCCAGGGACAGAGGAGCCTAGTGGGCGGCCATCTATGGGGTTGCACAGAGTCGGACACGACTGAAGCGACTTAGCAGCAGTAGCAGCAGCAGAGAGAGAGAGAGAGAGAGAAATTACGTGCCCTTTCAGAGCCTTCAGCAGTCACAGCACAGCAAAATATATATGTGTGTGTGTGTATGTGTGTGTGTTTGTATGTGTGTATATATATATATAGCTATTGACTTGGGGACAGTGTCTCCATGCATTTGGGAGAGTGACAGTGCTGCTGCTTCACAATTGAGTAAATGAAGACTTGTGAGCACTTTCAGGGTGAAGGGACTACCTTTCCCTTGACATCTCTTACCCACGTAGAGGGAGATCTGTTAAAATAACAACTTGAATCTCTGTCTATTCTCTGCCTTTCTTCTTCCCTTCAGTGGAAGGAAATGACTTATCTGGTCAGTGGAGTTGGAGACAGAATTGAGCCTACTTAGCTCAGGTCCTTTCTCTTTCCTTTCCTTTGGGTTTGACAGCCTTCAGAGAGCACACGTTCTGTTCTGGGCCTTCATGGACTAAGATTTACTGAGGCAGCTTTCCACGGAGAGGCCTCTGAGGGTGCAGCAGTGCCCATGACTGGTTGGATACACCCACAGGGAATTAGGCAGATGGAGTTAATGAGTCCTGTCATCTGAACACCTAAGCCATATACATCCTTTCTTTTATCAATAATAAGCAGGCACATTTTCTCCATCTGCCTGACCCCTATGTCTGTATTTGATTAGTGTCAAATTTGGGTAAGAAATGAAGACATCATTTATTGGGTTCCTTCAGACCTCACTTTTGGAATTATGATATCTCCTAATGGTATATTTTGTTAATATTTTAAAGCAAATGTCTTATTATTATTCAATTGTAATCTATTTCTAAAATCTCTAAGGTCAACTAGGCATAAGATACTTTAGGAAGTATAAAAAAAAGATCTGGTTTTGAAAAAGACACAGCAACATAGAATCAAATGGCAAGTTATCTTTGAAGTTGTCTATCCCAATGCATTTTTTCACTTTTTCTTAGTGATTAAAAAAACTAAGACTGAGAGAGAGGATAAGATACTAGCTTAGGTTGTACAGCTGATTTGTGGCAGAATCATTTCCTTTTTCCTTCTATAACCTTGACATGAACAGAGTTTATACCTGTAGTTGAATTAGATCAAAAATAAATGTTTACCAAAGTCCTATAAATCTAGGAACTGCTTTTAAAACAAATCACCTAATTTAGCTCACTCTTCCAATCAGGTACACTCTGTTGTTTATGATACCTTCTTTACCCTTTTGAGAGTAATAATTTTTTCTCTACTTTCTTTATTTCACTTGATAAATACTGACCTCTTTCTGTGTTTTTGCTGGAGCTTGAAATTAATATAGTTTTCTTTACCAATATTACCGATTATATGAACATAATGATGGTTGTAGGGCTTAAATAATGTTGAAGAGTAGTATAAGGGTAGATTGCATTGTTAAGAAGAGTGTTCCATTTAACAGATGCATATGATTAGGTTGGAGAGACAAAGAATGGTTTGGTCACAACAGCAGTCTCGCCACTTTATAATCCTTGGGGCACCAACATTTGCTTCAGTGCCTGTAAGAACCTTGGTACTGGTTCTCCCTCATTCCCCATGTCTTTTTGTAACAGAATGTGTAGTTTGTTTATATCCCTTTGTGTGCATATGATACTACTCCCTCAAGTTAGAATTTTAGAGTTAATTAAGACTTTGGATTAGATTGAAAGATGAATGTACTGAGACACAGGAAAAGTGGCTTGCCCAGAGTTGATTTCCACTAATAGGAGAAACAAGACTTGAACGCTTAACTCTTAATTTTGGCAAAAAGAAAGAATTCTTTTCTTTTTCATATAAGCTTAATATAAATCCATTTAGAAACTTGCAGCAATAGAAATGTAAAAATGAAAATATAAATTGTATATAATTATGAATTTCAGAGATATTGACCTTTGATATTTATCTCTCCTGTAATCTCCCTCTGCTTATTTACTCCTGTCATCCTAAAGATTTATCCTAGTTAATGTAAATACCTGTGCATGACTTTTTAACTATCAGTTTGATAATACATTTCAGAGTTATGTCTTATTATATTTAAATATCCACCTGTTGCTTGACATATTTGTCCAGTCAAGATTTTTTCTTTGTTTTCTGTTTTGTTTTTTTTTTTCCTGGCAATTAAAACGCCACTGAATATTTGCTTTAATACCTTTATTATATAATTGCTTTATGCTTTGGAGAAGGCAGTGGCACCCCACTCCAGTACTCTTACCTGGAAAATCCCATGGAGGGAGGAGCCTGGTAGGCTGCAGTCCATGGAGTCGTGAAAAGTTGGACATGACTGAGGGACTTCACTTTCAGTTTTCACTTTCATGCATTGGAGAAGGAAATGGCAACCCGCTCCAGTGTTCTTGCCTGGAGAATCCCAGGGACAGGGGAGCCTGGTGGGCTGTCGTCTGTGGGGTCGTATAGTCAGACATGACTGAAGTGACTTAGCAGCAGCAGCAGCAGCATTATGCTTATTTTATGTATTTTATTTATCTCGAATGTATTATTGTGAAGGCTGTAGAGTGGAGTTTCGGCTTTGTATTTTCTAAGTTAGTAACTTAATACTTTCCCAGTGGTGCCTACTGAATTGCCTGTGTTGTTTTCCTCCACACTGATGCATTGACGCAGGTATTCAGACTTTTATACTTGCAGATACACTTTAGAATTATTGTATCAATTTCATATTTTCCACCCCCCTTGGGATTGTATTAAATTTATAGGTTTCATTTAGGGAAGAAACTGACATCTTTACAATGTAGTCTTCCTATTCAAGAAGATGATATCTCTGCCTTTATGTGAGTCTTCTTTATCTTCCCTCAGTAGTTTTATAGTTTTCTTCATTATAGTGTCTGCACATTTTTATTGCTTATTTCATTTTTTTGTTATTGTTATTGTTAGATTTATACAATTTACTTATATTTACATTTAACAGTGTTAGAGATTCTGTATTTTTTAGGCATTTGGGATTTTCAAACAGTACAATTCAGTTCAGTTCAGTCGCTCAGTCGTGTCCGACTCCTTGCGACCCCATGAATCGCAGCACGCCAGGCCTCCCTGCTCATCACCATCTCCCGGAGTTCACTCAGACTCACATCCATCGAGTCCGTGATGCCATCCAGCCATCTCATCCTCGGTCATCCCCTTCTCCTCCTGCTCCCAATCCCTCCCAGAATCAGAGTCTTTTCCAATGAGTCAACTCTTCACATGAGGTGGCCAAAGTACTGGAGTTTCAGCTTTAGCATCATTCCTTCCAAAGAAATCCCAGGGCTGATCTCCTTCAGAATGGACTGGTTGGATCTCCTTGCAGTCCAAGGAACTCTCAAGAGTCTTCTCCAACCCCACAGTTCAAAAGCATCAATTCTTCGGCGCTCAGCCTTCTTCACAGTCCAACTCTCACATCCATACATGACCACAGGAAAAACCATAGCCTTGACTAGATGGACCTTAGTCGGCAAAGTAATGTCTCTGCTTTTGAAAATGTTATCTAGGTTGGACATAACTTTTCTTCCAAGGAGCAAGTGTCTTCTAATTTCATGGCTGCAGTCACCATCTGCAGTGATAATAAAAGTACAATAACATACCTTAAAATATTTTTTTTTCAGTTTTGTCAATATTTATACTATGATTTTATTCTTATTTTTAATTGCATTGGCTAGCACTTACAATGTGAATGATCATATTGTTTACAAGTATTTCCCTTCTTTATAATTTCGATAGAAATAGATTTATTATAGTTTTATTATTTAATATGATGACTGTGCCAAATATGTCAACTAAATATATGATTTATAAACCTTGTAATATGGAAGTTCTATTTTCATTTAAAACATAGATAATTATGTGTGTATATACTTACATGTATGTATACACTGTATATACACTATGTATGTATGCATGTATATAGGTATGTCTATGTGTTTTTGGTGGCTCAGAGGTTAAAGTGTCTGCCTGCAATGCAGGAGACCTGGGTTCGATCTCTGGGTCAGGAAGATCCCCTGGAGAAGGAAATGGGAACCCACTCCAGTATTCTTGCCTGGAGAATCCCATGGACGGAGGAGCCTGGTGGGCTACAGTCCACGGGGTCGCAAAGAGTCGGACACAACTGAACAAATTCACTTCAGTTCACTTCACATGTGTTTTTGTATATATACATATATGTACATACATATATGTGTGTCTATCCTTTTAAAACAAATTCTGATTGCCATGAAATAATTCTTCATGTTCTGTGATTATAATAAATACATCATGGCATTTTATTATCATGAGTATAATATAGATAAGTAGAAATGTGTGGGTTGTGGTAGGATGATCTCTAATAGTATACCAAGTATATTTCTCACTGTCATGTTTTGCTGCTAAAATTCAGACTGAAAAGATTTCTTTTTAAATTAATGAGTATGTCTTATAGTAAAGACTTATTCATTAATTTAAATTAATGGAGTGAATTATCCAGAAAACCACATCTTGAATATGTTGTGAGAAAGTTGAGGTCTGTATGGGCAGGGTAATGGGACAGTCATAATGTAGAAAATTCTCTTACCTCTTTCTTGGAACCTGAGGGTGAAAGGAGAATATCAAAGGATTAAGAAAATTTTAAGATTGGATTTGGGAGTAAGAAATTTGTGCTTTTCATAAAGTATATTTATATTTATATGTAGGTTCATGCTTAAATAACTCTTCCTTTAAAAGAATCAGGGATAAATTCATGCTTGAGACTTGAAATTTATGTATTAAGTGCAAATGGGTGACCTTAAAATATTCAGTGTTTTATGAAAGAAGAAATTCTCAAGAAACAGTGAAACTTTTTTTTTTCCCATTGTGCCTGGTGACTGTGGACAAGTATAATCTTACAGAATGGAAAGATGCAGAAACCACAAGAGTTTATGATTCTGGAAAGAGAAAGAATTGGTGATATAGTTCAAGACAAGCTATAACAGCCTGAAAATAGCCCAGAACAGAAGGAAAAACCAGAAAAGGGCCAGGAAATACTGATATAGATGGAAGAGTATTAGAACATCATGACCCCAGACCTCACTGCTGAGATGAAGATGAAATGGAGGTGGTGAGACAAAGTACCTGCCAGCCAAGAGAATTCAGAGGACCTTTGCTGCTCTGGTGAAGGAAACAGTTTTGACTCCAAAAGTCCAATTTAGTTCTGGTCCCTAAATTGGATTTTGTATTCCAGAGACCATGAAGGAATAAGCACACCTTGGATTGGGGCAAGGGCGGGAGTCACCGAATTCCTCTGTGAAGAGAGCTCTCTCTCCCTCCTTCTGTGATGCCCTTCTACCAGTGATGACTGGTAGCTGACAGCTGAGAAGATGGGCTCACCTCCTGCCTTAGTAGACTGGTCTTCCAATAAATCAATATTGGGAGTTACCGAATTCCTCTGTGAAGAGAGCTCTCTCTCCCTCCTTCTGTGATGCCCTTCTACCGGTGATGACTGGTAGCTGACAGCTGAGAAGATGGGCTCACCTCCTGCCTTAGTAGACTGTGGTCTTCCAATAAATCAATAGGTGGAGAAAGAAAGGAATATTTCATGACAAGAGGAGAAAGTAGAAAAATACCAGGACCCAGAAGCAATTTCATTTGCTTTTAGATAGAGTAAAAAGCAAAGTTCAAATGGATTAGAGCAAATATGAGGTGGAGGCGCTCACCTAGGGACCAGGCTTTCAACTTCTGGAGCTTTGTTTCTCTAACTTCAGGACTAGCAATAGGTGGAGAAAGAAAGGAATATTTCATGACAAGAGGAGAAAGTAGAAAAA
Source organism: Cephalophus harveyi (assembly GCA_006410635.1). Classification (NCBI taxonomy): domain Eukaryota; kingdom Metazoa; phylum Chordata; class Mammalia; order Artiodactyla; family Bovidae; genus Cephalophus; species Cephalophus harveyi. The sequence continues at coordinate 203,792 of SJYT01048986.1, forward strand.
TACCAGGACCCAGAAGCAATTTCATTTGCTTTTAGATAGAGTAAAAAGTAAAGTTCAAATGGATTAGAGCAAATATGAGGTGGAGGCGCTCACCTAGGGACCAGGCTTTCAACTTCTGGAGCTTTGTTTCTCTAACTTCAGGACTAGCCTGATAAATAAACAAAATGTGATGTGTCTTATCTGTTCCTCTAATATTTGAATATTTGTATTTTCCTTATTCATCTATTTCCAAGCTCCTTTATTCTTTTTATTTGATTTACAATGGACATTTCTAAATTTGTTAGTTATTGCCTAAATGTAGAAGTGAGTTTTAAAATTTAAAATGAGTGAGTTTAAAAATCTTTTTGTAAACAGAGACTATATTATTTTTGAGAGTAAGTGATGCTTTACTCGAGCAGGTCAGCGGGGTGGGATCCCTTGAGGCCTGAAGCCTTGCTTATCAGATCTCTTCCACATGACCTTGTCATGGGTGGGATCTCCCGTGCTGGCTCCCTGCATAGCAACATTAGAAGGGGAGCCATTGATTGAAGATAAAAGCCCAGAGAAGCTATTGCTGTAATGTGGATCCTGCAGATGTGGGTGGAGACTGAGTAGATTGCTGAATCTAGGACAAAAGAGCAAGTCTTGCTTCTCCAGAGACAGGAAGGGAGCTGGAATCATGGTTGCAGATGAAGAGTTGCTCTTGGTTGGCCCATGAGGTCTTGATATTGAAGACCAAACCAAGATAAAACACTGAATGTTTAGAATGCCAGTTCTCATGTTGTGTGAATTTTTTTTTTTCTCCTTGCAGTGTACTGTAACTTGAGAATGGGATTGGAGGAGAACGATGATTGGATAGATTCAGTGATAGGGCTTTTTATAGACAGATGTGACAGAAAAGCAGTGGGAGTAAGAAAGTTTTGCATAATAGGCTGGCTAGAAAAAAAGGTAAAAACAAATTGGATGAACAGACCTGGAGACTGGTAATCAGGAAAACAGTAATCTCAGCATCAATTAACATGTTTGTTATCAGTTTAAGAAATTGTGTGGTCTTTGACTCTGTGGTCAAAGAGTGGAATTTGAATTTTAACACCATGGATTGTTTAAGGCATCACTGTCCAATCTGGGAACCACTGGTCATGAGTTGATATTGACCACTTGAAATGTAACTAGTATGGACCGAGATGTGCTGTTGGGTAAACTATAAACCAGATCTTGAAGATTTTGAAAAAAATGCAAAAAGTTTCATTTATGATACCTTACATTGATTACATACTACAATTATGATATTTTGGCTATATTGTACTCTTTTAGCTTTTCAGGGCTTCTGTACCACAAACTGCTCAGAAATTCATTACCTCACGTTTCTGGAGTCTAGAAATCTGAGGTCAGGTTGTTGACAAGGTTGGTTCCTTCTACAGGCTCACAGGAGGAATCTGTCCCACGTCTCTCTCCTGGCTTCTGGTGGAGAAGGAAAGTGGTTTGCTGGCAGTCCTTGGCATCCCTGAGCTTTGTGGAAGCATCATCTAGTTTCTGCCTTCATCTTCATATAGCATTCTTCCTGTGCCCTTATCTATGTTCAAACTTCCATAACTTATAAGGGCATCAATCATATTGGTTAGGGCCTACTCTGTTTCCTTATAACCTCATCTTAATTTAACTAATTTATGTCTTCAAAAGCCCTGTTTCCAAATAAGGTCACATTCTAAGCTACTGAGAGTTAGGAATTAAACATGTGAATTTTGGGAGAACACAATTTAACCCAAGAAGGATTATGTAAAACATACTAGTAAAATTAACTTCATCTGTTTCTTTTCACTCTTTTATTATGACTACTAGAAACTAAAATCATTCATGTGACCCACATTGTACTTCTCTTTTACACTTCTTTATAATATTTGTTGTTATTGTTCACTGGCTAAGCTGTGTCCAATTCTTGGTAACCCCATGGACTGCAGCATGCCAGGGTTCCTTGTCCTTCACTATTTCCCAAAATTTGTTCAAATTCATATCCATTGAGTTGGTGATGCTATCTAACAATCTCATCCTCTGCCACCCCCTTTCTCCTCCTGCCTTCAATCTTTCCCAGCATCAGAACATTTTCCAGTGACTTAGCTTTTTACATCAGGTGGCCAAAGTATTGGAGTTTCAGCTTCAGCATCAGTTCTTCCAATGAAAATTCAGGATTGATTTCCTTTAGGATTGACTGATTTGATCTCCTTGTGGTCCAAGGGATACTCATAAGTCTTCTCCAGCACCACAATTCAAAAGCATCAACTCTTCGGCGCTCAGCCTTCTGTATGGTCCAACTCTCACATCTGTGCATGACTACTGGAAAAATTATAGATTTGACTAGACGGACCTTTGCCAGCAAAGTGATGTCTCTGCTTTTTAATATGTGGTCTAGGTTTGTCGTAACTTTTCTTCCATGAAGCAAATGTCTTTTAATTTCATGGCTGCTGTCACCATCCACAGTGATTTTGGAGTCCAAGAAAATAAAGTCTGTCACTGCCTCAGCTTTTTCCCCATCTATTTGCCATGAAATTATGGGACCAGATGCCATGATCTTAGTTTTTGAATGTTGAGTTTTAGGTCAGCTTTTTCACTCTCCTCTTTCACCTTCATTAAGAGGCTCTTTAGTTCCTTTTTGCTTTCTGCCATAGAGTGGTATCACTAGCATATCTAAGGTTGTTGATTTTCTCCCCACAATCTTGATTCCAGTATGTGATTCGTCTAACCTGGCATTTCACATGATGTACTCTGTATATATGGAGAAGGAAGTGGCAATCCACTCCAGTATTCTTGCCTGGAGAATCCCACGGACAGAGAAGCCTGGTAGGTTACAGTCCATGGGGTCGCAAAGAGTCGGACACGACTGAGCGACTTCACTACTACTACTACTCTGTATATAAGTTAAATAAGCAGGGTGACAATACACAGCCTTGATGTACTCCTTTCCCAATTTTGAACCAGTCCATTGTTCCCTGTCCAGTTCTAATTGTTGCTTCTTCATCTACATACAGGTTTCTCAGGAGACAGGTAAGGTGGTCTGTGCTGTGTTTGTGCTAAGTTGCTCAGTCATGTCCGATTCTTTGTGACCACATGATCTGTAGCCCACTAGGCTTCTCTGTCCATGGGGATTCTCCAGGCAAGAATATTGGAAATGGGTTGCCATGCCTTCCTCAATGTGGTCTAATACTGGCTAATGCTAATTATGCACTTGGTATATATGGGCACTGTTCTAAGCTCTACATATATTATGTCATTTTACCCTTAAAACAAATCTATTTGGTATGTGGTATTGTTTGCCACTCATTATAGATGGGTGAAGGAGTCTGCCCAAGGCCATGTAGACAGTGAATAGCAGGGCCAGCATATGATTGCAGGTGTCCTGGCTCCAGAATCTGCACTCTGACCAGCTCTAAAATTGTACATCTTTATAGATAAATTAATATATTTTGTCAGTCTTATGAATTTTAAAGACATAATCCCATCATACTACTTTGTCCAGAGTAATCATTCCTAAACTTCTGTCTTTATTGCCACTTTTCTTTGGACTCTGCTTCAGTTTTTTTTGATAGCTATTTACTTCTAGCATCCTTTACTAATCAATATCTTTTTTGTTACTCAATATGTGTTATGTGCTTTATGTACTTAAATACTTTTACAGTTGAGCTGTATATTTTTGCTATTTTAATTTTTCTTTTATTTTAGAACCTCTAGCTATTATTAGGATACAAACTTCTGTGTTTGTGGAATTCTCTTGGGAAAGATAACACATCATATGCATTAAATTAATGTTTATATTTATATTTATATTAGACACTCTTTGAAAGATCATAGCACAAGACAATTGAATGAGATGAAAATTCAAACTATCCTGTTGATTAAGGGAATAATAACATAAAACTTTTTACTGAAAGTGAGAAATACATTTAAAAATGTATTTGATGGATGGGCAATGGTAGATTTAAATAATTTAAGTTTAATTAAACATAAAGTTTCATTCTCATAAAGCTGTGTATTTATATATTGAAATATGACTGAATGGAAGGATTTGCATTCTTTGTCTGGCTTTAATCACTTGTTCCATGACCTTGCTTTTAGATAAGACAAAGAAAACCAAGACAAATTGAGTAGAAGGCTAAAGGAAGTTCTTTCAACAACTACTTTGGGATTCAAGTTCTTTCTTCTGATATTAGTACAGTATCCTATTTTNTGAAATATGACTGAATGGAAGGATTTGCATTCTTTGTCTGGCTTTAATCACTTGTTCCATGACCTTGCTTTTAGATAAGACAAAGAAAACCAAGACAAATTGAGTAGAAGGCTAAAGGAAGTTCTTTCAACAACTACTTTGGGATTCAAGTTCTTTTTTCTGATATTAGTACAGTATCCTATTTTCCTACCTTCTCTAGAGCTTCATCTTCAACCTCAGTAATCTTTATCTTGATTTTGAAACTTGTATTCTGTCTTGCCTTTACTGACCCAAATGTTGCCCTTTGGATGTGACCTCTGTCTGTTACTTGGGCATGGTAGTTTGGTCTTGACTTTCATCATGTTTTTTCCTGATGAGTATTTTATACTCTAACTCCATGAGGTTGACCTTCTTAACTTTAGCTAAAATTCCAATTAATCCCACCAGTATTACTCATTAGGAAGACTCAGATACTGCCCTTCCTGACAATTGGTTTGGATCTTTTAATTTCTTTGTTAATAGCTGTGCTGTGTGTGTGTGTGGGTGTGGGTGTTTCAGTCATGCCTGACTCTTTGCAGCCCTATGGACCTGCCAGACTCTTCTTTCCTTGGGATTCTTCAGGCAAGAATACTGGATTTGGTTGCCATGCCCTCTTCCAGGGGATCTTCCCGACCCAGGGGTCAAGCCTGTGTCTCTTATGTCTCCAGCAATGGCAGGCAGGTTCTTTACCACTGAGCCACCTGGGAAGCCCCATTGTTTATAGCTATTTCCTGAGAATTTATGACAAAAGTGATTTTTAGAAATTTGTGTATGATAGCGTGACACTTTTATAATAAAGTGTTTCTATATCCTGTGATTGAGTTTGTTTACCTAAGTTTTACATGAAAAGTGTAGTAAATCACCCAAATTTAGTTTCCTGTATCTGTGGAACATCAGTGTTGACACGTGTGCCAGTATTTTTTAAATTTTTATTTATTTTTAAATTTATTTTTAGTTGGAGGATAATTGCTTTACAATGCTGTGTTAGTTTCTGCTGTGCAACAATGTGAATCAGTCAGAAAGTATACGTATATCCCCTCCCTTTTGAGCCTCCCTCCGCTCCCCATCCCACCCTCTAGGTCATCACAGAGCGCCAGATTGGACCCCCTGCGCTATACAGCAGCTCCCCACTAGCTCTCTGTGTTACACATGATAGTGTATATATGTCAGTGCTACTCTCTCAGTTCGTCCTACCTTCACCTTCCCCTGCTGTGTCCACGAGTTTGTACTCTATGTCTGTGTCTCTATTCCTGCCCTGCAAATAGGTTCATCAGTACCATTTTCCTCAATTCCACATATGTACTTTAATATATGATATTTGCTTTTCTTTTTCTGACTTACTTCACTTTGTATAACAGGCTCTAGAGGTTGAGTCAGTTGAAGTAAGCCAGCACTTTTAGAGCAAACATGCTAGAATTTGCCACAATTCACCCAGAGATCTTGTTATAATATTTACTTCAGAGGCACATCCCAGAGAGTATGACTCAGTAAATTTGTGTGGGACCCACAGATCTGTACTTCTGACAAGAGCCCTGGTAATGTTGATGATATGCTTCTGAGGACCACACTTTCACACAGACCACATCTCTAGGTTATCTTTTGACCCAGATCACTTGGTAACATATCAGCAGTAGGTAATATGTCAACTTCATTCATCTAAGGACAAATAAAAATAAAATTAGAATATTGGTAATTGTTTTGATTTTCAAATGTTTTAATGTGCATATGTATAATGAAAGAAGAATGGCTAAACTCAGCAGTAGATCTGGTAAAAGCTATATCCCGGAAATCCTAAATTAGGGGAAATGATGGCTCAGGTTATTTAAGGCAAGGTATGTTAAAAAACTATTTTCCCCTAAAATATGTAACTAGTTTTCTTCAGCAAATGTGTACTTCAACATGAATTTAAACCTACTTTAAAGTTTCCTGGTATAGAAAATAAATCCTTATGGTTGGATGAAGACAATTTTTTTTTTTTTTTTTTTACATTTAGGGAAATGTGCTTTTACATTTGTTGTTATATTTAACATTCAGTTCAGTTCAGTTGCTCAGTCGTGTCCGACTCTTTGCGACCCCATGAATCGCAGCACGCCAGGCCTCCCTGTCCATCACCAACTCCTGGAGTTCACTCAGACTCGCGTCCATCGAGTCGGTGATGCCATCCAGCCATCTCATCCTCTGTCATCCCCTTCTCCTCCTGCCCCCAATCCCTCCCAGAATCAGGGTCTTTTCCAGTGATTCAACTCTTCGCATGAGGTGGCCAAAGTACTGGAGTTTCAGCTTTAGCATCATTGAGGTAAACTCTGTACTTCCACTATCACTGTAATTTCTAGTGTCAGAAAATCAAGTAATGTAATGATGTCTAGGTATGCTTATCTACCTTTAGATTATAGTTATCAAAAAACTTTATTGTAAACAATGAAAATATAAATTAGATTTTTTAATGATATAAGCAGACTCAAAATTCTTGATCTAACACTTCATAAATGACTTCTTGTTTATTTTCTGAATCAATAGAGTAGTTCTTGAGTATATACTGTTAGTCCAGCAGTTGGTTAGGTAATCATAGGCATGAAGGAGACAGAAGGTCTCAATACTCCCTTTAGTCCATGCTCAGGGGCTAGCATATGAAGCCTCCCAAATTTATTCTACAAGGCAGTATGCTTTAGGTATTTGAAAAAGGATAGATGTGTGACTTGAAAGCAGGCTAAAAAGAGGTGTAAAATTCATGAAATTATGTGTACATGTATGTAAATGAGAGTGGGTAGGTGGATACAGAAGTAAAGAGGAATCGGGTAGCATTTGCAATTCAAACTACAGATTATATCATACATTTGGAAAATACTGTTTCTTTTAATCTTTCATAACTTACTGATAAAATTATTTTTATCCATTAAAATTGAGGATGTTCAAACAAGGCAATGTAAGGAAATATTTATGAGAATAGTAGCATACTAAGGAACATAGGACAATGGATGTGAGTATATGTGTGCAGCTTAGATTTGTCTATGATGTTCATTCATGTGATTTATGAGTGGTTACCCTGTGCCTTGTGCAAGGTATACATTTGGCAAACATATCAGGAATAAATAGAATAGAAATTTCTGTGTCAGTCATCCATGAAAGTTGCTGGAGCATCTTTGAGAAAATCTACCCTGTAGGTTAACACGGTTAACCCCATTGACAGCAGAGTATTATATTCTACATTTGTCTCTTCTGTTAAAATTAATGTTTCATGTCATTATTGAAATGAAGTGTTTATCTTCAAGTGTATTATTTCATAGAACCTTTTAGATTTGCATTGTATATGTAGTGACCATGGGAATTGGCTTCATAGGTCTCCAACTACAGGGATCTGGCCTGACCAGGGGCCCAAGTGCTGAGCTGTGACATCCTTAACTGCATCCTGCTGAGGCCACACCCTCAGGTCTGCTCCCTGTCATTCATGAATGAAGGGGGCAGGGAAATTATGTCAGGCCTGTTCTTTGGATACATGGGAGGGACTTCTGTGACTGCTGACTTTCATTTCTGACTGCCCTGACTGCCTTGCTGAATCTTTTTTAGACTACAGTCGACTGGGGCACTGCCCCCTCCAAACTTCTCTTCCTTCCTTCCCTCCTGATTAGACTTGCATGGTGGTCTGATAACTCTCCCAGTGTTTCCTGGCTCCCTCCTAGTTTTCTCTCATGGGCACATTCCAAATAGGATATTTGCAAGTCAATCATATATTGGCATCTGCCTCTTAAAAGACCCTGCCTAACTCTATTGGTCAGAGTTCTCCAGAGAAACAGAACCAATAGTATAAATATGTGTGTGTATGTATGCATTTTTTGGGGCTCCAAAATTACTGCAGATGGTGACTGTAGCCATAAAATTAAAAGACCCTTGCTCCTTGGAAGAAAAGCTATGACCAACCTAGACAGCATATTAAAAAGCAGAGACGTTACTTTGTCAGCAAAGGTCCATCTAGTCAAGGCTATGGTTTTTCCAGTAGTCATGTATGGATGTGAGAGTTGGACTATAAAGAAAGCGGAGTGCTGAAGAATTGACGCTTTTGAGCTGTGGTATTGAAGAAGACTCTTGAGAGTCCCTTTTATTGCAAGGAGATCTAACCAGTCCATCCTAAAGGAAATCAGTCCTGAATATTCATTGGAAGGACTGATGCTGAAGCTGAAACTCCAATACTTTGGCCACCTGATGTGAAGAGCTGACTCATTGAAAAGACCCTGATGCTGGGAAAGATTGAGATCAGGAGGAGAAGGGGATGACAGAGGATGAGATGGTTGGTTGGCATCACCGACTCAATGGCCATGAGTTTGAGTAAACTCCTAGAGTTGGCGATGGACAGGGAGGCCTGGCATGCTGCAGTCCAGTGGGTTGCAAAGAGACACAACTGAGTGACTGAACTGAACAGAGCTGATGTATGTATATGTATATAAATCTGGTTTACATGATTAGAAGGCTGAGAAATCCCATGGCCTGCTGTCTGTAGGCTGGAGAATCGGAAGAGCCAGTGTTGTAGTTATAGGTCAAGTCCAAAGGCCTGAAAACCAAATGAGCTGGTGGTGTAACTTCCAGCCTTAGGACCAGAGAAGACTGATGTTCCAGTCAAGCAGCCATGAGAAAGAGCGAAGTCTTCCTTCGTCGGCCTTATTGTACTGCTCAGACTCAGCAGGTGGGACAGTGCCTACCCACATTGAAGAGGGCCATCTTTACTCCGTCTACTGATTTGTATGTTAATCTCTTCTGGAAACACCCTCACATGTACAACCAGAGATACCGTTTAACCAGATATCTGGGTAACACTTGACTCAGTCAAGCTGCACATAAAACTAACCATCACACTAACATACTGTATCAGGGACTATACAACCATATGCCAAAGAGACATTCACTCAGACAAACCTGAGGCCAATAATGTCGGCCTTTAATCTTGTTCTCTGAATACAGTGGTGATCATGAAAGCCAAAAGGTGCTTACTCAATGTTGGAACCAATCCAGCTCAAGAATCCTTCTCTGTGAAGCTTTCCTTAACTTTTGATTCACTCAAGGGTGATCCTTTTTCTTTTGAACTTCTTGGTATATACTATATGGAAAATTGCCTTAGTGTGCACAGTGCTATCTTGATTCCAGGATCCTTCCCTTTGGTCTTTTCGTTCATTTATCCAACATTTATTGCAAATTGATTTTATGTCAGGTATGATCCTAGACCCTGGGACACAAGCGCTGTGTGTTTGGCATATAGATTACAACAAGTGCATGGTTTTTCTCCTCATATAAAGGCAAAATAAAGTTGTCTTCAATTGCATTAAGATTTCTTTTTTTTAGTGGAGAGACAAAAGTACCATAAAAACTAAAGTAAAGTAAAATATGAAATTGTTATTCTGTTATATGTTAAACAATGAGAAAATCAGTTCTAATTATTGATATATATAATTGTTTTTTCTGGATCAGAGACCAGTTCAGAGGGCCTCTTAAAGTTCAACTCATTTTTATTTTTTTATTTCACAAAAGCTTTTATTATAAAAAGTAGAAAATATAGACAACAAAAAACCCTTAAATTCTCTATAACACCACCATCCAGAAATAATCACTCTTGAATTTGTGCTATACATCCTTCCATATGTCTTGTCATAAAACACACAGAGCTATATTACCATCAATCATTTATTCCATATAGTTACCAAACATCTATTCATTCATATATCCAGATTTCCACTATCCTGGAACTTGAGTTTCAGTTCAATGTAGCATCTCTGGAGCAAGATTACATGGGTGCCATCTCTGTCTGTCTGTCTCTCTCTCTGTCTTGTACTACTGTTTATCAGTGGACATGCCATGTTACACAACTGAGACTGATTCTGTATCTTTAAAATGGGGGTGATAATTATAACTATCACAAAGGTCCTGGTGAATATGCTACAAGCTTTCATTCACAACAGTGTCAGTTTATAGAAGGTGCTGAGCCATTGCTGTTATTACTATATTACTAGTTGCCCCTTCCTGATATTATTTAATTGTTCCGTTTCTAAGTCATGTCCAACTTTTTGCGACCCCACTGACTGCAGCATGCCAGGCCTCCCTGTCCCTTACCACCTCCTTAAGTTTGCCCAAGTTCATGTCCATTGCATCGGTGATGCCATCTAGCCATCTATCCTCTGATTCCCTCTTTTCCTTCTGACCTCAAACTTTCCCAGCATCAGGGACTTTTCCAATGAGTTGGCTGTTCACATAAGATGCTCAATTACTGCAGCTTCAGCTTCCCTGGTGGCTCAGAGGTTGAAGTGTCTGCCTCCAATGCGGGAGACCCAGGTTCGATCCCTGGATCAGGAAGATCCCCTGTAGAAAGAAATGGCAATCCACTCCAGTATTCTTGCCTGGAGAATCCCATGGACGGAGAAGCCTGGTAGGTTATAGTCCACGGGGTCGCAAAGAGTTGGACACGACTGAGTGACTTCACCTTCACCTTCACCTTCAGCTTCAGCATCAGTCCTTCCAATGAGTATTCAGGGCTGATTTCCCTTAAGATTGACTTGTTTGATCTCCTTGCTGTCCAAGGGACTTTCAGGAGTCTTCTCCAGCACCACAGTTCGAAGGTATCAATTCTTTGGTGTTCTACCTTCTTTAGGGTCCAGCTCTCACAACAATAGATGAACACTGGGAAGACCATAGCCTTGTCTATATGGACCTTTGTTGGTAGAGTAATGTCTCTGCTTTTCAACATACTGTCTAGGTTTGTCATAGCTTTCCTGCCAAGAGGCAATCCTCTTCTGATTTCATGGCTGCAGTCACCATCCACAGTGACTTTAGAGCTCAAAAAGAGGAGATCTGTCATTACTTCCACCTTTTCCCATTCTATTTGCCCTGAAGTAATGGGACTGGATGCCATTATCTTAGTTTTTTAATATTTAGTTTTATGCCAGCTCTTTCACTCTCCTTCACTCTCCTCAAGAGGCTCTTTAGTTCCTCTTTGCTTTCTGCCATTAGAGTGGTATCATCCTCATATCTTAGGCTGCTGATGTTCTCCTGCCTATCTTGATTCTATACAGGGTTCCTTGTTCCTATCTTGTAACTCACTCAGCTGGGCATTCCTCATGATTTGCTCAGCATATAGGTTAAACAAACAGGATGACAGCAGAGAGCCCTATCATACTCCTTTCTCAATCTTCCAATCAGTTCTTCCGTACAGGATTCCGTTGCCTCTTGGCCCACAGTTTTCTTAGGAGACAGGTAAGATGGTCTGGTATTCCTATCTCTTTAAGAGCTTTCCACAGTTTGTTATGATCCACACAGTCAAAGGCTTTAGCATAGTTGATGAAACAGAGGTAGATGTTTTTCTGGGAATTTCCCTTGCTTTCTCTGTGATCCAGCAAATGTTGGCAATTTGATCTCCAGTTCCTCTTCCTTTTCTAAAGCCAGCTTGGACATCTGAAAGTTTTGGTTTGCATAATGCTGAAGCCTCACATGCAAGATTTTGAACATGACCTTACTAGCATGGGAGATGAGTGCAATTGTCTGATGGTTAGCACATTCTTTGTGCTACACACATAAATCAGATGGCTTAAAAAAAGAACAAACTTATTTTGAAATAATTATAGACTCACAGGCTAGTACATAGAGGCTCTTCAACCCTCCATCTGGCTTCATTCAAAGGAGACACTCCACATACCAAGCCAGAAAATCACCATTGAAACAATACTGTTTGCTGGCCTACAGATCATGTTCAGTTTTCACATGGACTCGTGTGTGTGTGTGTGTGTGTGTGTGTGGTTTTATGCAGGTTCATTGTCTGTTTAGGTTTGCATAAGCACCACCACTGCTCCATCATCACCAGGGAGTTCCCTCTCACTGTCGCTTCTAGGTGCACTCATCTCCCCACTGAGTTCCTGTCCCCTAGCACCCTTGTATTCATTTTGTCCCTTTAGAATGTTAAATGCAGTGATGCAGCATGTAACCTTTGGAAATGGACTTCTTCCAGAAACCATAATCTTTTTTTCTCGACTCTATACTGTGAACATTTTTCCATTAAGCTTACTTTCTCATCAATTTTCATGTGTTATTTTAGATGGGAAAACAATGAAAACTGAATTAGTCCAAGTTAAGGTGATAAAACTCTTAAAGAAAAACAAAATTGTTCAGAGAATGTAAAATATAATGAAAGCCACTTGGTTTTCAAACTTGACTTAAGTAATACCAATAAAGCAATTTTTATTTAATCTGAAAGTAGAGGCAGATATTCCTACGCCTGACAACTCCATATGAGACTCCAGGGAAAGCAGATAGAAAAAGAACTATGAATGCCAGTGACACGAAATTCTCATAAGCTATTTAACATAGAAGGCGGAAATCCATTTGCTCTATACTAGAAAAAAGTTTTCTTAATTTTAATGAAATTATAAAATTCCATAATGAAATTGAAATAAGCTTTTATTTAAGTTGATGTCTTCTCTCCAGCAATTTGCAGCAAAGACTTTCTCTTCAAAGTCATTATTAACATCGAGTATATTTCTAAGATTACTGAATATTCAGGAAGTCATTGATATAAATTCAAGTAATTCAAATGTCAGGCTGAGTTCTCAGTAGTGATTTACATGAGCAAGAGTTCTATGAGAGTGCATTATTAGTTTGCTGGCTGCCTTCATATATAAAGGTTATAAAAAGAATTTTATCCAACAGTTATGATTTTTAGCATAACACTAGGCAAATATAAATACCCAGAAGAATGTATGTGGATTTAAAGCTTATGCAGAAATGGTCAAGTGATTTGGCTTCTCAAATTATGGACACCCTTTTTTCTCATTAAATGGTACATGTACTCTTTTTGTCATTTAGAATGAAAGCATGTCTGATGGCAGTTTTGATAGTATTGTAGTGAATCCTGGAATCCACATTGGTTTCTCAGCACCACCCACCCTGCCCTGATAGCTCTACCAAACACCCTGACCATAGCTATATATGTACTTTGGGCATTTCAACTTATAAAATGATTCATATATTTGTAAACTATCCACTTTGAAAACTTATCAGTGTAGATATTATTGTAATTCAGAGGGCACAGGCAAGAGTCTCAGAGGATGTTTAAATTTGGATGTTTCACTGTCTGAGATTTGATTTTTAATTTGCATGTTTAAGCTCACAGCCTTAGTTTCTCCAGAATCAATCAGTTGGGTGTCAGACTTTAGAGAAACTGATTAATAAAATAAATGTATTATATTAATTATGTAATTCTAAATATATGTTTTCAAATGTCACACTTTCCTGTGACAGGTGGGAAGTTGTTTTCTCAGAGGACAAAGTTATGGAGAAGAAGGTTGCTTATTGAACAGTGAATTAAAGTATAGCAATTTGGAAGTTTCTGAGGACTTGGGAACTAGAGAGATAATAGGTATGTTTCTTACACCAGAGATACTTACTAAGGAGATCTTGCCTCCAAAATCTATCTATAAGTATATCAAGGTTATTCCTGTCATTAAGAAGAGAAATACAGCTATAAATGGTATGTCCACCAATCTGTTGTAAATTTCTGGTCAACTGAAAGGGTATTTATATGCAGCATTGTCCATATTAGCCAAAGCCTGCTTATCTGGGACAGATAAGCTTATCTTTTCCCTTTTCCCTACTCACACTCTTTTTAAATACTTCTCATATATTTCCAAAGTTAAAGTATCATGGACAATTTACAATTAATGAAATCATATTTCGAGTGAAAGTGCAAGTGTTAGTTGCTCAGTTGTGTCTTACTCTTTGTGACCCCTTGAATCCCAGAGGCCCACAAGGCTCCTCTGTCCATGGAATTCTCAGAGCAAGTATACTAGAGTGGGTTGCCATTCCCTTCTCTAGGGGATCTTCCTGACCCAGGAATTGAACCTGGGTCTCCTACATTGCAGACAGATTCTTTACTGTCTGAGCTACCAAGGAGAGCCCAAATTACATAGTAGATCCTACATTTTTAAGGCTTTAAAGGTATAATTGACATAGAGTAAATTGTATCTATTACATGTAAATTTGATCTTTCTGACAAATGTATATAGGAATGGAGTCATCATCAACCTCAAAATAGTGAATATATTCATAAAAAAAGCCCAAAGTTTTGTATCCCTTTGTACTTCCTCCCTCCTCGCCATTCTCACCCCCTAACTTTCAGTAGCCATTGCTCTGCTTCAAAGGTTAAATGGATCTCTTTCTGATGTGACTTAAGAAGGCATTACCAACTTGTTGAGATTTTACAGGCACCCAAAGATTTGGGTTGGATATTTATCAGGGCATAATCACTTTCTAATGAGTGCTGTTGGATTTCTGATCACATAGTGAAAATTGATATCACCTTTCTGTAGGGAAACATGATATGTGTTTATATTGTTAAAAATGTCCATGGACTTTCACCTAAGAGTTCTACCTTGAAGAACTTAGGCATGTACTTAAAGATATTATATGATCTTCATTAAATAGATCTTTATAATTTAAAAACAATCATAAATATCCTCAAACAATGGATTAAAGTTAAAACTGGAATATCTGTGTAGTGAGGTAATATTCAGCTATTAAAGTTACTTTGTAGATTATTGCTATTTGTTGTAAAAGGTATTTATAATATATTACTCATGAAAGTAAATCACTAGGCACAAGTATATTTATGTAATATTTTTTCTAATTTTTCTACAGTGAACCAATGTTTTGGAAAAAATATTATTTTAAATTATATTTCATGTAATAAACTTAGCATAATGACTGACTCTTCACTTTTTCAGGGTTATTTCTTTCTTCTTTTTTTTGTATGGCTTTTTTACCCCAGTATTAAAACTTAAACCCAGTTAATTCTTGGTCTGTTTTTGATATTCTTTCTCATACATATTCACACAGAGGGAATCAATTGCCTTCTTTATTACAGTCTCAAAGCAGTGCTTATAGGTCTATAATTGTATCTATAACAGAATTTTGCAATGATTTCTTTACATATTTCACTCTGTGGAACTGAAATGCAGTTGACAGCACCAGATGAGTCTTGTTGATTTTCCTTTGCTTCGGGGTATTTAATAAATACTGATTCAGAGACTGGCAGCCTGAATGGCTGATCCATGTGTCAGGTGCAAATGAGTATGTGATCTCAACTAAGTGGCAATATTTATACATAGATTTATATTGTTTCAGATTGTGTAATATTGAAGTTTGCATTCATTCTCTTTTCATTTTAAAATCATCATAGCATTTATTAACTTAAAAAGGTCTAAGAATTTAAAATGAAATGGCTTATACAATAACTGTTATTTCCTAGGCCAATTCTTAGAAAACATATACTGGTACATCCTAAAGTTTATGAACAATCTTGATCCTTCAGTTTGGAGCAGTCTGAAAATATATGGGGCTATGCATAAGTTATGATTAGTCAAACTGTATGTATGTCATCATTAATATATAGTTGAAAGGGATTTTCAGTTTAATATATCCATTTTATAGCAAAAATGACTTGAAAATTACATAATAAAGATCACATATCTCTATTAAAATATTGATAAACATCAAAACCAATAAACATTGAGTACTAGGCTCTTTTCATTATGTGTACTTTGCTAAAAGGAATGCAAAATATATTTTGGTTTTTATGTTTATCACCATGTAGAATACAAAGTGAAAGTGAAATGTTATTCGATCAGTTGTATCTGACTCTTTGCAACCCTGTGGACTGAAGCTCACCAGGCTCCTCTGTCCATGGAGTTCTCTAAGCAAGAATACTGGAGTGGGTAGCCATTCCTTTCTCCAGGGCATCTTCACGACCCAGAGATCAAATCCAGGTCTCCCGCATTGCAGGCAGATTCTTTACCGTCTGAGCCACAAATATGAACTCTGAAACATAATCAAACATTTTAATATGTTTGACTTGAGAAAAAAATCCTTTTAAAATCTGTCAGCAAAAGATAATTTTTTTTTTTTTTAATTATAGAGTTACTTGCCTGATTGAGATGCCTGCTAGTTTGTCAGGAGAGAAAATTAGCTGGCATTCAACTCCCAGAGGAATCTCTCTTTTCAGGTGAAAGAAATTATAAAGTCTGCTAACTAAGCAGCACAGTACAATATTATTTCCTTGTGCACCAAATGAACACAAAGCATAACTAAGTCAATTTCTATATACCTAAAATACCTTTTAGAGATTGTTGTGTCAATTAAGAAATGCATTCCATGGACTCAACCTCCATGCTTTATTCTGCCCCTTTAAAAATTCACCATCTTTATTATCTCTCACTATTTTTACTAACCAATATAAAAGACAGTATTGTCTTTTGCACTTTACCCCCAAAATAGTAGTAATAGAGGCAGTGTGGAATAATTAGGACACTAAAGTTGACAACTGAATTTAATGTTCCATTATCTGCTTTAGCTCTGTGTGCTGTCTGTGGACGTACATGTAATTTTGGAGAACAGCCTTATTGGCATCATGTATCACCTGGGCTTCCCTTATGGCTCAGCTGGTAAGGAATCTCTCTGCAATGCGGGAGACCTGGGTTTGATCCCTGGATTGGGAAGATCCTCTGGAGAAGGGAAAGGCTAACCACTCCAGTATTCTGGCCTGGAGAATTCCTAGTTCATGGGGTCACAAAAAGTCTGATATGACTGAACGACTTTCACTTTCCCTTCATGGTATTAACTAAAATTAAATGGCAAGCAACAATTCACCAAAAGCAATGCTGCTCAAGAATGTATCCAATCATGGAAATGGAAACAATAATCAGTGAAGTATAGACTTGCTAGTAAGGATGGCTATATGCTATATAGCTATATATACAATGAGCGGTGGCCTAATACTTAATTGTAATAACACATATCACTGTAAGAGTAGGAGGAATATGTGTTGAAGAGAGTGAGATTTACTTCAAAAAATTATTATTAATGATTTAATAATAATTGTGGGATATTGAAAAATATTTAAAAAACAGCAAAAATATGTATAGCAGAGAAACTCCATATTGTGAAACTTGTGTCTATTATCTGGTAAAGATGCAGGTGAAATCTCAAAACCTCTCAAAACCTCAAAACCTCTGTTTGAGAAACCTCTGTCTCTCAAACCAGACAAACAGAGGTGACATATGCCTGGACCCAAACTCTCCCTTCTTTGTACCAACTTTTAGATAATGTCAAAGATCATTTAATCTTTGTCTTTCCTTTCATACCAATTTAGTTTATTTATTCAATGAATATTTCCTGAGTACCTGTTATATTCTAGAAATAGTGCTAGATGCAAGTGATAATAAAGCAAACCACGGAGGTCTAGAAAGAAAGAACTCAGGTAGTACATAAACACATTATATATAAATATTTTAACACATTATATGTAATATATAAATATATATAAACAATTCATATAGTGATTAACATATAGTACCTTATATATAATACCCCTGTACTCATCACTGCAGATACTGCAGGGGGCCACTGAACATTTTAAGCAAGGTCATGACAGTATTAGATTTGCATTTTTGAAAAATCACCCTGGCAGGAGAAAGAAAGGTAGGTTAAAGAGGTGAGCTTGGATGCAGGGAGGTGGGTTAGTTGACTGCTGTAATTGATAAGAGGTAATAAAGGCTTGTACTGGAAAAATAGCCAGGATGGGGGGTTATTGAGGAAGGAGAAGAATAAAGGAATGGAAGGAATTCAGGATGATGGTCACAGTTTCTTGTGAAACTAGATACATGCTGGTGCTAGTAACCTGAAAGAATTGGATTAGGTGTGTGGATCTCACATGTGGGTGATTTTGCCTCCCAGGAGACATTTGGCAATGTCTGAAGATATTTTTGGTTGTCACAGTTTGGACTGGGTTGGAAATTGTATTGGCATCTCTCAGGTAGAGGCTGAGGAGGCTGCTCAGTGTCACACCATGCACACAAAAAGCCCCTACAACAGAGGATTATCCCACCCTTGTCAGCCAGGTTGAGGAAAATGGAAGCAAGATTTAGCCACTTTGGTAGAGAAATAAGATGTTAAACTCAAGTTTGAACATCTTGAATTTAAAGTGCCCATTCAATATTATCATTCTGCTTAAATCACATGACTTGTTAAAAATCAACTGGTACTGTGTTGCATTAAATTTGAAAAATTGTTTGCATGAATGCATGCTCAGTTTTCTCTGATTCATCAGGCTCCTCTCTCCATGGGATTCTCTAGGCAAGAATACTGAAGTGGGTTGCCATTTCCTATTCCAGGGAATCTTCCCAACCCAGGGATCGAACCTGTGTCTCTTGCTTCTCTTGATTTGACAAGCAGATTCTTTACCACTGCACCACCTGGAAAGCCTACAAATAATATAGAAAGATTCAGTTATGTATATATGCAGAAATTATGGTTCCTTTTGAACATAAAATAAATATATGTATATGTATTATGTAGGAGTATAATTTGAATAGTATTGTCTGAATAATAATGTGGGCTGTGGCTACTTTGGAATTAACTAATTATTTTATGAAATAGAGGAATACACTATGTTTTCATATTCTAAAAAACAATGTAGGATACATATCATTGGCTTCAAGAATTTCTCTCTTTATAAAATACTCTTAAAAATCTAATTGGTCAATATGTATTTAAGTTGATAATGGGCTGGAGTAGAGAAAGCAAATTGAAAGAGATAGAAAAGCAAAACTTGTTTCAGTTCCCGTTTACAAAATTATACCACCACACACTCATTCTTCCTAAAGTGTCAACTTTCTACAGGTTATGCAGTATTAATAAAATTCAGCTAAATTCCAATAGTAAATAGAAAACCAACTTTGGTGCTCTGATCTTAACTACAGAATATTTCTTTTTCTCAAATTGGTTTGTTTTATGTTATATAAGATGATATTTTTGGGAAAAAGTTCTTATCTATTCTTTTCAAAGATATGATGGTTTCCAAGATTTAATTAATAAGACCAACTAATTCATATAATTGTTTCTGAAGTTGAAAATTTTGAGCCAATTATCCCCTGCAATTGACCCTTCTGATGTAATACTATTTGAATTGCTACACTCAGCTTATGTTTAATTACACTATGTTTAATTATTATATCTGAATAATGGTTAATGAGCTCCCATGTTTAATTACTTTTTCTGACTAACGTAATCACTCTTAAGTAATCTGTCATCAGATAAGCAGTATAAGCTCTGTGGGTCTGTTCTCAGCCTGATTTTGCAGGTTTGTCTTGCTTCATGGGTCCCTTTTGTGCACTGAGTGCCAGTCCTAGGCATTCTCTTAGCTCCTTCAGTGAGCAAAGCTGCTTCCTACTTTGGGGCCTTCACACTTGTTAATCCTCCTTCCTTCTGCTCTGGTCTTTAGATCTCAGCTCCTGACACCATCTGAAGAACAATATCTTCTCTGGCTTTCCAGAATACTCCCTTCATAGGCCCACTCCCTTTTAATATCAGCATATCATTGTGCAATTTTCCCTTACACCAGGTACTGCAATTGTTTTTATTTGTAAGCTGTGTTTGTTTAATTTTGTGTCACAAATTCTGCATAGTAATTCACCAATGTATACTCTACAGCATTTGTTGAATAAATATATGAATATGAATGAATGAATGACTCAGTCAACCACAAAATTAAAAGATAGGTTTTAAATTGTGAATACTTTATACCTATGCATTTCTGAAGCCATTTCACTAGCACAGCGATTGAAAATACAAATGCATATATAAACAAGAAGGTAAAAGAAATTAGTGAAGTGTCAGATGTAAGTCAATAAGGAGCTGGATAGGAGAGGACTTTCAGGACAATGATGAAGTGGATTACCTATGCCATTGGTATTCAGATTCAATAATTTTAACACTCTGCATGCCAATGAATAATGAACTCATGAGTTTCAGTATGTTAGTTCTCAGATGCTGGGAGCAGTGGCAGCCTCAGAACATGAATGTTAGGCAGATGGTTGCTTATGGTCACATAGCATAGCTCTGCTTAGATGTCACCAAGCCAAGGACCCAAATGTGTATATGAATATTCAAGAATAGTCACTCAGTTATGCTCTAAAATTTTATCATTTATTTAAACAGTGTTGATTTAAACAGTATGTATGAAAATAGAAGAAGTGTAAGATAGTCTTGTTCAAGGAATCTCAATGAAAATTTATAATTAAGGCCTAAAATAAACTTGGATCTAGGGTTTATCAGAGTTAGGTAGGGCCGTGTAGAAAAGTGAAAGTGAACATGTTAGTCACTCAGTTGTGTCTGATTCTTTGTGACCTTATGAACTGTAGCCTGCCAGGCTCCTCTGTCCATGGAATTCTCCAAGCAAGAATACTGGGGTGGGTAGCCATTCCCTTCTCCAGGGGAACTTCCTGACCCAGAGGTCAAACCCAGATCTCCTGCATTGCAGGCAGATTCTTTACCACTGTGCCACCAAGGAAGCCCTTAGGGCTATGTGAAGACAGCTTCTACTGTGGCCTCCAGGAACCCTGCCTCCTGGGAGTCACACCCTTGTATAATGCCCTGCATTTGAGTCTAGGTAGGACTTATTGTTTCAGTTCTAATAAAGATAATATGACAAAAGACATGAAAGACCCTGAAATTTGGCTAAAAGACTATGGCTTCAATCTGTGTCTTCTCTCTGGTTGCATCTCATATCATTCACTGTGGGGGAAGCCAGCTACCATGTTGTGAATGTATCAACAGTGCAAGACTATCCAATGAGAAACAAGCTTGTTTATTCAGAGCTCGCTGCACCTTGCAAGTCAGTCACTGTCACTTGAGTTTGGCAGAAACTCAAACAGTCAGAGGAGTGAGAGAAAGAGAGAAAAGGAAGGGCTGAAGCCCTGAAGGTGTACCCGTTAGGAGGCTGTTGGCCTGAGGGAGCTGAAGGCAGACTAAGCAGAACTGGGGCATCCTCTGTGATTGGTTAGTGAGCTCATTTGACTTTCTCTGTTCAGTTCAGTTCAGTTCAGTCGCTCAGTCGTGTCCGACTCTTTGCGACCCCATGAATCGCAGCACGCCAGGCCTCCCTGTCCATCACCAACTCCCAGAGTTAGGGGTCGCAAAGAGTTGGACACGACTGAGCAACTGAACTGAACTGAACTGATCAATGCTGTTAATTGGTTGAGATAACCAATTTATTCTTTGTCTTTCCCTATTGGTTGTCACTTTTATTTTGAATTCTGCTCTCATAATTAATTTTTCTACAACTTTCTTTAGTGTTAGATTTCATTTTCTAGATTAATAGAGTATATAGATTTTCATCCCTTGCAACATTGATATTTAATTCTGTTTTCCTCTATTCACTGCTTTAAAATATTCTTTTGAAACTATTTTAAATCATTTAAAAATTTCTCTTGTGATTCCTCCTTGACTCATGTTTCTTTGTTGTTCATTTGCTAAGTTGTGTCCTGCTCTTTGCAACCCCATGGACTTCAGCATGCCAACCTTCCCTGTCCTTTTCTGTCTCCCAAAGTTTCCTCAGATTTGTTATTTCCCACATGTATGGGAGTCTCCATTTGTGTAGGGAATTTTTTTTGACATGACTGTTAACTGATTTTTGGTTTTTAAGTTTGATTGTGTCCACGTGAGAAAATAGTCAATCTAGGTGAGCATTCCAAAGGTACTTTAAAATGTAGTCAACATACACTGAATATAGTAATCTGTAAAAATTAGTTCAAGAGATTGATACCAGCTTTTTACATTTTCTATATAGTTTTTTTTTTTTTGGTTTACTGATCAATTAGCTATTAAGGAAAGCTTGTTAAATCTTCAGTATTATTTTAAATTTGTCTTTATGCCTTAGTTCTTTCCATTTATGCTTCATGAATTTTGATATTTTAATAATATTTCATTTTCCTAGTAAATCACACCTGATTTTTGTATAATGTTCAAGCCTTATTTTGCTTTGAGGTCTCATATGCCTGATATTAAAATAGCCAGGCCAGTTTTTTTATGCTTGATGGTGGTTAGGTATTTTATATATGCCTTAGTTCTTTCCATTTATGCTTCATGAATTTTGATATTTTAATAATATTTCATTTTCCTAGTAAATCACACCTGATTTTTGTATAATGTTCAAGCCTTATTTTGCTTTGAGGTCTCATATGCCTGATATTAAAATAGCCAGGCCAGTTTTTTTATGCTTGATGGTGGTTAGGTATTTTATTTTCTATTCAGTTGTTTTCAACATGTCTGTGTTTTCATTTAAAATTCATTGTATAAGTAGCATCTAATTATTTTTTTTAAATCCAGTTCATAGACTCTCTAAAATAGGATGTTAAATCTATTTACTGTTTGGTATTTAGAGTTAACTATATCATCTTGCTAATTGCTTAATTTTCATTCTATTTTTGGTTTATCTGTTCTTGATTTCTTACCTTCTTTTGGGTTATTAAATTTTTAGTGTCCCCCTTTTTTTTTCATGTACAGTCTCCTTCAGTTCAGTTCAGTTGCTCAGTCGTGTCCGACTCTTTGCGACCCCATGAATCGCAGCACGCCAGGCCTCCCTGTTCATCACCATCTCCCGGAGTTCACTCAGACTCACGTCCATCAAGTCCATGATGCCATCCAGCCATCTCATCCTCGGTCGTCCCCTTCTCCTCCTGCCCCCAATCCCTCCCAGCATCAGAGTCTTTTCCAATGAGTCAACTCTTCGCATGAGGTGGCCAAAGTACTGGAGTTTCAGCTTCAGCATCATTCCTTCCAAAGAAATCCCAGGGTTGATCTCCTTCAGAATGGACTGGTTGGATCTCCTTGCAGTCCAAGGGACTCTCAAGAGTCTTCTCCAACACCACAGTTCAAAAGCATCAATTCTTTGGCGTTCAGCCTTCTTCACAGTCCAACTCTCACATCCATACATGACCACAGGAAAAACCATAGCCTTGACTTGACAGACCTTAGTCAGCAAAGTAATGTCTCTGCTTTTGAATATGCTATCTAGGTTGGTTATAACTTTTCTTCCAAGGAGTAAGCATCTTTTAATTTCATGGCTGCAGTCACCATCTGCAGTGATTTTGGAGCCCCCAAAAAATAAAGTCTGAGACTGTTTCCACTGTTTCCCCATCTATTTCCCATGAAGTGATGGGACCGGATGCCATGATCTTCGTCTTCTGAATGTTGAGCTTTAAGCCAACTTTTTCGCTCTCCTCTTTCACTTTCATCAAGAGGCTTTTTTAGCTCCTCTTCACTTTCTGCCATAAGGGTGGTGTGTTGTACTTTATTATTTTTAGTTGCTCTAGACTTATGCATCCTCATCTTCTCACAGTCTTTTGATCATGTCCTCCAACTTTTAACTCCTCATGTGACATTTCACACTTCTCAATTTTCACTGATCTCTTGTATTTCCCACTTTTACCTTCCATTTTTTTGCTTCTAACTTTCCATTTTACAAATGTAATAACCCTTTAAACTCTATAGTAATTCTGTTGACATGTCCTGCTCATGTATTTTGTGACTCATTTATTTTTGTGACTCATGTATTTTTAACTTCCACATATATTTTAATACCATTTTATTGGACTGTTACTTTCAAGTAGTTAATTATGAGAAAGTATATTCTTATGTAATTGCCCACATATTTATCATATTTTTCCTTCTTTTTCATGGATGAAATTTTTTTCTGTATGATGTCATTTATCTTCAACCTGAAAGGTACCCTGTAGTTTCCGTTATAGTACATTATCTGTGCTTGCAGGGAATATTCTTATGTTATTTGGATATTTGCTTAGTCTCATTTTAAAAAAGTTTGTTATTGATATATAATACTAGCATTATGTCTTTTTCATTTTTGTTTTGGCCATTTTAAAGATTTTATTCTGTTGCTTTCCCAGGGAAGTCAGCTGTCACTGTTATCCTTGTTTCCTAGTAGAACATGTTTCTTTTATCTCTGACTGCTTTAGTTTTTTCTTTACATTTGGTGTCCAGCTGTATGACTCTGATATGCCTAGATATCATTCTGTTTATAAATTTATCTTGTGTTACTGATAGTCATACAGTTTTTCAAGTTATATGTCATATGTTATATATGTTATATTATTAACAGAAAGGTCAATTACCTGTACAGAAAGGTAATTCAGTGATATATATACATGTATCTACTCTTTTTCAAAGTCTTTTTCCCATTTATATTATTATAGAATGTTGAGCAGAGTTCCCTTTGCAATATAGTAGGCCCTTTTTGGTTATCTGTTTTAAATATAGCAGTGTGTACATGTGAATCTCAAACTCCCAATCTATTCCTCCTTTCCCCCCTTGCCCCATTGTTAACCATAAATTCATTCTCAAAGTCTGTGAGTCTGTTTCTGTTTGATAAATAAGTTCATTCCTATCATTTCATATCTTAGTTATTTTCTAACTTTGTTCTCAGACATTCTGACACCCCAGTACTACGCAGAACAATTTGCCCCACAGTTTACAAAAGCATTGTTAACTAATTGGTATGCCTCCTAGTTCTTTTATTTGTCTGTTACCATGTCCAGTTTGATAAGCACATTCAATACACTTTTCATTTCTGATATTGTACCTTTTGTATATAAAATGTGCTGTTGATTCTTTTTGACAGTTTTTATTACTCTGAAGATATTTTATATTGTCTCACTCATTAAGAATCTATTTTTATCATATTTTATATAGTACTTAAAATATTAAAATCTTCATCTGCTAAATTCATTGTCATCTGGTTCATCTTAAATTCTGTTTCTATTGCCTATTTTCTTGATTATGATTCATAGTTTTAAGTATTAATTTTGATGGAATGTTGGACATTTGGATAATGTAGGATCTCTTACTATTTTTCTCTGAGGAATCTTGATTCTTAGAATAGCAGGCAGTTGAAATAGTGGGTGATGAGTTTGGACTGGAATAGTTTTGTTCTTGTACTTTTTTCTTAAGCACCTCTTCCTTGGCTGGGCTCAACTCCTTTGTGAGTTTTGTCAGGGCTTCACTGGGTCCTGTGAGAGCAGGTCTGAGATACAGTTCTTATTCCTAAGGTGCCTCACAGGGAAGATAGAGATATTAAGCAGATGTAAAAGACACACGTTTACTATGAGCTGTCCTGGTGGCTCAGATGATAAAGAGTGTGCCTACAATGCAGGATACCTGGATTTGGTCCCTACATCAGGAGGATCCCCTGGAGAAAGGAATGGCAACCCACTCCAGTATTCTTGCCTGGGAAATCCCATGGACAGAGGAGACCATCCATGAGATCACATAGAGTCAGACACGGCTGAGCAACTAACATTTTCCCTTTCACTTTGTTTACTATGATGCCAAATCCTGATTGCTGCTTCCTCAGTTCACTGGGACAGGGGTGCTGTACTTGGGTTTTATTTACTTGTGGCCACATTGGGAAACTACCTCAAGCCATGAAACTGGTGGCGGGCCCACCTCATTATGTCTCTTCTTTGAGACATCATTCTGATATTGCCTATTGTCCATTAAAAAAAAAAAAAGTTTCATAAATTTTGAATAGTACTATGGCTGTTTATAGTGCATATTGGGCTTCCCAGATGACACTAGTTGATAAAGAACCCACCTGCCAATGCAGGAGACTTAAGAGACGTGGGTTCAATCCCTGGGTTGGGAAGAACCCCTGGAGGAGAGCACAGCAACCCACTCCAGTACTCTTGCTTGGAGAATTCCATGAACAGGGGATCCTGGAGGGCTACAGCCCATAGAGTCGCAGAGAGTCAGACATGACTAAGTGACTTCAGTTCAGTCGCTCAGTCGTGTTCGACGCTTTGCGACCCCATGAATCGCAGCACGCCTGTTCATCACCATCTCCCGGAGTTCACTCAGACTCACGTCCATCGAGTCCGTGATGCCATCCAGCCATCTCATCCTCGGTCGTCTCCTTCTCCTCCTGCCCCCAATCCCTCCCAGCATCAGAGTCTTTTCCAATGAGTCAACTCTTCGCATGAGGTGGCCAAAGTACTGGAGCTTCAGCTTCCGCATCATTCCTTCCAAAGAAATCCCAGGGCTGATCTCCTTCAGAATGGACTGGTTGGATCTCCTTGCAGTACAAGGGATGTTCAAGAGTCTTCTCCAACACCACAGTTCAAAAGCATCAATTCTTCGGTGCTCAGCCTTCTTCACAGTCCAACTCTCACATCCATACATGACCACAGGAAAAACCATAGCCTTGACTAGATGGACCTTAGTCGGCAAAGTAATGTCTCTGCTTTTGAATATGCTATCTAGGTTGGTCATAACTTTTCTTCCAAGGAGTAAGTGTCTTCTAATTTCATGGCTGCAGTCACCATCTGCAGTGATTTTGGAGCCCAAGGGCACACATTATTAGGGCTTCCCTTGTGGCTCAGACAATAAATAGTCTGCCTGCAATGCAGAAGACTGTGTTTGATCCCTGGGTTGGGAAGATCCCCTGGAGAAGGGAATGGCTGCCCACTCCAGTATTCTTGCCTGAAGGATTACATGGGCAGAGAGCCTGGTGGGCTACAGCCCATGCTGTCCAAAGTGTTGGACACAGATGAGTGACTAACATATAGTGCATATTAACAGTTTTTCCTTTCTGGCTGAAAGCAGAGTTGTTGTTCATCTTTTTTACTTATTTGCTGAATTAAAAAAAGTATTTTTTTAGCATTGACATAATATTTAAAATTAACCAGTGATAATAATTATTAATATAAATGTCATTTTGTGCCACAACACATAGGGAATTGTAGTAAAATAGGAAAGACTTTTTTTAAATTTAGTGAGGGCATATTTTCTCTAAGAACTGAAAATTTGATACCATGACCTGCTTAAGGCTAACCCAAACCTTAATTCAGAGAGTAAATTGGATAAAATGGCAATTAATTGGCAATACCTACTGGAGAGTCGTGTTGAGGTCACAGAAGAAATATCCACTGTTATGAGAGGAGTTTATCACTCATTGGCATGCAGCCTCAAAGAATAGTGTTAGTATATTATGTATTATAGAATATCATAATTCTTGCATTGCTCATCTACATAAAATATAGAGACAAAAGTCCCAATCATGGTAGGAATACTTAGGACATATATTTTGTACGAAAATGTGCACTATTCTATTACCAGATACTGTGATCCAGTTGTAGAGTACATCATTCTCCTCAAATTACAGAAAATCAACCTTAAAAGACAGAAAGTAATCTTTCTTAGATATAAAAAGGCATCTCAATCAGCATTAAATACATACTAATTTCAGGACTTAAAGATTCTTACAAGAGTTGTCACCTCCTCCTAACAAAAGCCATTGTGCATTGCCGGAATCTTTGCTTCTTTTGTTTCGTTCAGTCGCTCAGTCGCGTCCGACTCTGCGACCCCGTGAATCGCAGCGCGCCAGGCCTCCCTTTTCATTACCATCTCTCGGAGTTCACTCAGACTCACGTCCATCGCGTCCGTGATGCCATCCAGCCATCTCATCTTCGGTCGTCCCCTTCTCCTTCTGCCCCCAGTCCCTCCCAGCATCAGAGTCTTTTCCAATGAGTCAACTCCTCGCATGAGGTGGCCAAAGTACTGGAGTTTCAGCTTTAGCATCATTCCTTCCAAAGAAATCCCAGGGCTGATCTCCTTCAGAATGGACTGGTTGGATCTCCTTGCAGTCCAAGGGACTCTCAAGAGTCTTCTCCAACACCACAGTTCGAAAGCATCAATTCTTCGGCGCTCAGCCTTCTTCACAGTCCAACTCTAACATCCATACATGACCACAGGAAAAACATTGGCTTTGACTAGACGGACTTTAGTCGGCAAAGTAATGTCTCTGCTTTTGAATATACTATCTAGGTTGGACATAACTTTTCTTCCGAGGAGTAAGTGTCTTTTAATTTCATGGCTGCAGTCACCATCTGCAGTGATTTTGGAGCCCCCCCAAATAAAGTCTGAGACTGTTTCCACTGTTTCCCCATCCATTTCCCATGAAGTGATGGGACCAGATGCCATGATCTTTGTTTAGATCCTGTTAATAGCAGTTCATGTTAGCAGTTACTCACTGGTTGGTGTGCAGATTAGTTTTGAATGTGGTCAGCCATAAGGAGTTTGAAATGATACTAGGATTAGAAAATACTTCAGGAGTTTTGCGAGTTGCCTAAGATATTTGATTGACCAAGTTTGACAATAAATTTAGCAATGAACAGAAGAATGCCTGATTTTGTTCAGCTGTCATTTAGAAGTGTGTTGATACATACTAATATTTGACTTCACATTAAGGATAAGTTGATTAAGAATAATTATTTTCCTTTTGGAATTGAGAAGAGAGGTTAGGTAATTTGCATCAGGTCTCATGGGTGGTTGAGTTCACAATCAAGATTTCTGAATCCAAATGCAGTGCTTTTTCCTGTCTACTATACTGTCACTTTACTCTAGCAAACATTTCCTTGCATGGAGAAAGGAAGTAATTCCTTTCCTACTCAGGTTTATATGTTTTTTTAACCTTATTCTAGCTGCCAGGTTTTTTTTCTGTTTTCTTTTTTTTCAGATTTCTATTTGGATGGCATACTTATGGTCCTACATTGGTATATTATAGAGAAGTATGCATGTTGCCTTATATATATATATATATATCAGATGGTCATCTCTGAAAATTGCTTTTGGCTAAAAAGTACATTATAAATGTAAGATACCATTAGTACAATGTGGAAATATTCAACGGTTAATAACCATTTAAAGTATTCTCTCTCCTTCATGAAGCAGCTATTATTCATAACCTATAAGATATTCTCTGGTGGATCAGATGATAAAGAATCCACCTACAGTGCCAGAGACCTGGGTTTGATCCCCGGGTTGGGAAGATCCCCTGGTGGAGGTTATGGCAACCCGCTCCTGTATTCTTCTCTGGAGAATCCGCATGGATAGCGGAGGCTGGCAGGGTATAGTCCACAGGGTCGCAAAGAGTTGGACACAACTGAGCAACTAATCACAGCACAACATAAGATTTTCAAATAGTAGCTACTCCACGTGGTTTCACATTGCAGAGGAAAGCCCTTCTCATTCAAATATTTTGGTATGTTAGGAAGCAAAGGGCTCTGGTTTAGGGAAAAGGCCAGAAAAATAGGATTAATTATTTTTCAATAGGTGGATTTCTGTTATGGGATCTGAGAGTTGATATAATACAGACCTTGTTCATTACTTTAAAAGTTGCAAATAGAATGGCAGTCATGTTTACTTGAAGTCACTTTTACACTTGAAAAGACACACTTGCCCCAAATGTGTGTGCTTCAGAGTATTTGGAAACCACAATATGAAATTATTCATTATTTAATTACCAGGGCTTCAGGTAGAAACTGATTACTGTGTAAACTGAAAGTGATAAAATTGCATTTCCTTGAAAAATATATAGCAGATCCATTAATGTAGGTCCTCTCATTAGTGTATTTCTATTGCACCTCCTTTAGCATTCACAGCATTGTTTATCTCTCAATAAGAATGTAGACTATTATTTGGGACAGGGTGAGTATAAAGTTTGGGAGGCACAGATATCCTTGTAAAAATCTCAGCTTGTATTTAAAATTAGTGTGAGGTGAGACAAGTTATTGAATCTCTGAGCCACAATTTGATAATTTTTGTTAAAGAAAAATAAGGTTAATGTTTAAGGGTTTAAAGCATGTATCAAAAATAAGGGTTTAAAACATGCATCAAAAATACAATATAAGCTAATTACCTCTGATATAAAGGGCATTCAGTAAAGAGTGGACATTATTACATTTGTCAGTGCTGCCTAGTTGTATGACCTTTGAGAAATAAGAAACAAGGTTACATTTTCTGTTTCAATTTTCCTAACTGTTCAATAAAGTTGAAACAACACCAGCCTCTTTTCTACCTTGAAGGAATGAAAATATCAGACATAAGTTGCTGGTTGCTGGCTTGATGCCCAAACCCTTCACTTTAATTCTCTTGGGAATTAACAAATTTGGTGTGAAAAGAAAAAAAAAAATTTAACTCAGAAAAGAGCACTAAAACACTGAATAGAACCTTATTTTCTTTACCTGCAAGTAGCTTTTTACCTATAAAAAGTATGCTATGGAGAATTTTTAATACCTATACACAACACAATGAAGAATCTACCTGCCGTGCAGGAGAGGAAGGTTTGATCCCGGGGTTGAGAAGATTCTCTAGAGAAAGGAATGCAACATATTCCAGTATTCTTGCCTAGAGAAATCCGTGGACAGAAGAACCTGATGGACTATATAGTCCGTGGGGTCACAAAGAGTCATACATGACTGACTAACACTCCTTACAAAACGCAGACACACACAGACACAATGACATATACTGTATGTTAACTTTCCTTGAGTTTTCAAAGCAACTAGAAAGTTATTTTTTTATATCTTGTGCTAGTGATATATAGCTTTTATATCTTTCTGCCAGCTAAGTTAATTCACCTCAATCATTCAGTCATGTCTGACTCTTTGCAACCCCATGAACTGCAGCACACAGGGCTTCCCTGTCCATCAACAGTTCCAGAGCTTGCTCAAATTCATGTCCATCCAGTTGTGATGCCATCCAATCATTTCATGCTCTGTCATCCCTTTCTCTTCCTGCCTTCAATCTTTACCAACATCAGAGTATTTTCCAGTGAGTCAATTCTTTGCATCAGGTTGCCAAAATATTGGAGTTTCATCTTCGGCATTAGTCCTTCCAATGAATATTCAGGACTGATTTCTTTAGGATGGACTGGTTGGATCTCCTTGCAGTCCAAGGGACTCTCAAGAGTCTTCTCCAACACCACAGTTCAAAAGCATCAATTCTTTGGTGCTCACCTTTCTTTATAGTCCAACTCTCACATTCATACATGACTACTGGAAAAACCATAGCTTTGACTAGACGGACCTTTGTTGACAAAGTAATGTCTCTGCTTTTTAATATGCCGTCTAGGTTGGTCATAGCTTTCCTTCCAAGAAGCAAGTGTCTTTTGATTTCATGGCTGCAATCACCATCTACAGTGATTTTGGAGCCCCCCAAAATAAAGTCTGACACTGTTTCCATTGTTTTCCCATCTATTTGCTATGAAGTGATGGGACCAGATGCCATGATCTTAGTTTTCTGAATGTTGAGCTTTAAGCCAACTTTTTCACTCTTTCACTTTCATCAGGAGGCTCTTTAGAGTTCTTCTCTGCTTACTGCCATAAGAATGGTTTCATCTGCATATCTGAGGTTATTGATATTTCTCCCAGCAATCTTGATTCCAGCTTGTGCTTCATCCAGCCTGGCATTCACGTGATGTACTCTGCATTAAGTTAAGTAAGCAGGGTGACAATAAACAGCCTTTATGTGTTCCTTTCCTAATTGGAACCAGTCTGTTGTTTCATGTCCAATTGTAACCCTTGCTTCTTGACCTGCATATAGATTTCTCAGAAGGCAGGTCAGGTGGTGTGGTATTCCCATCTCTTGAAGAATTTTCCACCATTTGCTGTGATCCACATAGTCAGAGGCTTTGGTGTGGTCAATAAGACAGAAGTAGATGTTTTTCTGGAACTCTTTTGCTTTTTTGATGAACCAATGGATGATGACAATTTGATCTCTGGTTCCTCTGGTTTTCTAAATCCAGCTTGAACATCCTGTTTTCACAGTATACTGTTGAAGGCTAGCTTGGAGAATGTTGAGCATTATTTTGCTAGAGTGTGAGATGAGTGCAATTGTGTGGTAGTTTGTACATTCTTTGGCATCGCCTTTCTTTGGGATTGGAATGAAAACTGACCTTTTCCGGTCCTGTGGCCACTGCTGAATTTTCCAAATTTGCTGGCATATTGAGTGCAGCACTTTTACAGCATCATCTTTTAGGATTTGAAATAGCTCAACTGGAATTCCATCACCTCCGCTAGCTTTGTTCATAGTGATGCTTTCTAAGGCCCACTTGACTTCACATTCCAGGATGTCTGGCTCTAGATGAGTGATCACACCATCGTGGTTATCTGGATCATAAAGATCTTTCTTGTATAGTTCTTCTGTGCATTCTTGCCACCTCTTCTTAATATCTTCTGCTTCAGTTAGGTCCATACCATTTCTGTCCTTTACTGTGCCTATCTTTGCATGATATGTTCCCTTGGTATCTAATTTGAGGACATCTCTAGTATTTCCCATTCTATTGTTTTCCTCTATTTCTTTGCATTGATCACTAAGTAAGGCTTTCTTATCTCTCCTTGGTATTCTTTGTAACTCTGCTTTCAAATGGGTGTATCTTTCCTTTTCTTCTTTACCTTTTGTTTCTCCTCTTTTCTCAGCTATTTGTATGGCCTCCTCAGACAACCATTTTTCCTTTTTGCATTTCTTTTTCTTGGGGATGGTCTTGATCACTGCCTCCTGTACAATGTCACGAACCTCATTCCATAGTTCTTCAGGCACTCTGTCTATCAGATGTCTATCAGATCTAATCCCTTGAATCTTTGTCACTTCCACTGTATAATCAGGGGATTTGATTTAGGTCA
Source organism: Cephalophus harveyi (assembly GCA_006410635.1). Lineage (NCBI taxonomy): Eukaryota > Metazoa > Chordata > Mammalia > Artiodactyla > Bovidae > Cephalophus > Cephalophus harveyi. The sequence goes on from SJYT01048986.1 coordinate 236,339, forward strand.
TACTGAATGGCCTAGCGGTTTGCCCTGCTGCTTGCTGCTGCTGTCACTTCAGTTGTGTTCAACTCTGCAACCCCATGGACTTCAGCCTACCAGGCTCCTCCATCCATGGGATTTTCCAGGCAAGAGTACTGGAGTGGGTTGCCATTGCCTTCTCCAGTGGTTTGCCCTAGTGTTTTCAATTTAAGTCTGAATTTGGCAATAAGGAGTCCATTATCTGACCCACAGTCAGCTTCCACTCTTGTTTTTGCTAGCTGTTTAGAGGTTCCCCATCTTTGGCTGCAAAGAATATCAGTTCAGTTCAGTCGCTCAGTCGTGTCCGACTCTTTGCGACCCCATGAATCGCAGCATGCCAGGCCTCCCTGTTCATCACCATCTCTCGGAGTTCACTCAGACTCACATCCATTGAGTCAGTGATGCCATCCAGCCATCTCATCCTTGGTCGTCCCCTTCTTCTCCTGCCCCCAATCCCTCCCAGCATCAGAGTCTTTTCCAATGAGTCAACTCTTCGCATGAGGTGGCCAAAGTACTGGAGTTTCAGCTTTAGCATCATTCCTTCCAAGGAAATCCCAGGGTTGATCTCCTTCAGAATGGACTGGTTGGATCTCCTTGCAGTCCAAGGGACTCTCAAATAATCAATCTGATTTCGGTGTTGACCATCTGGCGATGTCCATGTGCCATGTCTTGTCTTGCATTGTTGGAAGTGGGTGTTTGCTTTGACCTGTGTGTTCTCTTGGCAAAACCCTGATAGCTTTTGCCCTGCTTCATTTTGTACGCCAATGCCAAATTTGCCTTTTACTCCAGATATCTCTTGATTTTTGCATTCCAGTCCCTTGAAAAGGACACCTTTTTTGGATGTTAATTCTAGAAGGTTTTGTAGGTCTTCATAGAACCATTCAACTTCAGCCTCTTCAGCATTACTGATTGGGGCATAAACTTGGATTACTGTGATATTGAATGGTTTGCCTTGGAAACGAACAGAGATCATTCTGTTTTTGAGATTGCATCAAGCACTTCATTTTGGACTCTTATGTTGACTATGATGGGCTACTCCATTTCTTCTAAGGGATTCTTGCCCACAGTAGTAGATATAATGGCCATCTGAGTTTCATCTGTCAGCTAAAAGTTAACAAAAATCAAGATTCATTCAGGAATTCACATGAAATGCCTGGTCAACTATATTTGTTGTCCCATGTTCCCAAGCACTGTTTTATCCAGAATAAAATGTTTCAAAATGCCACCTAGTGTTCTATATGGGATATCTGTGTTTACTGTAGTCTATTCCTTATTAATCATTTATATGAATTGTTTTTAACATTCAACTCATTTTTCCCCTGACTTTATTGAGACAGAAATGAAAAAAAAAATTGTGTATGTTTAGGGTGTGCAGATTTTTGCATAAGGAAATGGCAACCCACTCCAGTACTCTTGCCTGAAAAATCCCATGGGATTTTCCCTGGTAGGCTACAGTCCACGGAGTCGATAAGAGTCGGACTCGACTGAGCGACTTCACTTTCACTTTTCATTTTCATGCATTAGAGAAGGAAATGGCAATTCACTCCAGTTTTCTTACCTGGAGAGTCCCAAGGATGGAGGAGCCTGGTGGGCTGCCATCTATGGGGTCACACAGAATTGGTCATGACTAAAGAGACTTAGCAGCAGCAGCAATCTTATTCCATTGATCTATGTGCCTGTTTTAATACTAGGCCCATACAGTTTTTATTACTATAGGCTTGTAATATAGTTTGAAATCAGGAAACATAGTGTCTCCAACTTTGTTACTCTTTTTTAAGATTGCTTTGGCTATTTGGGGCCTTTTGTCATTCTATACAAATTGTTCTATAGGATTGTTCTATTTTGGTGAAAAATAACATTGAAGTTTTGATGGGGATTGAACCTGTGGATTGCTTTGGGTAGTGTGAATATTTTAATAATATTGCTCCAATCTATGACCATGGAATCTTTCTATTTATTTATGTCTTTAATTTCTTTCATCAACATCTTAGTTTTCAGTGTGCAGTTTCCCCCACCCCTTTGGTTATAAATGTTTCCCAGGTATTTTATTATTTTCAATGCAGTTGTGAATGGGATTGCTTTCTTAAGCTCTTTCAGATTATTCATTAGCAGTGGGTAGAAACACAATTTTGTATATTGAATTTTTATAACTTGAAACTTCACAGAATTTTAGTTCTAACAGTTTTTCATGGAGTCTAATTATATATGTGATGTATATTTTGTGTGTATATATGTACATGCATGTACATATATATACACATATGTATATGTGTATATACGTATATATGTGTATATATATGTATACACGTATGTGTATATATATGTACATTGTGTGTTTATATACACGCACACACCAATTATCTAGGCACTCTGTAGCCCTTCACAACTCTTTTCATGATGTTGAAGAATTGGTGATCAAAACAGTTAAACCACTTGGGGACCTAAAACGGGGACGTAAAATGTGAAGTAGAAAGCCCATGTGGTGTGTATGTGTGTGTCTGTTCATGTAGGAGAAATATATAATAAACACAAAAACAAATAGCCAAATAAACAAAATCAATCAACCTTACTCTCACTCTCCTTTCCTCTCTCCCCCACCATCCCTTTCTAATAAAGTAGAAAAATATCAGCACAGATTTGCATAAATTTGAAGGGTGAACCATTAAATTACCTTTTGTTACAGAGTTCCTGGCATGTAAAACAGAAAGTTCAAATGCCTAATGTTTGGGATATGATAGTTGAAATAATCCATGGAGAAGCTAGCTTGGAGGAGGCAGATAAAAATAAGGCATTGTCAAAAACTAGTCACTGGATGAACAGGACCCAGAAATAACAATGAACCTGAAAACCTATGTGGCATAATTAATATCTGTATCCAGTGGAATTCAGACCAGTGGTAAAATATGAAGGATTTTCAGAAAATGATTTTTGTCCAAAAATTATTTTGGCTTCATGGAAAATGTGTAGATGGTACTTAAGGCTTTATGACATTAACCATCAAGGGACTCTTTTGGTTCGACTTAACATTAAGATTTAGACTATGTTAGACCACATTAGCACCAGTCTACTCAGAGATCAAGATTAGCTCCCACAGCATGGTCTTCCCCTTCAGTGAATATCCTTGAAGCAGTCCATATGGAACCAGGAGAAGAGTCCCACAGGCAGGAATTGCTTGTTTTGAAATCCTTGTATTATCTAAAAGCCAAAAACCTTGTTATACTTCCAGATGCCTTGTTTCTGGGGGCTGTACAAGGGAAATGATTGTTTACAAGAGTCACTGAATGTCATTGCACTTAGAGAATCTCATATCACATTGTCCAGAGATATTTTATTTCATATATGCTTCCCATTCCTGAAAAAAAATTACCAATCAGGCATCATTTTTATGTAAAGTAATATTGCCTAGTAATTTTGTTCATAATGTCATCCTTGTAATGTTAAAAACTAGAGTGGGACACTAAACTGAAGGGCAGGTTCTCATACAAAGGAAAAAAGGGGCTCTGCTAAAGCTTTGCTCATAGATTCCCTGCAGATCATAACATCTGGGGGAAAAGAGTTCCAATAGAGATAACTGCCAGTGCCAAGAATGTAATTCAGAAATATGTCTGCAATGTTTGAACAACAGCAAGGAGCCAAGAAGTCAGACCTTTAATAAAAGGTGGGTAGAGATAGATGATATTGACCTTAATAGACATTAGAACACTTTGATTTTGACTTAAGTGTAAGAAGATAGCAAGTACTTTAGAGAATGAACTTGTAGTTGATATATTCCAAGCAAGAAGTTTGTCATGAAAGTAAATATGCAAGAAAAATGTCTGTTTTATTTTGCTTTTACCTTAATCACTATGTGTTAAAATGTTAGAATTTCTTCATATTCCTTCCTTGATATCTTATTAATTTTTAAATTTTTTATTGATGTATAGTTGAATTTAAAATATTAGTTTTAACTATATATAATAGTAATTATTTTTATAGATTATACTTCTTTAAAGTCATTATAAACTAATGCCTGAATTTCCCTGTGCTGTTATCCTTGTTGCATATTTTATACATAGTTGTTTGTCTCTTAACTTTCATACACTGATCTCTCCCCTCCCCACTTTCCTCTCCCTTGTGAGAACCACTCGAATGTACTCTATATCTCTGAATCTGTTTTCTTATAGACAATCGTGAACCTCATTCCATAGTTCATCAGGCACTCTATCTATCAGATCTAGGCCCTTAAATCTATTTCTCACTTCCACTGTATATCATAAGGGATTTGATTTCGGTCATACCTGAATGGTCTAGCAGTTTTCCTTACTTTCTTCAATTTAAGTATGAATTTGGCAATAAGGAGTTCATGATCTGAGCCACAGTCAGCTCCTGGTCTTGTTTTTGTTGACTTTATAGAGCTTCTCCATCTTTGGCTGCAAAGAATATAATCAATATGATTTCGGTATTGACCATGTGGTGATGTCCATGTGTAGAGTCGTCTTTTGTGCTGTTGGAAGAGGGTGTTTGCTATAACAAGTGCATTTTCTTGGCAAAACGCTATTAGTCTTTGCCCTGCTTCATTCCACATTCCAAGGCCAAATTTGCCTGTTACCCCAGGTGTTTCTTGACTTCCTACTTTCGCATTTCGGTCCCCTATAATGAAAAGGACATCTGTTTTGGGTGTTAGTTCTACAAGGTCTTATAGGTCTTCATACAACCGTTCAACTTCAGCTTCTTCAGCGTTACTGGTTGGGGCATAGACTTGGATTACGGTGATATCGAATGGTTTGCCTTGGAGACGAACAGAGATCATTCTGTCGTTTTTGAGATTGCATCCAAGTACTGCATTTCAGACTCTTTTGTTGACCATGATGGCTACTCCATTTCTTCTGAGGGATTCTTGCCCGCAGTAGTAGATATAATGGTCATCTGAGTTAAATTCACCCATTCCAGTCCATTTTAGTTTGCTGATTCCTAGAATGTCGACGTTCACTCTTGACATCTCTTGTTTGACCACTTCCAATTTGCCTTGATTCATGGACCTGACATTCCAGGTTCCTATGCAATATTGCTCTTTACAGCATTGGACCTTGCTTCTATCACCAGTCACATCCACAGCTGGGTATTGTTTTTCCTTTGGCTCCATCCCTTCATTCTTTCTGGAGTTATTTCTCTACTGATCTCCAGTAGCATATTGGGCACCTACTGACCGGGGGAGTTCCTCGTTCAGTATCCTATTATTTTGCCTTTTCATGCTGTTCATGGGGTTCTCAAGGCAAGAATACTGAAGTGGTTTGCCTTTCCCTTCTCCAGTGGACCACAGTCCGTCATTGTACAGGAGACAGGGATCAAGACCATCCCCATGGAAAAGAAATGCAAAAAAGCAAAATGGCTGTCTGGGGAGGCCTTACAAAGAGCTGTGAAAAGAAGAGAGGCGAAAAGCAAAGGAGAAAAGGAAAGATATAAGCACCTGAATGCAGAGTTCCAAAGAATAGCAAGAAGAGATAAGAAAGCCTTCTTCAGTGATCAATGCAAAGAAATAGAGGAAAAACCCTGGGATTTCTTTGGAAGGAATGATGCTAAAGCTGAAACTCCAGTAAGTACTTTGGCCACCTCATGCGAAGAGTTGACTCATTGGAAAAGACTCTGATGCTGGGAGGGATTGGGGGCAGGAGGAGAAGGGGACGACCGAGGATGAGATGGCTGGATGGCATCACTGACTCGATGAACGTGAGTCTGAGTGAACTCCGAGAGATGGTAATGAACAGGGAGGCCTGGCGTGCTGTGATTCATGGGGTCGCAAAGAGTTGGACACGACTGAGTGACTGAACTGAACTGAACTGAATTGATCATATCATTTATAATTTTTTTTCCCATTCAGTAGGTTATCTTAGGTATTTAAGATAGCCTTTATGTCACTCTTAATGGTTGTTCATATTTGGACCTTGGGGACCCAAGATAGGTATTTAAGGTACAAACAGTCATAAACTTTTTATTTTTGAAAAGTAGTTTCTTAATGTAGTGGAACTTACTAATAGAGTAAATGTGGTAAAAGACTAAGTAGGCTTCTGATATATTTGTTTCTATGAAAGTGCACGTAAAGCAACATTATTCTCATACCTTACTTGTTTTCTCATACCAGTTTCTCATTTCATTTTAAATATGCCTCTCAATCTATGGCAAAAACCAATACGGTATTGTAAAGTAAAATAAAGTAAAAATAAAATTAAAAAAAAAAAAAGTATAAGCTTGGTAGGAAAACCATGTTAATATTTTGATATTTGCTTTAGTTCAGAATAACTTCATCTAGTTGAATAGTCTGGAGAAGGCAATGGCATCCCACTCCAGTACTCTTGCCTGGAAACTCCCATGGACAGAGGAGCCTGTTAGGCTGCAGTCCATGGGGTCGCTGAGTCAGATACTACTGAGAGACTTCACTTTCACTTTTCACTTTCATGCATTGGAGAAGGAAATGGCAACCCACTCCAGTGTTCTTGCCTGGAGAATCCCAAGGATGGTGGAGCCCAGTAGGCTGCCGTCTGTGGGGTCGCACAGAGTTGGACACGACTGAAGCGACTTAGCAGCAGCAGCAGCAGCAGTTGAATAGTCTCCATTGGTCTTATTTGCAGATATTTTCAGGCCTGTTTACACCTACCAGGCTCCTCTGTCCATGGGATTCTCCAGGCAAGAGTACTGGAGTGGGTTACCATTTCCTTCTCCAATTTTTGGGGCTAGAAGCAGTCAAATTATCCAGATTCATTATATTATTTTTGCATATCTGCTTATAACTTTGGTAAATTTTTATTGGTCTTTTTTAGTTGTAATTGCCAAACTCAATGGGGAAGCAATTAACACCCATTAGATGTTTAAATTTTCCCAAACACTTTCACTAGAGATCTATGTTCAGGAAGAACTTTAAAGTTATCACAGAAGATAATTTACCAAATATAAGGAAAAGATGAAAATAATAGGTGAACAGATAGGAAATCTAAAGCAAGTGAAGTGAAGTCGCTCAGTCATGTCCGACTCTGTGACCCCACAGACTATAGCCCACCAGGTTCCTCCATCCATGGGAATTTCCAGGCAAGAATACTGGAGTAGGGTGCCATCGCCTTCTCCAGGAGATCTTCCCAACCCTTGGATTGAACCCTGGTCTCCCACATTGTTGGTAGATGCTTTACCATCTGCGCCATCAGGGAAGCTCAAAAAAGCAAGTAAATGAAAATTATTTTTGAATTATTTATGTAATTTTAAAGGAGATCACTCCTGGGTGTTCTTTGGAAGTGATGATGCCAAAGTGAAACTCCAGTACTTTGGCCACCTCATGCCAAGAGTTAACTCATTGGAAAAGACTCTGATGCTGGGAGGGATTGGGGGCAGGAGGAGAAGGGGATGACAGAGGATGAGATGGCTGGATGGCATCACCAACTTGATGGACGTGAGTTTGAGTGAACTCTGGAAGTTAGTGATGGACAGGGATTCTGGCATGCTGCAGTTCATGGGGTCGCAAAGAGTCAGACATGACTGAGTGACTGAACTGAGCTGAACCAAACTGAAATGTTAAATTCAACAGATGGGCTATACTAAAAATTGAAGCAGGTTGAAGCCAACAGAGAAATCTAACAGTGGTAAATGGAGACATAGCATTCCCTCCAATCTGAGGGAAAGAAAGCAAGGGATAAAAAATAAAGAGGATCAGTGAACTGTGAAATATTATCACATAATCCAAAATATGCTTACTAGCAATTTCTGAAATAGAAAAAAAATATTTCAGCCTACAGTTTTCAGAAATCTGTGAAACACAAGCAGGATTGACGAATGGTATATCTAACAGCCAAAACACACACATATATATACAAAAATGTCTTACGCATTCACAGAAAAAAGATGAGTAGTGAGGAGTTGGGGGGAATGCAGTACAAATAATGGGAGATTAGCAAAAGGGAGCTGGGAGGTAATGCGATGACATGTTCAATTCAATTGGCTGAAAGGAACAACAACAACAAAAATCTTTCAATCCAGTACCTCTGTTGTTTGGTCATTAAATTGTGTCCAGCTCTTTGTGACCCCATGGACTGCAGTATGCCTGGCTCCTCTGTCCATGGGATTTCCCAGGCAAGAATACTAGAGTGGGTTGCCATTTTCTTCTCCAGGGTCTCCTCTCCAGATACCTATAAACACCCAAAACAGTTCTTCAAAGACATGAGAGTAAAATAGATTTATAAATAAGCAAAAGCTATAAAAATTTAAATAGCAGTGTATCTTTGGTCTATTAAATCCTAAAGATAATACTTCATGCTGAAGGGAAACATCTGAGCTACCAGGAAAGAAGAAAGATGGTACTTCATGCTGAAGGGAAATGATACCACCATAAGAAAACTAGGATCCAGAGTAGGGGAGTAGGGAGGAGTGCACCAGGAATGACAAATATATAATTAAGATAAATGGCTTTCTTTACTAATTTCTACTAAACTGGCCTGCATCTATGATTCATAAAATAAGTGCCATCAATAGCACATTGGATGCATGAAAAATTATATTGCTGAAATATTCTTATATTTTTCACAGTATGGTAAAGTATTCTTTAACCAGGATCAGCAATTTAAATCCAGCAATATGTTAAAGTTATGATATAATCAAGGGAATTATTCCAGGAATCTAAGAACTTTTTAAACATTTTGTTTTATATATTTGAAAACAGTTAATCACATTAACAGGATAAATAATAAAATCATGAGTTAATTTCAATACGTTAGTAACATTTGAAAAAATCTAATACATATCCATGATAACTCTCAAGTGTCTACTAATGGAAGGAAATTTCATCCGTTTAATAAAAGCAATTACCAAAATGTTCAGATAGCAGCATACCTAATGGTGAAATACTGCACGCTTTCCCCCATAAATAGAGTTCAAAGCAAGGATGAGCACTCTTCTTTCTGTTCAACATTTTATTCAGTACTGTTGAAATAGTGAAACTTTCCAATAGGATAGAGAATAAGTCAAGAATATCAGATCTCACTTCTATTCAATACTTTACTTGATTTTTAGCCAGTGAAGTAATTGAAGATAAAATTAATAAGGGGCTATTAATTAGGAGGGTACAAGTCAAATTGTCTTTGTATGTTGATAATATGGTTTTTCCCCTCAGAAACACTAAATTATTTTATATGTGTGTGTCTGTAATTTCTATAGATATATATAAATAATTATAACAAATTTGGTTGCTTGATTCAAGGCCTATATCTGTGTGTGTGTGTGTGTGTTCATACGGGAAACAACTGGCAAATAAAATTATAAATCAGTTTAATTTATCAGTTCAGTCGCTTAGTTGTGTCCAATTCTTGCGACCCCATGGACTGCAGCACACCAGGCTTTCCTGTCATCACCACCTCTCAGAGCTTGCTCAAACTAATGTGATTGAGTCGGTGATGCCATCCAGCCATTTCATCCTCTGTCATCCGCTTCTCCTCCTGCCTTCAATCTTTACCAGCATCAGGGTCTTCCAATGAGTCAGTTCTTTGCATCAGGTGACCAAAGTAGTGGAGCTTCAGCTTTTCAGCATCAGTCCTTCCAAAGAACATTCAGGATTGATCTCCTTTAGGATGGACTGGTTAGATTCCTTTCAGTCCAAGGGACTCTGAAGAGTCTTCTCCAACACCACAGTTCAAAAGCATCAATTCTTTGGTGCTCAGCTTTCTTTATAGTCCAGCTCTCACATCTGTACATAACTACTGGAAAAACCATAGCTTTGATTAGACAGATCTTTGTTGGCAAAGTAATGTCTCTGCTTTTTAATATGCCATCTAGTTTGGTCATAGTTTTTCTTCCAAGGAGCAAACATCTTTTAATTTCATGGCTGCAGTCATCATCTGCAGTGACTTGAGAGCCCCTCCCCCAAAAATAGTCTTTCACTGTTTCCATTGTTTTGCCGTCTATTTGCCATGAAGTGATGGGACCAGATGCCATGATCTTTGTTTTCTGAATGTTGAGTTTAAGCCAACTTTTTCACTCTGCTCTTTCACTTTCATCAGGAGGCTCTTTAGTTCTTCTTTGCTTTGTGCCATAAGGGTGGTATCATCGGTGTATCTGAGGTTATTGATATTTCTCCCGGCAATCTTCATTTATAACAATATCAAAAAATTAGAGATAAACTTAAGGAAAGTCATGTCAATTTTAAAAATTTCTGAAATTCTGGAACATTTGAAATTCAAATATTTACTAAAATAAAAAAATATCTAGGTAAATATTTACTTTGTAACAGATTCAAAAATTCAGAAGTGATGCCTTTACTTTTTGTTTGTTCAGTGTGAATGTAGACAATATCTGCAGAGTTGTTAGGAAACTCATTCTAAACATGTATTTAAACATATGAAAAATCTGGAATTGGACACACTACGACCTTTCTGATAAAGTGACATTAAATCCTGACACCAAGGATCAGTGCTCATTTCCTCCTTTCATCAGTCTCTAGTTTTCTAGTTAACATGCATGCCCTAGTAATTCCGAATAGCATGCAATGAGGAATGTATACACTTAGTCTAAATAAGAAAAACAAAAAACTCATGGATTGTAAATAAGAGAGGAAGATGTATCAGGAAATCTTTATAGGTTCTGTGTTTTCTAGAGTCAACTCAGTTTTTCTTGCCTATAGCAAGGGCCCTATTTCTACGAGTACTAAAGATCTATTATCTCTGTGAATATATATATGTATTTTTTAAATGCATCCTTCATAGGTAGAAGGCTTTTGTTGTTGTTGTTTTTTAATTGTGACTACTGTAGTCTCATTGGTGCTGTTAGCCTACGACTGTTCCTTTCAGTATGTTTATTTCTTTTTATCTGTTGCCTGTGCCAAAGTGGGCTATCATTTATTTTCAGCCTAGTTTGTTACATATATAATAAGAATCAGTAATAACATTATAAGGTTTTAGTATGTGTTAGGCCTAGTGTTCAGGCTTCCCTTGTAGCTCAACCAGTAAAGAATCTCCCTGCAATTCAGGAGACTTGGGTTCGATTCCTGGGTCAGGAACATCCCCTGGAGAAGGAAATGGCAACCCACTTCAGTATTCTTGCCTGGAGAATCCTAGACAGAGGAGCCTGGCAGGCTACAGTCCATGGGGTCGCAAGAGTCGGACATGACTTAGTGACTACACCACCACGACCACCATCCCTAGTGCGCAGTATTTGACGTATATTAACAAATGTGGTGCATCCATCAAACTATGAGGCAGGCACTATCACTTGCCCCAGTTTACAGACTAAAAGAATGGAGCTTTGAAGGTCAAAGCAACTTGTCCAAGGTCAGAAAGCTATTGGATTCTGGAGTCAGGAGCTGAACTCATAGAAACTGAATCATAAAGTCAACCTTTAAATCATTCAGTTCAGTTCAGTCAATCAGTCGTGTCCAACACTTCGTGATCCCATGGACCTCATTTAAATCATTATGCTATGTTTTATGTGAATATATTGATAACTTAGTTGAGCAGTTTTTCATGAATCAGTGATACCTCTAAGCAAAACTCTTCAACCTAATTCTTACTGATATAGTTGGGTTTTGACTATAGAAGAATATGGTTTTGACTATAGATAGAGTTGGTTTTTGTAGAAGAGTATGCTCAAATATATAGTGGCTAAAACAATTTTCTCTCTTGAACACTCCAAACTTAAGCTTTGCAGGGATGCTGTGTTGGCTTTGCCTCGTCCAGAATCTAGTGATTCAAGTCTTTCCATTTGTGATTCCTAGATTATGATGTTTATCCTCATGGTCTGTGATAGACAAATGTCAGCCATCATTTCCATGTTCTAAGAAACTGAATGGAAGTGAATGAAAATATTTAACTGAAACAGACTGCTAGATATTTCACCAGCAAAGATGGATTTATTCAGGGTCTGCAACTATGGTGAGCCTCATAGTAGTCCCTAAATGGCAAGGGAAGAAGAACTCTTACAGAGAGGAAAAAGGAAGCTTGAGGCTCATAGTAAAGAAAGAGTACTTGGTTTTTCATTGGCTGACTCCTTGCTAGGAAAGAAGAGGAGTATGCCTTCTCCTTGTTGGTTTCCGATATGGTTTCAGGGTGCGAGAGCTTTCCTTTCTGGTCTCCCAAATCTATTCAAGCTTTTTGTTTATTAATTTTTATGAGGTTAAGGGACATGATTTCATTTTCTGTCATGAGATGTTGTAATATCACATTCCTGCACATTTTATTGACCACTGCTGCTGCTGCTAAGTCGCTTCAGTTGTGTCCAACTCTGTGCGACCCCATAGATGGCAGCCCACCAGGCTCTACCGTCCCTGGGATTCTCCAGGCAAGAACACTGGAGTGGGTTGCCATTTCCTTCTCCAATGCATGAAAGTGAAAAGTAAAAGTGACGCCGCTCAGTCCTGTCCAACTCTTAGCAACCCATGGACTGCAGCTCACCAGGCTCCTCCGTCCATGGGATTTTCCAGGCAAGAGTACTGGAGTGGGGTGCCATTGCAGTTAGTTTAAAAAAAAAAAAAAAAGATGGTGGGAAATGTATATGTGAATGTAAGAATTGGTTGGGCTTCCCTGGTACGCCGCTCAGTCCTGTCCAACTCTTAGCAACCCATGGACTGCAGCTCACCAGGCTCCTCCGTCCATGGGATTTTCCAGGCAAGAGTACTGGAGTGGGGTGCCATTGCAGTTAGTTTAAAAAAAAAAAAAAAAGATGGTGGGAAATGTATATGTGAATGTAAGAATTGGTTGGGCTTCCCTGGTGGCTTGGTGGTAAAGAATCTGCTTGCCAATGTAGGAGATGCAGGTTTGATCCTTGGGTCAGGAAGATCCCCTGAAGAAGGAAATAGCATCCCATTTTAGTATTCTTGCCTGATTCAAATATTTACTAAAATAAAAAAATATCTAGGTAAATATTTACTTTGTAACAGATTCAAAAATTCAGAAGTGATGCCGTTACTTTTTGTTTGTTCAGTGTGAATGTAGACAATATCTGCAGAATTGTTAGGAAACTCATTCTAAACATGTATTTAAACATATGAAAAATCTGGAATTGGACACACTACAGCCTTTCTGATAGTGACATTAAATCCTGACACCAAGGACCAGTGCTCATTTCCTCCTTTCATCAGTCTCTAGTTTTCTAGTTAACTTGCATGCCCCAGTAATTCCTAATAGTATGCAATGAGGAATGTATATACTTAGTCTAAATAAGAAAAACAAAAAACTCAGGGATTGTAAATAAGAGAGGAAGATGTATCAGGAAATCTTTATAGGTTCTGTGTTCTCTAGAGTCAACTCAGTTTTTCTTGCCTATAGCAAGGGCCCTATTTCTATGAGTACTAAAGAAGATCTATTATTTCTGTGAATATATATATGTATTTTTTTAATGCATCCTTCATAGGTAGAAGGCTTTTGTTGTTGTTGTTTTTTAATTGTGACTACTGTAGTCTCATTGGTGCTGTTAGCCTACGACTGTTCCTTTCAGTATGTTTATTTCTTTTTATCTGTTGCCTGTGCCAAAGTGGGCTATCATTTATTTTCAGCCTAGTTTGTTACATATATAATAAGAATCAGTAATAACATTATAAGGTTTTAGTATGTGTTATGCCTAGTGTGCAGGCTTCCCTTGTAGCTCAATCAGTAAAGAATCTCCCTGCAATTCAGGAGACTTGGGTTCAATTCCCAGGTCAGGAACATCCCCTGGAGAAGGAAATGGCAACCCACTCCAGTATTCTTGCCTGGAGAATCCTTGACAGAGGAGCCTGGTAGGCTACAGTCCATGGGGTCGCAAGAGTCGGACATGACTTAGGGACTAAACCACCACCATCCCTAGTGTGCAGTATTTGATGTATATTAACAAATGTGGTGCATCCATCAAACTGTGAGGCAGGCACTATCACTTGCCCCNGAGAATCCTTGACAGAGGAGCCTGGTAGGCTACAGTCCATGGGGTCGCAAGAGTCGGACATGACTTAGGGACTAAACCACCACCATCCCTAGTGTGCAGTATTTGATGTATATTAACAAATGTGGTGCATCCATCAAACTGTGAGGCAGGCACTATCACTTGCCCCAGTTTACAGACTAAAAGAATGGAGCTTTGAAGGTCAAAGCAACTTGTCCAAGGTCAGAAAGCTATTAGATTCTGTAGTCAGGAGCTGAACTCATAGAAACTGAATCATAAAGTCAACCTTTAAATCATTCAGTTCAGTCAATCAGTCATGTCCAACACTTTGTGATCCCATGAACCTCATTTAAATCATTATGCTATGTTTTATGTGAATATATTGATAACTTAGTTGAGCAGTTTTTCATGAATCAGTAATACCTCTAAGCAAAACTCTTCAACCTAATTCTTACTGATATAGTTGGTTTTTGACTGTGTAGAAGAGTATGCTCAAATATATAGTGGCTAAAACAGTTTTCCCTCTTGAACACTCCAAACTTAAGCTTTGCAGGGATGCTGTGTTGGCTTTGCCTTGTCCAGAATCTAGTGATTCAAGTCTTTCCATTTGTGATTCCTAGATTATGATGTTTATCCTCATGGTCTGTAATAGACAAATGTCAGCCATCATTTCCATGTTCTAAGAAACCGAATGGAAGTGAATGAAAATGTTTAACTGAAACAGACTGCTAGATATTTCACCAGCAAAGATGGATTTATTCAGGGTCTGCAACTATGGTGAGCCTCATAGTAGTCCCTAAATGACAAGGGAAGAAGAACTCTTACAGAGAGGAAAAAGGAAGCTTGAGGGTCATAGTAAAGAAAGAATACTTGGTTTTTCATTGGCTGACTCCTTGCTAGGAAAGAAGAGGAGTATGCCTTCTCCTTGTTGGTTTCTGATATGGTTTCAGGGTGTGAGAGCTTCCCTTTCTGGTCTCCCAAATCTATTCAAGCTTTTTGTTTATTTTTATGAGGTTAAGGGACATGATTTCATTTTCTGTCATGAGATGTTGTAATATCACATTCCTGCACATTTTATTGACCACAGTTAGTTTTAAAAAAAAAGGACGGTGGGAAATGTATATGTGAATGTAAGAATTGGTTGGGCTTCCCTGGTGGCTTGGTGGTAAAGAATCTGCTTGCCAGTGCAGGAGATGCAGGTTTGATCCTTGGGTCAGGAAGATCCCCTGAAGAAGGAAATAGCATCCCATTTTAGTATTCTTGCCTGCAGAATCTCATGGACAGAGCAGCCTGGCAGGCTACAACCCATAGGGTCACAAAGAATTGGACATAGAAACTAAACAACAACAAATAATTGGTTAAAGCCTCTGTTGCTATAGAAGAGAACAAGAGATATTAGGAGATAAAATCTTTAGCTTTTGGCACACAGTTAACTGAAATTTAAAAAGTAGTTGCTAGATCAAGAATAAAAATGAGTATTAAAAGTAGCATATTTTAATTAACTCTATAAAAATTTTTAGAAATAATGGTGAAACCGAACTTCTAATCTTCAGCAAACAGAATATAATCTTATAAAATAAAATACTTAGTAGTCCAGTATTTTCTTGCCCTAGAAAAAGAAAGTTTGGGAAAAAAAAGTGTAATGAAGAACATTTTCTACAAATTGGCTGTATTCATAAAGTCTGAACCAATTACAGACACTCACTTTGGGTCCACCAGAGGTAGCAATAATTGAGATAGAGTTTAGGTTACAGAATGTTAATTAAGGATCAAGATCTCTGAAGGGTAAGGGGAGGAAGAGTCTAACAGAGGACAAAGTCAAGCTGTGATGCAAACTTGTCAGAGCTTTGACCGATATAGTAGGAGATCTGGAACAAGTATTGGCTGTCAGAGTTGCCCTGTGTTGACTTGAAAAGTCAGAACTTTCTAGCTCACTTCTGTCTCTAGATGTTATCAGCCTTGAGTAAGGTATGACTTGGGCAAATCCACTTTTGTAGTTGAGATGTTAGTCATCAAATGTGTTCTCCCTACTTCTTTCTCTAGCACCCTGCTGACTGGTCCCTGTGACTCTTCCCAATCAGTCCTTTGTGAGCTGAGTTATTGTACAGCACTTCCAAGCTGGAGCGGTGCATTCTTATGTCTGACCCTTCCGAGGTCTTTTTCTTCCCTCTAGCATAGTGATAGCAATTTTTGAGATAGTAGTTGCTCAGTTCATGTGGGGATCTGAAAGACCATCATGAACAGTGCCCTCCTACATGAAATGACTAAGTACACTACTCAGTTTAAGGGTTTATTACAACAGCATAACTCAGTCCATTCTCACAGATATCCTCATGATTTCTTGGGGAATAGAATTCTTACATGTAGGTAGGCATATTCATATACTTTCTCCTCAAAGCTTACTTCCAGATTGAAGTCATAGATACATAATACATTTTAAAACACATTTTAAAAATCTAGTCTGATAAACTTTTTCTTTTGTGAATATTTTTAGATTGAGGTATAATTCACATAATGTATTAATTTCAGATATACAACATATTTTTTTTAATATCTGTATATGTATTGTGGTATAGTGGTAAAGAATCTGCCTGCCACTGCAGGAGATGCAAGAGACAGAGGTTTGATCCCTGGGTCAGAAAGATCCTGTGGAGGAGGAAAGGGCCACCTGCTCCAGTATTCTTGCCTGGAAAATTCCATTGACAGAGGAAATGATAAAGCAGTTAAGCTAAATCAAATCCTATGTGATTCAAGTATCAAAGAATGTTATGAAGCCAAGCAGTGTGATTCTAAATACGTAAGATAGTGCACACAGTTCAGCCAATCAATGACTACATTCATTGTCAAGGAATGTTTTTCAGAGGAAAAGGGATGGACATTGACATAGCATATGTACAGAAAGAAAGTCCTGAAGCCACTGCACAGCGCATAATCAAAGCTGAAATCTAAGGCAATTCATTTACCTTTCTTTTAGAATCACAGGAAAAGTTGTCAAAGGGAGAGGTAGAAGTTATAGCTTATATCAGAAGTTAAACCTGGAGAGGGACCTGGAGTGAGTCTATCCAACCTGCCATTCCAATTGTCAGCTGAATTTTGAGAAGCAGGACAAACAGGTTTTTGCCTCATTTAAATTCCTACCATGTACATTATCTATACCATTCACTTATCAACGGATCCCGTGCTGTTTTGTGAGCTTTCATAGTGTCTTTATATGGCATTTGTAACATGCATTGCACCTGCCATTCCAATTGTCAGCTGAATTTTGAGAAGCAGGACAAACAGGTTTTTGCCTCATTTAAATTCCTACCATGTACATTATCTATACCATTCACTTATCAACGGATCCCGTGCTGTTTTGTGAGCTTTCATAGTGTCTTTATATGGCATTTGTAACATGCATTGCACATTTGTTTTTATTATGCTTATCTCTTTTTCCTAAATAGACAGCCATTTGAAATCGGAATCTCTGTGGGTTATATTGCCAAAATGTCCCATATTATATATATTGGAAACAAGATAATATTGATAAGTCAATATTGCTTATGCATTCAAATATTGCTTCCACTATTTACTCTCTGTTATCAGAAGTTCTAGTCATGTTGACAAACTGTGTAGACAAAAATGATCTGCCATTCCAATTGTTAGCTGAGTTTTGAGAAGCAGGACAAACAGGTTTTTGCCTCATTTAAATTCCTACCATGTACATTGTCTATACCATTCACTTATCAACTGATCCCGTGCTGTTTCGTGAGCTTTCATAGTGTCTTTATATGCCATTTGTAACATGCATTGCACATTTGTTTTTATTATGCTTATCTCTTTTTCCTAAATAGACAGCCATTTGAAATCAGAATCTCTGTGGGTTATATTGCCAAAATGTCCCATATTATATAACACAGAACTTAGTGATATATTAGAAACAAGATAATATTGATAAGTCAATATTGCTTATACATTCAAATATTGCTTCCACTATTTACTCTCTGTTATCAGAAGTTCTAGTCATGTTGACAAACTGTGTAGACAAAAATGGATAAAAGAATGCTTGTCCCAGATGCCTTAACAAATGGTGTAGCTATTATCTTTCCGTGCATCAGTCTCTGATAAAAACATGTATTGTCTTTACAAATATAATCAGATGGCCATTATGTCTAAACACTCATCAGTACAGGAAACTTGATTCTTAAATTACTACTGACTTGGTGTACTTGGAAAAATCACTTAAACCCTCTGTTTCTTTGATTTTCATTATAAAATGACAGGATACAACATTTTACATTTGTTTTTTTTTTTTTATCAGATACTTCTCCATTGAGTCCTCAGAAAAAAGCAAAGAGATAAATATACTTCTTTCATTATTATTTTTGTTTTTGATGAAAAACAAAGGCGTTCTAGATTATGTAACTTGTAATAAGAGAGGGAAATGGAATTTGAATTTAAATTAAATCTTAAATGTCTTCAGTTCCTAAGTTAAATTGTTGTAATGAATGGAACCATCTATAAGTATAAATATAAAATGGACTAGAAAATAGAGAAAAAACCGATAGTTAATAATATAAAAAATAGATCCATTATTCTCTTTGAAGTTAGGTAAAATCTAAACTTCCTTTTTATAATACTACCAAGAAAACATTTATGTTGGGGTCTAGGGTTGGCTAGACCAAATGTGCCTCAATGGCACATTAATTATTTTGAATTAAAATTACATAGGAAATGACCAAGGAAAAGGGACTCTGGCCTTCCTTTCTTTTTCCCTGAAAGGAAAGAAAATCTGTCTCATGTGAAAGATACCCTCCTCACGTTTAGAAGTAGAAAGACATCGTTATCATCAAAGATAATGGAATTTGCACCTCGAAGTCCAATTAAACAAACCTTACTTCTTTAATTTACCACGCCAAGCCCAAATTCTGTTTAGATTTTTCACTAATTGGGCACCCAAAACCTAAGTTTCTTTGTCCTGTCATTTCCTCACAAGTTTATTGTTTCTTTGTTTAAAACTTATAAACTGCCTACTTTGGCCGCTTCTTAAGTCTTGTTTCTATGGGACTCCATGCATATGAATTAAAATCTGTTTCTCTCTCTTCTTTTTTTCTTATTAATATGTTTTTATCATTTTTTTTTATTATTAGTCCCGGCAAAGAACTCAAGTGTACTCCTCTTAAG
The DNA here is from genome assembly GCA_006410635.1 of Cephalophus harveyi. Classification (NCBI taxonomy): domain Eukaryota; kingdom Metazoa; phylum Chordata; class Mammalia; order Artiodactyla; family Bovidae; genus Cephalophus; species Cephalophus harveyi. The sequence continues at coordinate 255,371 of SJYT01048986.1, forward strand.
GAAATTTTCCTCCCCTTGACACTTACCATACAAAATAAATATATAACATTATCTGAGTTTTTAATATGAGCTATTTTAAAGAAAGTAACATAATCTAGTGTAATATTACATATACCAACCACAATTATTTGAAATGAGGTAAGTGATATAAGATAATCGTAAAAATAAATGATTAGGAGTTAAAATAAGCAGTAATATGAATATTCCTAATGCTCTGTTCCAAAATCTTGACTGTGAGATAATTATAATTATCATTTAACTTGAATTTGTTTGGAGGATTGTTGGTAATTGAGAGTAGAGAATAAGAACAGAGCTCATGTCTTCCATTAGGTCGATCAATATTTTAACATGTTCAGTTCAGTTCAGTCGATCAGTCATGTCTGACTCTTTGCAACCCCATGGACTAGCATGCCAGGGCTCCCTGTCCATCAGCAACTCCCAGAGTTTACCCAAACCCATGTCCACTGAGTCAATGATGCCATCCAACCATCTCATCCTCTGTTGTCCCCTTCTCCTCCTGCCTTCAATCTTTCCCACCATCAGGGTCTTTTCCAATGACTCAGTTCTTGGCATCAGGTGGCCAAAGTATTGGAGTGTCAGCTNCATGAAAATGAGTAAAGGATGGTTCATCTCCTGTCCCATAAAATATAAACTTGTTTTGGTAGTGTTTTCACTTTACTTTGCAAAGTGAAAATATGTTGTTCTTAGGAAATGTGATAAACATGTTTATTTAAAACTTGTTTTTGAACATGTTGTTTTTGAGAAAAGTTAAAAAGTGGAAAACATGTTTTTTACCTGGAAAATGTGTAATATAAATGAGATGCTTGCCTGAGATAGAAATTAGAGGGAAGCAGTAACAAGGATCTATGATGACCCCTGGCTCCTTTCACCCCTAAGTCCCTTACTGAACGTTTTAATATTATGGCCTGCCCACTCGTACTGCTGTTGAGCTTTGAGCACCAAACATTAAAACCTCTTTGTCTCTCACGGAAAAATCAAATTTTCTGCAGATGATGACACACTAACTGTGAAGCATCTGCATTGTCCTTTTAAGGACAAAACAATAAAATCTTGCTGGTACAGTTGTGATTCAGAGGCCACTGTGCCTCAAAGGCAATGAGAAGCTGACCATGTCTGATGATGTAGTGTGTCCCTAATGCCCTTCTTCCTCCTGTGTTCATTGCCTCAGCTGTAAATCTTACATTAAACAGGAGTGTGCTTGTTATCAGTGACATCTCTCCATATTGTCTGTCTTTTTGTTCCCTAAACTTAAGTCTCGCAACCCCATGCAGTGTTCAGTGACATATAGGTAGGGTAGAAAATATGGTGAAATATAAAAGCTTAACTGTCTACCACATGATAACCCATATGGTCCTAGTTCTGTAGATTGTCTGACTGGTATAAAAGTTGATTATAATGATATGTCTCTGATAGCTAGAGCAATGGCTCTGGCTAAAATGGAAGAAGTCATAGGAACCACCTCATACATTAAGGGAGACCTACAAAAGGTAAGAAAAGGATTCTGCCATGAATCAGAAACATCAAAAGCCCCATGGCTCCTACTTATTTAAAGGAAGAAGATATTGGTTTATGGAAGATCAAGAAGTCGACCCAAAGAGATGTCAGAAAAATTAAAAATCAAAAAAGCAATAGTCATGCATAAAAATATTACCAAGTCTTTACTGAGGTGGGTGTTCAAAGAATGGAAATATTGATGGCTTGAACCTAATAAAGCCATCAAAACCCATAGTAGCAGCCATGGAATTAGTAACCATAGTGGTAGAGTTAAATGGATATGTTAGGCACAACCAGAAAGGTATAGTGGACCGCCTTCTATAAGTTGAAGGAACAGAATAAATTAAAAAGATAGTAATGAGATCTGCACCACCAACAAAACAAAACTAATTTTGTAGCATTAGAGTTGCTATAGGAAAAAAAATTGAGGGATCAATAAATGCTTTGAGAATTACTGAGAATGCTCAGTATAAATCTTACAGTTTACAAATTAAATATTAAAAAACTGTACATAAAAATTACAAATTGTATTTTATATTTAATAGAAGTTAAATATAAAAAACTATATATAAAAATATACACATACTTAAAAATATGTGTGCACACATATCTAACCATTATTTATGAAGAAACAGAAAAATATCTTTAAATTCATAATTGATAGGAACATTGCTAAAGTCAAACATGTTTATTACCTGTAGGTAGCATGAAAGAATGTTCATATATAATAAAAATGATACTTTGGTGGCAAAAGGAAGAATGAAAGCAAGAAAACACCCTTAACTGAAAGCATTCCTTGCCAATAATACATAAACAATGGTAGAATCCAGATAATTAGAAAAATCTATGAAAGCCCTGGTAGAAAAACCAAATGTCTTATGCTGGAAACAAGAGCTGACTCATTGGAAAAGACCCTGATGCTGGGAAAGGCTGAGGGAGGAGAGGAGGGCAAGAGAGGATGAAATGGTTGCATGGTGTCATTGACTCAGTGGACATGAGTTTGAGCAAACTCTGGGAGATAGTGAAGGACAGGGAAGCCTGGTGTGCTGCAGTCTATGGGGTCACAAAGAGTCAGACATGACTTAGTGTACAACAAAAACTAGAATCAAGATTTGGATTAAAAAACAACACAAGAGCACAGGGGAAAAAAATAATGAACTCTAGCCTGCAGCAATGTCAGTCCTCTAACCAGATGACAGGAAAGCAAACAATGGAGATGGCTGTTAAAAAACTATTTCAAGATGGTCATTAAAAAAATACTAAATTGTAAAAGCACCAGCTTATGAATGTAATAGAGATGGGTATTGGGGAAAAAACTAAGGAAATATGCAAAGAAACAAAATTGAACAGAGATAAAAATGCATCTAATCTTGATATACATACTGTCAAACTTCAAATACTCATCTATATAATATTAGAGGAGTATGAAAGATTTCATAAAATATCTTAGGAAAAAATTCTGATTAAACAACCAGTACATATACCTCTCCGTTTAGGTAGAAAAGAAAATCTATGGGAAATAGAGGATGGTTTTTTGGACCATTTCTCTTTTAATTTTCCTCTAAATTTTTATCAAAAAACAAAAAACAATATTGGAAACGTGATTCACATGTGGAGAAAGGAGATTCATATTGATCTTAGTAATTAAATAGAAAATGTCACTGAAATAGCAGGTTCACTGCACAGCAAAGGTTAATTATTACACAAAATTTTAAACAGCCCCTAAAAACACATGTTGATTGTACCTTTGAGCAGTGTAGATGTCTCAGTACTCACAAGAAAATCATTCCCACTTTGCACTCACAAAGAAAATTGCCTTATACACAATGACGATTAGCATAATGAAGTAAAAAATATTACCAAGTCTTTACTGAGGTGGGTGTTCAAAGAATGGAAATATTGATGGCTTGAACCTAATAAAGCCATCAAAACCCATAGTAGCAGCCATGGAATTAGTAACCATAGTGGTAGAGTTAAATGGATATGTTAGGCACAACCAGAAAGGTATAGTGGACCGCCTTCTATAAGTTGAAGGAACAGAATAAATTAAAAAGATAGTAATGAGATCTGCACCACCAACAAAACAAAACTAATTTTGTAGCATTAGAGTTGCTATAGGAAAAAAAATTGAGGGATCAATAAATGCTTTGAGAATTACTGAGAATGCTCAGTATAAATCTTACAGTTTACAAATTAAATATTAAAAAACTATACATAAAAATTACAAATTGTATTTTATATTTAATAGAAGTTAAATATAAAAAACTATATATAAAAAATATACACATACTTAAAAATATGTGTGCACACATATCTAACCATTATTTATGAAGAAACAGAAAAATATCTTTAAATTCATAATTGATAGGAACATTGCTAAAGTCAAACATGTTTATTACCTGTAGGTAGCATGAAAGAATGTTCATATATAATAAAAATGATACTTTGGTGGCAAAAGGAAGAATGAAAGCAAGAAAACACCCTTAACTGAAAGCATTCCTTGCCAATAATACATAAACAATGGTAGAATCCAGATAATTAGAAAAATCTATGAAAGCCCTGGTAGAAAAACCAAATGTTTATGCTGGAAACAAGAGTTGACTCATTGGAAAAGACCCTGATGCTGGGAAAGACTGAGGGAGGAGAGGAGGGCAAGAGAGGATGAAATGGTTGCATGGTGTCATTGACTCAGTGGACATGAGTTTGAGCAAACTCCGGGAGATAGTGAAGGACAGGGAAGCCTGATGTGCTGCAGTCTATGTGGTCACAAAGAGTCAGACATGACTTAGTGTACAACAAAAACTAGAACCAAGATTTGGAATAAAAAACAACACAAGAACACAGGGGAAAAAAATAATGAACTCTAGCCTGCAGCAATGTAAGTCCTCTAACCAGACAGGAAAGTGAACAATGGAGATGGCTGTTAAAAAACTATTTCAAGATGGCCATTAAAAAAATACTAAATTGTAAAAGCACCAGCTTATGAATGTAATAGAGATGGGTATTGGGGAATAAAACTAAGGAAATATACAAAGAAACAAAATTGAACAGAGATAAAAATGCATGTAATCTTGATATACATACTGTCAAACTTCAAATACCCATCTATATAATATCAGAGGAGTATGAAAGATATCATAAAATATCTTAGGAAAAAATTCTGATTAAACAACCAGTACGTATACCTCTCCGTTTAGCTAGAAAAGAAAATCTATGGGAAATAGAGGATGGTTTTTTGGACCATTTTTCTTTTAATTTTCCTCTAAATTTTTATCAAAAAAGAAAAAACAATATTGGAAACGTGATTCACATGTGGAGAAAGGAGATTCATGTTGATCTTAGTAATTAAATAGAAAATGTCACTGAAATAGCAGGTTCACTGCACAGCAAAGGTTAATTACACAAAATTTCAAACAGCCCCTAAAAACACATGTCAATTGTACCTTTGAGCAGCGTAGATGTCTCTCAGTACTCACAAGAAAATCATTCCCGCTTTGCACTCACAAAGAAAATTACCTTATACACAATGACGATTAGCATAATGAAGTAGAAATAATCTGACAGTTGGAATCTATATAGAGTTTTGTTTTTTTTTAAGTCAGATTTAAAAGGAAGGTTTTGGGAGGAAAAGTAATTTTTCCTTGACTCTTCTAGGTTCTTGACTGAGACCCTCTGTAATAAAAAGCTCAATTAATAGGATAAAAACAGAAGTGTATATGTGTGTGTGTGTGTATGTATGTGTGGGTTTCCCAGGTGATACTAGTGGTAAAGAACCTTGTATGTGTATATACATGTATGTTTATATGTATACATATGTTTATATGTACATATGTGTGTGTACCTCCTCTCTTGCACAGAGAGGGAGACACCCTTCAAATGGAGATTTCACTTATTAAGTTTCTCTTACGCAAGAGTAACTTCTGGTTTTCAGAGCTTTTCCTATGTTTGATGTTTCTGAACAATCAGCCTAAAATCATTCGTATGCCAAAGATGCCTATTTTAGGGTGGCATATTCTGCCCTTCAAAGGATTAACAGTGGAATGTTTTATTGATAATATATCAAGAGCAAGGGAACTAAGTAATAGGTAATCAAGAAATAAGATAATAATTGTGTGGGTACCAAATAGAGAGTAATATATACTACAAATTTCAGTAGAATTAGCACAAAATATGATTAAATTCTTAAGATAAAGTCTTAGAAAGTTCATTTACAACTGGGTAGATAGAGAATTTGGGAGATTTACTTACCTCTGAGATGTGCGTGTTCCCATTTTAAGGAGAGATAAGAGCAGAACTTAAACATCTTTAAGTCCAAAAGAGGGGACATGGCCAGGTTTATTTTGTTCTTGGGGAGATGTATTTATATTCTCAAAGCTTAGAGTGACAATCTAGGAATCTATCCATTCTGTCCCAGGGGCAAAAAATTTTCTTTCTCTCTACAGGAGGGAGTCAGTAGGAGGTACTACCTCTTTCTCTTATAAGCAGAGAAACCCATTTTCCTCTGTTGCCTATGTTACAGACTTTGTATCAGTAAAATATATGGCCTGGTTTTGTAACCTCAAGTATAAAAATAGAGCTATAGGAAAACAGTGTCATTATCTATTGAGTTTACATTACTGAGCACAATGTAAGAGCTGTAAGTTTGTTTTACTCAGGGTCTTACCCAGGCCTGGGAAACAGCCTCTTGGTAGCTCTGAGAAAATCGCTTTGTAGAGATAGGAGAGAAGTCAGTGTATATATGACTTTGGCTAAGGAATGTGTGCAGTCATCTCAGTAAAAGGTTACTGATAGTCCCAAGTAACAGATATCTCAGTTAATGATTATAGTGCTTTGTCTGTGAATAGAAAGATGCATGAATCAGGGTTTGTTACAATTCTTCCTGAGATAAACATCTCACTATCTTAAGAGGCCTGTTTTTCTAAAGCACAAAGTACCTCGTTTTTCATTCTGAACTCCTCTCAGGGTACATGGTTAGTCAACAGCTGCGGTAGCTAATGACTTTATCCTTGTGGAACTGGACAGTAGGCAGTATGCTTTGTTTTACATCATTCAGTTCAGTTGCTCAGTCGTGTCCAACTCTCCATGATCCCATAGACCACAGCACATCAGGCTTCCTTGTCTACCACCAACTCCCGGAGCTTGCTCAAACTCATGTCCACTGAGTCAGTGATGCCATCCAACCATCTCATCCACTGTCATCCCCTTCTCCTCTGCCTTCAATCTTTCCCAGCATCAGGGGCTTTTCCAATGACTCAGTTCTTCAAATCAGGTGGCCAAAATATTGGAGTTTCAGCTTCAGCATCAGATCTTCCAATGAATATTCAGGATTGATTTTCTTTAGGACTGACTGGTTTGATCTCTTGTAGTCCAAGCGACCCTCAAGTCTTCTCCAACACCACAGTTTAAAAGCATCAGTTCTTCAGTGCTCAGCTTTCTTTATAGTCCAGCTCTCACATCCATACATGGCTACTGGAAAAACCATAGCTTTGACTAGACGGTTGACAAGTTTACATCATTACTTGCAGTTTAATTGAATAATGATAATTATTACCACAGATAACTCTTACTAAGATCTTAGTTCAGTTCAGTCACTCAGTCGTGTCCAACTCTCTGTGACCCCGTGGACACTAGCACGCCAGGCTTCCCTGTCATCACCAACTCCTGGATCTTACTCAAACTCATGTCCATTGAGTTGGTGATGCCATCCAGCCATCTCATCATCTGTCGTCCCCTTCTCCTCCTGCCTTCAGTCTTTCCCAGCATCAGGGTCTTTTCCCAATGAGTCAGTTCTTCGCATCAGGTGGCCAAAGTATTGGAGTTTCAGCTTCAATATCAGTCCTTCCAATGAATACTCAGGACTGATCTCCTTTAGGATGGACTGGTTGGATCTCCAAGATCTAGGAGAAAACAATATTAAGTTTAGAGAATGTCTTCCCAGGATTACAAATGCCATACTGAAATATCTCAGAATTATTAAATATCCACTTTAAAGCAATTAATTAATAACTTGTAAGTCATCATTGGATGAAATTGTAGGTTGCTAATCACTGAGATCCAGAGATTTATTTCACAGCTAGAGTAGTTCAGAATTGGACTAATAGAAATGATATTATGTGAAACCTGTACCTACTTTCTAACCCCAAAGCAAAAAATAGAGAAGTGGAATAAACTATTAAAAACAGATATAAAGGAAAAAATAGATTCAAAATAGATTAATTAAAAATTGATGTAAATACTGCTAGATTTCCATTAGATAACTAAAAAAATATTAAAAGGATAAATTTGCCTTCTTAAATATAGATGGCAATTCCCCATATACTGCTGGAATAACTCCACCTTTGAAAAGTAAGAGGATTAGGTGTGTGTATATACAGACACACATACATATGCATATATATATAAGCATACAGATTTCTCAGGAGGCAGGTCAGGTGGTCTGGGATTCCCATCTCTTGAAGAATTTTCCACAGTTTGTTGTGATCCACACAAAGGCTTTGGCGTAGTCAATAAAGCAGAAGTAGATTTGAAAGCCATGGAGATCCCTAAACGGTGGCTCACAAACTTTAGAGCGCATTTAAATCTCCTGGAAGGCGATGGCACCCCACTCCAGCACTCTTGCCTGGAGAATCCCATGGACAGAGGGCCTGGAAGGCTGCAGTCCATGGGGTTGCTAAGAGTCAGACACAACTGAGGGACTTCACTTTCACTTTTCACTTTCATGCATTAGAGAAGGAAATGGCAACCCACTCCCGTATTCCTGCCTGGAGAATCCCAGGGACGGGGGAGCCTGGTGGGCTGCCGTCTATGGGGTCGCACAGAGTCAGACATGACTGCCGTGACTTAGCAGTAGCAGTAGAGGGCTGGTTAAGGGCTGCATGGCCAGACCCTACCCTCAGAGTTCCTGATTCAACAGGTCCAAGTTGCGTCAGGGAGTGTGAACCCCCATCAAGTCTCAGGACTGAGGGGTGGTTCTAATAGGCAGCCAAAACCAACCTCTGCTCCCAGCAGCATCTCACCCTGACACCCTGGATCTGCCGAGGACGAGCCCAGGGGTGTCTAGGCTCAGCACCCCTCCCACCTGCCTTGCCTATGCACCCACGGCTCAGGTTTCCACCAGCCCAATCCAAACCTTCTTCCCTCAACCTCGGCTTCTCTCCCTGACGACACCCTGTGGCTCCAACTTCCCTCTTGCCTGAGAAAAACATAGCCTCCAGTTAAATCTCCAGGAAAAAAACTACACACAGAGCTACACGCCAAAATATCCTTTACAGAGTGGCTGCAATTTCAGATGGCTGAAGAAGTCTATCTCCCTGTGGATGAGAAATGCTTGACTGGCTTTGACACATGCCTACCACGGAATATCATGCAGCAGTTAAATAAGGAGATGGCTCTGGAGGTGATAAGGCGAACTATTCCCAACACATTAAGGAGAAACATGCAAGCTGCAGAACAATATGTATAATGTGATCTCATTCAAAGAAAGGAAAATTAAAGCAATGCAGAGAAAAACTGCATATTTCTATAGTCCATGTTTATTTATAGATAGAAACAAGAGACACAAGATTAAAAGAATTGACCATCTCTGGGCGGGAAACTAGGATGGTGATGTGATCAAGGGGAACTTGTATTTCATCTATATTGCTTGGCAGTTTTAAGGTCATGTTCATGTGTAACTTGAATTATTAAAAAATAAAAGCATAGACAATTGAAGCTGAGTGGTGCCAGGGGCTCTGCCGCCTGCGTCCCTAAGCTCTGCATCTGTCTTCATTTTCTTTCCTTCCATCTCAAAAGAAGATGGACCTGGAGGTTATCACACCAAGTCAGACAGAAAAAGATAAATATATGACATTGCTTATATGTGGAATCTTAAAAATATGACACAAATTAACTTAGTTACGAAAGAGAAGCAGACGCACAGGCGTAGAGAGCAGGGCTGGGGCCGGGGAGAGATGGACTGGGATTCGGGATGGACACGCACACGCTGCTGGGCTTAAAACAGAACCAGCAAGGACCTACCGTACAGCTCAGGGAACGCGGCTCTGTATTCTGTGATAACCCAAATGGGAAAAGAATCTGAGAAAGAACAGATGCACACGTGTGTGTCACTGGATCACTTTGCTGCACACCTGAAACTCTCATCTCGCTGTAAATCGACTACACTCCAATATAAAATGAAAATAAGAAAACTGGACAAACCACCTCCTTCTTTCTAAGATCCGGTTTTATGCCAACAGCCAAGTGGTCCCTGACGCTGGCGCCAGCATCCCTCCACACCTCCTCCTTCCACTCTGCCGCCACCGGCTCGTTCCTCCAACCCCCACCCCGGCTGCCCCGCCGAGCGCGGCCAAGCCTCTGTGTTTCTGAGGTCTGCTCGGCTCTCCCAGCACAGACCATCTGAGCTGGATACTCTGCTTTAATGAGACTCTCTCTTCATAACAGANCCAGCATCCCTCCACACCTCCTCCTTCCACTCTGCCGCCACCGGCTCGTTCCTCCAACCCCCACCCCGGCTGCCCCGCCGAGCGCGGCCAAGCCTCTGTGTTTCTGAGGTCTGCTCGGCTCTCCCAGCACAGACCATCTGAGCTGGATACTCTGCTTTAATGAGACTCTCTCTTCATAACAGAAATGGACGTTTCATAAGCATTGCTTCTTCCAAAGAATTGCCTGTCGACACCTTAATGACAATTACATGGAAATGAGGAGTCAGCTGGGAAGAGATGGCCCAAGCTTCCGACACCCGTGAGGATCCTGCATTTACCTGAACCCTCTTTTACATCTCTGGAGAAATGTTTTCATGACTTAGATCCTATACTTATTTTATCAGACTTACCACTAGAGATTTTGAGTTTTTTGATGGTGCAAATAACATCTCCGTTTGCACTGTATTTCCTAATCAAGCACTGCTTGCTGTGGAAAGGCTATCATTGTAAAAAAAAATTGGGGCCACCTTGTTAAACCCTTATCCTCTGAGATTTGACCACCTTGAGTTTATCTACACGCTGTCCTAAAATGATCAACTTTGAGTGCAGTTTTCCAAAAGTATCTTTTTATTTATAATTCATATCTTATTTAATAGACTCCAAGACAAAGCAAATCAAAATTATGATAGGTATCTATCTTGTTCTCTTTTTACTTTTTAAAAATAACTATAATTACATGTAATTCATCTGTACAAAGATAATGTTTACTAGAGTGCAAGGCTAAAAAAATCACTTCTTTTTTTTCCCCCTAGTTTTTAGAAGACTCTTGAGAGTCCCTTGGACTGCAAGGAGATCCAACCAGTCCATTCTGAAGGAGATCAACCCTGGGATTTCTCTGGAAGGAATGATGCTAAAGCTGAAACTCCAGTACTTTGGCCACCTCATGCGAAGGGTTGACTCATTGGAAAAGACTCTGATGCTGGGAGGGATTGGGGGCAGGAGGAGAAGGGGACGACCGAGGATGAGATGGCTGGATGGCATCACTGACTCGATGGATGTGAGTCTGAGTGAACTCCGAGAGATGGTGATGAACAGGGAGGCCTGGCGTGCTGCGATTCATGGGGTCGCAAAGAGTCGGACACGACTGAGCGACTGAACTGAACTGAACTGAACTGAGTTTTTGTTTTTAGAATAAAAAAGTGGATGTTGATTTTCATTAAATTACTTCAGCATCTTTTGGCTGCATTTTTTTACACCTTAATATTAACCTTTTGTTCCTGGGACATATGGTACTTGATCCTAGTGAGTGATCACGTTCATATAGGATTTGAGGTGTCATTTTTGTTTCTTCATGAAGATTTTCTGCATCTAAAGCAGGCACTTGAAAATCATGAGCTGTGTCCGAGATTATCACAAAATACAGCAAATAGGCACTGGAGTGGGCTTATCACCTTTTACTTCTCAGTAATGTTAGTGTGACTCTTGGCTTTTTTATGAATCGTATATGAATCTTATGGCATTTGTTTCTCAGGAGCACAACTTTATAATACAGAAATGGCCGCTGTCCTTGTTTGAGGTTTCTAAAGGCAGACCCCGAGTTGAGGATTTGGCTGCAAGTTTCCTGTGGTCATGTATGGATGTGAGAGTTGGACTGTGAAGAAGGCTGAGCATCAAAGAATTGGTGCTTTTGAACTGTGGTGTTGGAGAAGACTCTTGAGAGTCCCTTGGACTGCAAGGAGATCCAACCAGTCCATTCTGAAGGAGATCAACCCTGGGATTTCTTTGGAAGGAATGGTGCTAAAGCTGAAACTCCAGTGCTTTGGCCACCTCATGCGAAGAGTTGACTCATTGGAAAAGACTCTGATGCTGGGAGGGATTGGGGGCAGGAGGAGAAAGGGACGACCGAGGATGAGATGGCTGGGTGGCATCACTGACTCGATAGGCATGAGTCTGAGTGAACTCTGGGAGTCGGTGATGGACAGGGAGGCCTGGCGTGTTGCGATTCGTGGGGTCGCAAAGAGCCGGACACGACTGAGCGACTGAACTGAGCTGAATGGAGGGCTTCCCTGGGATTCCCGGGGGGGACTAGTGGTAAAGAACCAGCCTGCCAGTGCAGGAGCCATCAGGGACGCAGGCTCAGCCCCCGGGTCGGGAAGGTCCCCTGGGGGAGGGCAGGGCAACCCACACCAGTGTTCTTGCCTGGAGAATCCCCTTGGGCAGAGGAGCCTGCTGGGCTACATGGGGTTGCAAAGAGTCAAACGCAGCTGAAGGGGCTAGCACACAAGAGCGCACGCAGGGTATCTGAGATCTGAGCCCTGGAGGCCTGAGCGGGAGTAGAGGAGGGACGGGGAGGAGCCAAGCCAGGCAGGCGCACTGGGGTGCAGGTGATCCCTATGAACAGTCCTGGGCTCACCCGGCTGGGAACCTCTGAGAAAGGCTGAGAATTCACCCGGACAAACGGGAAAATCGAGGGCTGCCCGGGGCGAAGAGCGCACGCAGGGTATCTGAGATCTGAGCCCTGGAGGCCTGAGCGGGAGTAGAGGAGGGACGGGGAGGAGCCAAGCCAGGCAGGCGCACTGGGGTGCAGGTGATCCCTATGAACAGTCCTGGGCTCACCCGGCTGGGAACCTCTGAGAAAGGCTGAGAATTCACCCGGACAAACGGGAAAATCGAGGGCTGCCCGGGGCGTGAGATCCCACCTCCTCCGGTCTGTCTGCTCTGCCTGCAGGAGAAGTGAGGACCCAGCCCCAGGGTACCAGAGATGCTGGTGCGAACAGCAGTGTAAGGAGGGGCATCTCCACCCGACCCGCTGAGCACAGGGCTGACGGCATCAGAGCGTCTGCTCCAAACAGCCCTCCCGCGGTGGCTTTTTCAAGGTTCAAGTCCCCATTNGTTCACTCACTCAGTTGTGTCCAAATCCATGCCAGTCCAACTCTGGCATGAACTGCAGCGCGCCAAGCCTCCCTGTTCTTCACCATCTCCCAGAGTTTGCTCAAACTCCTGTCGATGGAGTCGGTGACGCCATCCAACCATCTCATCCTCTGTCATCCCCTTCTCCTCCTGCCTTCAATCGTTCCCATCTTTTGGGTCTTTGCTAATGAGTCAGCTCTTCACATCAGGTGGCCAAACTATTAGAGCTTCAGTTTCAGCGTCAGTCCTTCCAATGAATAGTAAGGGTTGATTTCCTTTTGGATTCACTGGTTTGATCCCCTTGCAGTCCAACGGACTTTCAAGAGCCTTCTCTCCAGAACTTGGTAAAGATTTTTTGCAGGATCTGTTTATATAAACAAATGTGCTCAGAGACTAGGTTTTCTCAACTTTTCCACGATTTCTTTCCTGAAAATGTCACTCCAGAATCTGCTTGGCAACCCCATGCTCACTGCAGCTGCCCTGTTAACTATAGTACTGGGGGCTTTCGTGGAGACCACAGCTTCCCGACTTCCCACAAGCTGGCTGAACCCAGAGGTGCTCGGGACGTCTGCACAGGGGGAGGTTCCTCAAGTTTCCCACAAAAGGAAAGCAGGAGAGCCTAAAGTAAATGAGCAAATGGGTAATCACTGCCTAAACAAAATCTACCTCAAAATTGAATTAGCTAAACAAGGGTAAGTGCAGGAGCGACTCAGATTTATATTCAGAATTGACAGGATGCCTATAGATTTCCAACAGGCACTCCCAAATAAGTGGGCAGACATTCTTTCTCCATTTGGGGGGCTTTATTCCTTCACTAAAAAAAAAAAAAAAAAATTGTGTTTCCATCTGCTTTAAAGTTAAGTTTTAGAAAGAGAGTTCCAGAATTTAATGTTTAGGCCAAACCTCACAGTTTCGTAGCAGCCTTGCCGTGTCTAACTAAGGATGACTCACATTTGCAGAGCTCTCCCTTGTTTAAGAGAGCATCCTGTTTCACATTGATTTTGCTCTTTTGCAATCCTGGGAGGAACTAGGGCAGGGATTCACATGATTATTAGGTGAAATAGGATCCCTTTTTACAGGAAAAATAACCATGTAAATCTCAGAGTCGTTAAGTGACCGGCCTGGGGTCACCCAGCACAAAACTTCATTCCGTTACTTTTGTGTCTGGCTCCTTTTGCCTTCCTCAGACTGTCCTGGGAACTCTTGTTTGATCTCCAAGTCCTTGTAACCACATCATCATGCATTTTTGTCCTTGCTAGTAGGTCTACAGCTGATTCTGAAACTAAATCAAGCCCGCATATTTTTGCAGCCCAGAAAAAGTGTGGGGATCATGAAGCTGTGGGGACCACCTCCCTGAACAGCCATCAAGTTAGGGTGTGGACCGCAGATGCTGACTGGAGGGCTCCAGGGGAATCAACAATGCTTTACTGCAGATTTTTTTCTCAGAAAAAAAGAAGTATTAAAAACAAATGAAAATTTCTGAACTTCTTTAAACCATGGAAGAGAAGCCCAAGACTCCCCAGCCACCTACCTTTCTATAGCCCAGACATGGACGGGCACTCCACCAAGCTGCCACTCTGAGAAGCAGTAACAGGGTCCACCCCCACGCCCACCTCCCGCCCCAGTTCTTGCTTCCTTCCTCCAGGACTCACGCCAGTCACTGGTGACCCTGGAAGTTTCTGTAGAGACAATTACCAGCTATTTGGAGACCACGTTATCTTGGATACCATGCCCAGAAATCCCTGCAAAAGCCTTCCGGCCTGCAAAGATTCCCCATGGTGCCTCCAATAACCAAACAGACTTTTCATCTTTCTCGTTTATCCTTCCAGTCACTCACATGTTTACCCACCTGCTGTGCCCTGATTCTGAGCCACACGTCAAGCCAAGTTACCAGGAATAAGGAGGAGAGGATGGATCTCACTTGGTATCAGGGAGCTCATAGACTGTTATAACCATCTAGCTAACACAGCGTGAAGTGTTGTGTTATAAAATGGACACAGAAGTGCTGTCTGCATGCCAGAAAAGGGAGATTTCACTCCAGTGGGATGTTGCAGAAGAGTTTGTGTGGAGGTGACTTTGTTTTGGGTCATTAAGAACGAAGAGGAGGCTTTAACTGAGCAGAATAAAAAGAGGTGTCTACTTCAGGCAGTGGGACCCCGGAACAAAGACCTGGGGCCTGAAAGAACGCAGCAACTGTTGAGCCTGGCAGTGGATCTGGATGTAGAAAGGAGAATGCCACCGAAGCTGTGCCCAGGAGGTCAATGGGGCCAGGTCGAGGAAAGCCCAGAGCCTGGACTTGAACTGGCAAGCAACATGAGGCCAGAGAGCGCTCGGGAGATGAGGCTCAAGGCTGCCGGGCCTGGTTTACAGTTGCCAGGGGGAGGGGTAGCGGGGGCTTGGGATGGACACGTGTACGTGCTGCTGTGTTTACGACGGGAAACCGGCAGAGGCCTCCCGCACAGCGCAGGGAGCTCCGTGCCGTGTGGCAGCCGAGATGGGAAGGACTTAGGGGCAATAGACGCTGGCCTGTGTACAGCTGCAGCTTTCGCTATCCGCCTGAAACTATCTCAATATTGTTAATCAGCTACAATCCAACACAAAATACAAAGTTAAAAGAGAGAGAATCCTGGGCCTGGGGAGAAACAGGGCACGTGCGCCCCTGGTGAGGCCAAGGGCCGTCTCTGGGTGACGCCACGCAGCGTCGGTTCTCTGAGCCGAGGGGCCCAGAGCCTGCGGGAGCACCAGCGAGGCCCGCACCCCCAGGAGGCCGGCCGCACGCAGGAAGCGCGACCTGGAGGGCTGCCCCCCCCCCAGGGCTTCCCGGAGTCACTCCCCGTGGCCTCTCCCTGCAGCCCGCATCAGGGGCCTCTCCACAGCTCTCAGCCACGCTGTGGATGAGCCCAGGCCAGGCCTCTTTCCCCCAAGGACCACGAGCAAGGCAGCTGCCCGTCAACTGGCGTGAGAAGTGCCGTCGTCCAGCGGCTGGGCTCCCTCTCTTGTTCTGGGCTTAATCAAGATGTCCTCTGCACTGGGCCCAGGGAGCTGAGTCTGTGTAGGTTAGCTTCTTCCAGCCAGAGTGTCAGGCACGGGCTCTTGAAGAAGATCCCCCAATCCTACTTGTTGGCGCGTTCAAGGCTTGGAGCCTAACTGGGAAGGTCTGCAGCCCAC
Organism: Cephalophus harveyi; assembly: GCA_006410635.1. Lineage (NCBI taxonomy): Eukaryota > Metazoa > Chordata > Mammalia > Artiodactyla > Bovidae > Cephalophus > Cephalophus harveyi. The sequence goes on from SJYT01048986.1 coordinate 271,384, forward strand.
TAGCCTTCTGTTGACAAACACCTGTCACAGGACTGCCGGGGGCCAGACGCTTCTCAAGTACGGAACGTGTGGAAAGCAGCGATGCAGTCTTTTCTTCTCAGATTAAGTCGCTGAGGGAGACATTGCACCCGCCCTGGCCAGAGAGCTGCGGAAGCACAGAACAGAGGGACTCACCCAGGCGTGGTCTTCCCTGACGGCTCAGATGGCAAAGAATCTACCTGCAATGAGGCAGACCCAGGCTCGATCCCTGGATCAGGGAGATCCCCTGGAGAAGGGACTGCCACCCACTCCGTACTCTTGCCTGAGGAATTCCCTGGACAGAGGAGCCTGGTGGGCCACCGTGCATGAGGTTGCAAAGAGTCGGACACAACTTAGCACTGAGCAACCACCAGTCCAGCCTTGGTGAGGGAGTGAAGGGCCCCTGAAGAGGGGAGATGTGCGTCTGCGTGGCGCCAGCGTGGGAGCCTGTGCAGTTACAGCTGCTGCCCTGGAAGAGGGGGTGAAGCCCGGACGGCGGGGCCCTCACTGAGCCAGGAGGCAACGCCATCTCCCCGCTCCCCTCCTCTCCCTGGATACTGGGAGTTAGCTTCCCTCTCCCCTTGGCTTTCCAAGCCTAGACCAAAAAAAAGCTGGGATCGGTGGTTCACTTCAGGGCCAGCTCAGACTCAGCTGCAGCTGGGCCCGCTGGCTGTCCAGGGGCCTGGGTGTGTCGCAGTAAGCCCACCGTTCTGAGCAAAGCCCTTGCTCTGCAATGGAAGGAAGCCTGGCGTTGCAGTCAGCCAGGCAGCCTGGCTCTGGCCTTCACTCCACAGCCTTGGACTAATAACTCCCCTCTCTAGCCTCATTTCCCCTCCTCTGCAGGGAAGGAGCTGAGCATCCATCCAGGCTCCTTATGCTATAATTCTGTGATCAACACATTCATTGCCAGAGGTCTAGGCCCTGTGCCAAATCAGATGTTGCTAATCACCCACAGCCACAGAATTGGAAAGCAGCAGCGTCAGGGATACACGCTGCGTGCCCCAACCACACACAAGCCCTTCTCACCAGAAGACCTGTTCTAGTAAAAGAATCCGTGGCTTTGCCTTGCTCAAACCAGTCTCGATCATTCTAACCACATGGCAAAACTCAGCCACTCCAGTTTGCAGAACAACTCCCTCATAGTCACAGAATGTGCCAGACCTCTTGATGTCTGTCCTCATGAACAGCTTTGCCAGTTGTGTCCGGGAATTAAGACACTCCTGGAGCTCGGGCCAAATGATTTTCCCTGGAAGCAGAGTTTCTTTGTAAATTTGTAACCCCGCTTATCACCCCATGTGCTAATGGAAGGAGCCAGTGGGACACCGAGGATATAAATGTTTATTATTCTGTGTTGGGTGTTGTGCTGGGCACGCCGCTCTCACCGCTGCGTGTGGTCCCTAGACTGAGGATGAAACTGAATGATTAGTCCCAAGGCAGACAGATAGCTGAAAAGGAGGGAGAGGGGAATCGAACTCAGGGCTGACTCCAAAATCCACTGCTGCTGCAAGGGCGTGTGTGTAGACCGCAGCACCCGCACGCTTGAAAAAGAAAACGTCAGTGCACTTAAATCTTCGAGGGACTGTGCTTGGTGAGGCCTCGGTGCAGGGTCTTCCCCACCCTGCCTCCGATTCTCTTTCCTTTATTAACCGGGAGATCAGGGCTCTCCAGCAGAGTAACCAAAGTGGATATTCAAGCGTCCAGCTTCTGAATGCAGTCACGCACACACGCCAGGACTGGGGTCGAGGGGAACCCACGCCCTGAGTGCGCGCCGCCCCTCAGCTCACACGGCAGTCTTGCATTTGTCATCACGTCCCATCTTCCCCCAGTTACCAAGGGAACACCATCACTGGCATCTTCTCAACTTTTAAAAACTTTTATTTTGACATAATTACATGGTCACAGGAAGTTTCAGAGTACAGAGAGGTCCCCTGTACCCTTTATCCAGCTTCCCACTATGGGTACATCTTAGGTAACTAGAGGACAAGATCAAAACCAGGAAGTCGACGTTAGCGTAATGTGCACGTGGACAGTCCTATGTGAGTTTATCACGTGTGTAGAATTGAATAACTGCCCTGGCGAAAAAGCCAGTATTATAAGGTCAGATATCATGCGGTTCCGTCTATACACTGGCACCCTCAATTTAAAGATGCAGAACTGATGTTCAGAAAGATGATGTGATTTGCTCAGAGTCACACAGCTAGTGAGTGGTTTGTGAACCCAGGCTGTGACTCCAGTCAAGCGCACCAGATTGCTCTGGTTAACTTCAGGGATAGGAAGTGATTCAGCACAGATCTCAATGAAAATTCTCAAAAAAGTTTATTCCCTGAAGGAAACAGAACTGCCATTGCCAGACCTCTCTCTCCAGTCTTCAGCCTCCATCTGGGAAGGGTCTGCTCCTGCCCTGCCCTAAGCGTTGGTGACGGGCTGGCTTTCAACACCACGTTCTCCCAACTGTGGCCTCATAGCACGGTCACTTATCTGTTGTAGTTCTAGGGAGCCCCAACCTAGATCTCAGTTCTGGATTCCAGCTCAGCTGCCTCCACAGAGCTCCCAGAGGGGCTTGTCATAAAATGTTAAGGGTTCAGGCATTTCCTGAGCATTTCCCCCAAGTGCTATGCTTTTATACAAGGGAGGAATGTGTGCTCAGAGTTTTAGATTACCTAAGAATCCTGCAAATGTGATTTGACCAAGCTGGTATTCCCAGCATGTGACGTTTACAGGAAGAAATGTCCTGCCATCACGGGCTTGATTCAGGCATTCATCATTTCTGCCTGGACAATGACAAATTTTCCTCACCGTCTCTCTGTTCTGAATCTCATCCTGCTCCAGTCTTTTTCTCCCACATCTTTCTAGAGTCACCGATCGGGTGGACAATAACTGGCATGTCAGTCACCGCAGTGAGGACTTCAGACCCATGGCCCCACTTATTCTCCACAAAGACACTACGAAGTAGATCCTCCCAGTCTCCACACTTCACAGAGTGGAAACACATGGAGGGAGGCTTCCACAAAGACCCTCAGTTGAGTAAGAAGGAAGGGTGGTACTGAAGGCAGACTCAATTGACTCCAGACTACGGCCTCTTGTTTACACAAACAAATCTAACCTTATCATCCTGCTCAAAAGACGGGGTAGATCCAGTTCTCTCTCTCTGCGCATTCCCTCTTAAATACAACTATAAACCCTGGAAATAAACACAAGAGACAATCAAAGGAAGACCACAGAGATGGGAGTAGGACGGTATACTGGTTGGGCACCCCAGGGCAGCAGAGAATCTTACGATTGTCAACCCAACAGAAGAATGTCAATTCTTCCCAAATTGATCTATAGATTTAGTGCGGTTATTATTGAGATCCCATGAAGCTTTCATTTTGTACTGATAGACAACATTACTCTAAATTTATACGGAAAGGCACATAACAAAAGATCCAGCTAAGGAGAGCAGAACGGAAGCAGGCCCCCTACGCTAAGGCTTGCCCTACAACTGCAGTAATCTAGATGGCCTGGTCCTGGTGGAGACGAGGCGCTGAGCCAGTGAGGCTCACAGACGCACCCCTAACTGATGTACCAAGCTGCCAGAGCAAGTCAAAAGAGGGAGAGCAGCCCTTTCAACACGTGATGCTGGAAGAACTGGAATCCATCAACAAAAATGAAGAAATAAACTTTAACACAGTACTCACACTTTACAGAGCAATTAATTCGAAATGGATAACAGATTCATGTTAAATTTGAAAGTGTAGAACACTTAGAAAAGAATGGGGGAAATTATTCTGGAATTCAGTTCATTTCAGTTCATTCATTCAGTCGTGTCTGACTCTTTGTGACCCCATGGACTACTTCCTCCAGCCCAGCGTTTCTCATGATGTCCTCTGCATAGAAGTTAAATAAGCAGGGTGACAGTATACAGCCTTGGCGTGCTCCTGGTCCTCTTTGGAAGCAGTCCTGGAGCTGCATTAGGTGAAGAGTTCCTACACTTGACACTGAAAGCACAGCTCATGATGGGAAAATTCGATGCACTGAACTAAATCAAATGTTGAAATATTTTCTCTGTAAAATACACTTGGGAGTATGAAAAGACAACTAAAATAGGAAGAAAATATTTCCAAATCAGATGTCTGACAAAGTACTCATATCTAGAATATAGAAAGAATCTTCAAAATGCCAGAGCAAAAGAAAAACCTAGTTATGTAATGGACAAAAGACAAATTTGCACTCACTGGAGAGTATATATAGATGGCAAACAAGCAGAGGAGAAGATGCACAGCAGCAGCGGCCAAGTACTCATATCTAGAATATAGAAAGAATCTTCAAAATGCCAGAGCAAAAGAAAAACCTAGTTATATAATGGACAAAAGACAAATTTGCACTCACTGGAGAGTATATATAGATGGCAAACAAGCAGAGGAGAAGATGCACAGCAGCAGCGGCCATTAGACAAAGTCAGATAAAGGCAAAACGAGATACGACTGTGTATCTATAGTCGCGGCTGAAAGAAAAGCTCCTGAAGTCACCGAATCCTGGGAGCGCGTAGAGAAGCTCCTTCACCCATATAGTGCTGCCAGGAAGGGGAATGCACAGCCAGGCTGGAAAGAGCAGGAAATCCTCTTACAAAAGTAAACACGCAGCTGCCACGCTACCTAGAAATACACTCTTGGCCACTTATCCCTGAGAAGTGCAGGCGTGTGCCTGTGAACACCTGCCCCTGAATGTCCATAGCACGTTTAGTGATAATAGGCAAAGGTTGGAGACAGCCAAGAGGGTGCCCTTCGATGGGTGAATGATTAAACACACTTTGAGCACCCTTACCTTGTGAATTATGACCAACCTAGACAGCATATTAAAAAGCAGAGACATTACTTTGCCGACTAACGTCCGTCTAGTCAAGGCTATGGTTTTTCCTGTGGTCATGTATGGATGTGAGAGTTGGACTGTGAAGAAGGCTGAGCACCAAAGAATTGATGCTTTTGAACTGCGGTGTTGGAGAAGACTCTTGAGAGTCCCTTGGACTGCAAGGAGATCCAACCAGTCCATCCTAATGGAAATCAGTCCTAGGTGTTCACTGGAAGGACTGATGCTGAGGCTGAAACTCCAGTACTTTGGCCACCTCATGCGAAGAGTTGACTCTTTGGAAAAGACCCTGATGCTGGGAGGGATTGGGGGCAGGAGGAGAAGGGGATGACAGAGGATGAGATGGCTGGATGGCATCACCAACTCGATGGACATAAGTTTGGGTGAACTCCGGGAATTGGTGCTGGACAGGGAGGCCCGGTGTGCTGTGATTCATGGGGTCGCAAAGAGTCGGACACGACTGAGTGACTGAACTGAACTGAACTGAACTGAACCTTGTGTATTAGGCAAGGTTTTCCAGAGAAATAGAACCAATATTTGTGTATCCATTTATCAACAGAATAGAACAAGAATTGAAGCTGATCACTGTCTTCCTGGAAATCCTGAGGTCGCAGGGTCTTTGAGCCTTGCTAGCTGCGTGGGCTGACTCACCTGTGGAAGGCGGGCGTGGCTCAGGGCCCCTGTGGAGGCAGGCAGCCCCCCCGGAAGCTGCAAGATGCTCCCCTCCTCCCTGACCTTCAGCCTGCATTGCCACACAGAGGGTCCGGAGTGCGAGGCTGGCTTGTGACTCTTTTTCTCATGATCTGAATCTCTGCAGATCAAGTCACCAAACTAGGGTTTGGCAAAGTTAGACTTTTCCTTTCAGGGAAGGAGCCAGGATGCCAGATATAGTGATTTGCGAATGGAGTCTCCGTCCCACAGCTGCTGGTGAATATGTCCACAGCCCAGCGGCTGCCATGCTGCCTGGGGTGTGTACGAGGCCGCAGAAGCAACGAGGCCTGTTCCTGAAGACAGTCGAGTCACAGATGACTGGGAGCACAGGCACGGGCCTCCTTGCTCAAGCCTGGCTCACCCAGGCAGACGTTCCTAACTGCCTCAAATCATGAAGTCTTCCAAAGAGGCAGAGAGGAAAGTCAGGTGATTTCCTCCCACAGAAATGAGGTGAAATGTATTTTCTGGTCAGACACAGTTGAGATCATTTGACTTGGAGCCCAGAATAGCAGGTTTGTGGGACTCAGAAGCATTCTTTATCCCAATGATCTCATTCTATATCCATGGGTACTGATGCGTGAATAAAGAGGAGCTGAATGTTCAAGGTTCAGGATCAAATGCCTATTTCCTGGCCCAAGCAAGAATAAAGCCCATAATGACTGCAATAGCCTTAAACAAGTAGTTTCAAGCTCTTAGCCTTTTCAGCCAAGTAATAACCACCATCTGTTTATCCATGCATTCAAAAGCATTTATTGAACATCTACTATAAACTGAATATCACACAAGTCACCAGGGATTCAAAGATGCAGAGCAGAATTCTGCCCTTAAGAAGGAACAGAGAAATACAGAAAATGTAGTGGAATAATAATGGTGGGATAGGGGAAAGCCCCCAGCCCTGGGCAAAACTGGCTCTCAGGTGACCTCAGGGACCCCAGGGCGAGTGGCACAGTGCGGTACGGCTAGCCTGACTCAGGGTGAGTCCCTCCCGATAGCCACTGCCAACATCACGGCAATGAGCCTGGCCGCTTTGGACATTTGAAACCATAGGAAGCCTCAAGTCTTAAAGGGGGACCTGGGGTACAGTCACTTGGTTATTCGAGTGTAATTTTTTAGAGCCAGGATGTAACTAGGAGCTGAACTCATAAAACACAGCAATTAAAGATTTCAATATGGTTGATGTATCTATCTCCGGTGTTTCTTTGATAAGACAGCCGAGTTCCAACAGGAATAAATGCTTATAGAGGAACAGAGTTGTGCTCCTTCTGAATTGGCATGCCCTTGATTCGCTGGTGGCTCAGACAGTAAAGCGTCTGCCTGCAATGCGGGAGCCTGGGGTTCATTCCCCGGGTCGGGAAGAACCCCTGGAGAGGGAAATGGCACCCCACTCCAGTACTCTTGCCTAGAAAATTCCATGGACGGAGGAGCCTGGTGGGCTACGGTCCACGGGGTCGCAAAGAGTCGGACACGACTGAGCGTCTTCCCTCTCGCTGCCCTGGGCATGAGCTTTGGAGAGGAAGGGTTGCTAGGCTGGGACAGAATCCTGAGATGGCTCAGACAGGATACGGCTTTCCCCAGAGTCTGTGGCCACTTGACTGAGCCTGCCAGGGAGTTTGCCGGACCCAGACTCACGGAAGTCCAGGGCTGGTCCAGGAGAGGTCATAACTGGGTGTCATCAACTGTCTAAGGAGGCTTGACCAGACTCTTGGTTCTGAGCATTCTACAGCCAGCCTCTCGTAAACCTGGCACACCCATCAATACCCACAGAAGTCTAACAGGGCACATGGCGGCCAGCCTGAACGCCCTATTCCAAGGGACCCTAGGCCTGCAGAGAGCACCAAGGCCAGATATTTGGGGCTCACCAGACATAGGGTTTGCCCTAGAGGACACTGGTACAATTAGTACAGGGAGCAGTGGGGCCAAGAGAGACACCGTGAGGAAAGGAGGCGTGGCGAGCACAGGACGCGTCTGAGGAACTTTCCAGAGTGACACGTGTCAGAGCCTCCATCCAGGTGTGCCTCATCCGGCAGGGGTGCTGAGCCCACACCGGGTCATGCACGTGGGGCTGGAGAGATGCATTTCATTAGAGTGAAAGCTGCCTTTGGGGACTTTCTGAATAGTCCAACACAATTCATCAGGGAACAAGCTACCTGCAGATCAGAACCCCAGAGTGGTCCAGAGACCTGAACTCAGCACCCTGACTTCTTTCACGAGTGAGGAGACTGAGCAGAGGGTTGTGCAGGCAGGCTAGAACCCAAGTCAGATCCCAGTCTGAGCAGTTGCGTGCCAGTGACCTGCCTGTGCGCATGTACACACACGCGCACGCACACACACACACACACACACACACACGAGTGATGGATGCCCCTCTTGGGGCAGTCCACACTGAGAGCAAGCTAGAGTTACAGTCCCGGGTGCATATCAAAAGAGCTCCTCCAAGCCCCTGCCAAGCTGTGCAGGCATCTGGAAAGAATTCCAATCTGGGCTAAAAAACCGTGTTTAGAACGACATTTTCCTGTAATATCCCCCTTTCTAAATAGGCACATCATGGCTGTCCTGAGTCCGATTTCAAGGTCTAAAATTTGTTCGAATTCACACTGATTTTGGGAAGAAAGGGGAGGCAATCTGTTGCGGGAGGGAACACAGGGCAGGAGGTCCAGCCTGTGCCCAGGACCGCCACAGCAACAGGCACAGCGGGCGCACTCCAGCCTTCTCAGAAGGGTGCGGGGCTGGCAAGGATCCTGAAGGGGGCATATACGTTAGCCCAGCCCCTGCCAAACCTCCTGCTGTTTATGTGTAAACACGGGGGCTGAGTTGTCCCTTCCTCCTTCACTGAAGGGAGGATGCCCAATGTTTCCTTTCCCCATTCTATGCAGAAGCAGAGGGAGGGAATCAAGAAGCTTACACCCCTATGGGATGGATGCTCGTGAAAGAAGGGTCTCTGGAAGAAGGACCAGAAATTCACGTGAGGTCCAGGAGACAAAGCTAAAACTGTTCTTCCTTTTCTTACTGAGTTGCCTCTCCTTCTGTAGAGCTCATCAGGACAGGCAACAGGAGCTCACTTCTTTCTTTCTGACTGTTGCTTCCTGCGGTCCCCTGCCCTCGGGAAGAGAGGAGCTGCTCAGAGTCCCCCCTCCTGCTGCAGATCAGCGCCGTCAGGCGCTCCTTCTGACCGAGGCGCAGATGAGGACAAGCTCAGCACGAGTCACGTTCTGAGAGAAAACAAGCCATTCTCGCCATCAACCCACTCTTTGTGCTGCGTGGACCTAGTTTAAAGCTCACAGTTCCTCCCAGTGAAAGTCTGCAAATTCATCGTTCTTGCTGGTGCCATTCAGTGATGGAAAGCTCCTCAGCTCCCCTGGGCTCTAGAGGATACCGAGAAACTGCAGTTCAGTCTCTCAAATGGCAGCTGCCAACTCGTCTCTGTGTGGTGCCTGGAAGGGCGTTGGCCGCAGGGAGAAAATATCACAACTGGACTGTCATAAGCACAGAGCCCCAGCTGCTGCTGCCACGTCGCTTCAGTCGCGTCTGACTCTGTGCGACCCCACAGACGGCAGCCTGCCAGGCTCCCCCGTCCCTGGGATTCTCTAGGCAAGAACACTGGGGTGGGGTGCCATTGCCTTCTCCAATGCATGAAAGTGAAAAGGGAAAGCGAAGTTGCTCAGTCGTGTCTGACTCTTCATGACCCCATGGACTGCAGCCTACCAGGCTCCTCCGGCAATGGGATTTTCCAGGCAAGAACACTGGAGTGGGTGCCATTGCCTCCTCCCACAGAGCCCCTAGAGGATGCGAAACTGGGTTTTCTTGATCAGATCACAGAGAGCTATTCGATGGCGGGCGGGAGATACATCTTCTCTTTACTCTTCACCCCTGGCGCTGTCCAGGCAGCCCTAGTGGTGAGAATCTGTCTGCCAGTGCGGGAGATGCAAGAGGAGATGCGCGGGAGATGCAAGAGGAGATGCGCGGGAGATGCAAGAGGAGATGCGCGGGAGATGCAAGAGACGTGGACTCGATCCCCGGGTCCGGAAGATCCCCTGGAGAAGGGCATGGCAATTCGCTCCAGTCTTCTTGCTTGGAAAACTTCATGGACAGAGGAGCCCGGCGGGCTTCAGTTCATGGGGTCTCAAGAGTCACACACAACTGAGCACACACACACAACTGAGCACACACCCACAGCCTGCACCCCTATTTCTTCCATCACAAACTCCAGAATATTTGTGCTTACCTGCCTCCCACAGAGATCGTACAATCTATTTTTTTCAGTGTTTTCCTTGGGGAAACTGGTGGGGGGAAGTTTGGACTTCTAGCTTTTTTAGAGTAAATACTCTATAAAGTAAGGGACCTTGCTTTTGACAATACGGAAAGCTTGTTCCAACCTACCTCAGGGCATTCATTGCTATTTCTGAGTCTCTCTCCCTGCTTCTCTCCCCATGAAAGGCTGAGCAGAAGAGGAAAACCTCACACTGTTCATTAAAATAGACTTGAACCTGAGCTTCACCACCTGCTCGGTCTGTGACTTTGGGAAAACTGATCAAATTCTCTCGATGTCCGTTTCAATTCAGTTCAGTTCAGTTCAGTTGCTCAGTCATGTCCGACTCTTTGCGACCCCATGAATCGCAGCATGCCAGGCCTCCCTGTCCATCACCAACTCCCACAGTTCAACCAAACTCATGTCCATCGAGTCAGTGATGCCATCCAGCCATCTCATCCTCTGATTCACCTTGACAGATGGGAGGCACCCCTGCTCCTCCTCAGCCCCCTGAGGTTCCTCCCTTGGTTATCCCTCAAGTGGACCTGGGGCTGAGGGTGCCTGTCTCTGCCCAGCAGACCTCACCTCCAGCCACAACTGTAAAGTTCTGCAATTCCTCAGCTCCCTCAGCAGCACCTCCAGCAGACCCTGGCCTTCTTTACTTCCATTCCTAATAGTCTCTGCAGCAATTTGACACATGTTTTTCTAGCTCTTGACAAAATCTTGCTCAAGATTTCTGTAATAGAGGGGATTTCCTTTGCAGTGAGTGACTCTGACCCTGTATGTTCCTCTTCTCAGTACCTACCACCCTCCAGGGTCCTCCACAGCATTCGCTGGCCACCCACCGTCCATCCGCCTGTCTCCCTGTATCATGGACCATAGGCGTCCCCAAGTCTCAGATCAGTGCTGCCTGCAAAGCCACCATCAAAGTTCACACATGCCCTGCTAAGTCCATTCTTGAACATACTGGTTCTTTTAGCATGAAGTGAACTTCAGGCCAGTGTCCCTTCCTACAGTCCTGAGTCTCAGTCCTCAAACGAAAGTGTTAAAAAAATGAAAATTACTATCTGGAAAAACCTGAATAAGACTTTCAGATTTAAGTTGGTATTTTCTCCCAAATCCTATCAGTTCTACAGCCACTAAAAGAAAACAAAATATACAATAATAACAACAGCAAAAGGTGCACGCAGCAGCTCAGCCAGGCCACCCCGCTTCACGCGCACGGTGCGCTGTGCTTCGCTGCTCGGCCGCGCCAGGCTCTGTGACCTCATGGACGCAGCCTGCAGGAGCCTCTGTCCATGGGGGCTATCCGGGCAAAAATGCTGGAGTGGGCCGCCGTGCCCTCCCCCGGGGGGTCTTCCCAGCCCAGGGGTCGATCTGCACTGCAGGTGGATTCTTCACTGTCTGAGCACCAGGGAAGCCCCTTGCTTCATATGTAAGGGAGTAATCAATATTTGCAAATACAATCAGTCCTTAATTGACTGGGCAAGGGGCTGATTCCCCATTTTTAAAAATGATGATAGGACCTTATAGAAAAATAACATTCTTCTGGAGCTTCTGGAACTACAGAAGCGGCGCCACTCTGTGCGTTTTCTGTCTCATTAGAATGTCATGGGAACGAGGCAGGCGTGGGGAAAAGGTGGAAATGTTAAATAATTGGCAAAAAAAAAAAAATGTTTTATCTTGGTAAGATCCCTGGACTGGGTCCAGACTGAGTGGTCCCTTCTGCACTTGGCAAGGTCCATGCAATACAGAAAAGGGGAGCAGAGCGGCCACAGTTAAAAAAGGAAAGCATCGGTTTGCTTGTGTTGCATCCTCTTCAACAGCAACACGACGTTTAAGCCTTTTATCAGGAAAGGAGGGAACGGGGAGGGGAGAACTCGGAAGACCCCGCTCAGCAGACCCTCTGCAGGGCTGTGGAATGAGGGCAGGCTGCTGAGCCAAACTCCTGTGCCTTTCAGTTTAACATTTGAAAAATACAGGGCTTAGCTGAACACCAGAAAACAGTAACAGCTTGCTTTAATTGAGGCTGACCTTTTGCCCATTTTTCATCTGCAACATGTCATGTTTTGTGGGCTTGAATTGTTGTGCTTGTTATTTTTCTTAGAGTTGAAAATAGCATCTGGAGAACAATCATTAAGTTATAAATACTTAACGGAGAATTAGTATTAATTTGAGTCATGCTTGGGCCAGCTTTATTTTATCTCCAGTAACAGTAATTGTTTCCCCTGGTTAATTGACGGTGGGTAAAGATAGGGACTTGATGCACCATTGCTAAAGAATGAACAAAGACCAGAAAATCCTCCAGAATCCCGCTCCCGCTCCTAATTCATATCAGCCCGGAAGACAGCATTGCCACCCGTACCCATAATCTTTTCCTTTCCCTTGAGCACCCTTGAACTTCACCCAAATTGTTTTGGCTCTTGTAAGTTGACATGGGAAAGTTCTCACAGGGATGTCACATTGCCATGACAAGACCTCCAGGGAGACAGTGAGTCATTCAGAACACAAGAGCTTTGAAGTGAACAGGGCAACGTCCTCGGGGAAGAGAAAATGTGTAGAGGACCATCCCTAAAAAGAAGGCGATTCACGGAGTCGCCAGGAGATAAGCGATTTTAACCACCTGCTCGGGAGATTGCTCCACGGGAAGACTGCTAACCGTCACAGTGAGGACAGACGCTGGTGTCCACAGGGTGTTCTCAAGGAAAGTAAGGGGTTATCATGATGAATGTGTACTTTACGAGGCATGCTTGAAAAATCTTTTCATAGCTAATATCTCATTTGATCCTTGTAACACCCTGAGAGACAAGCAGTACTATTTCCTTTTTTGACACAGAAGGCAAAGATCGCAGGGAAAGCCTGAGCCTCTTCCTCAGGCAAGCTTGAGCTTGCACCCGGAGTCTGTCCGTTAGTCTCTCAGCCTTTCTGCATCTCTCTAATCACTGGCTATAAAATGAGCTTCAATCTTATACTGTTGTGAAATAAATAAAGCAATTAAAACAGTGCTCAGAACTTAATAGACATACACAATGGTAGTTATCATTATAATAAATTTGAGAAAACTGAAGTCTAGAGGGAGAATTTAACTTGGGCTAGAGTACATGAAAATAAATTGCCAGTGCCAATTGGTGTTTCTATTGAGACTAAAATCCCAAACCTTCCCAATATGGCAATTACAAACCTCAAGCATTATACTATGAGGAGGGCGTGAACTTATGTCTGTTTTGGTCATTTATCCCAAGAGAGTGGAAGTATGAACAGATGCAAGTGTAGGTACAGGGTATTTGCCGTGGACCTGTTTGTCGCAGGGAAAGACTGAAATGGACACGTGCGGCTGGCCGTGACGAGCTCTGGCTCTCCCACACAGGGGAGCGATCTGAAGCAGAAGAGGTGAGGAGCAGCTCCGCACACTGCCCCGTGTGTTGCCAACACCTGCCCTGAAGTGATCAAAGCTAGATGGGCAAGAAAGAGCGTGTATTAAGCTGCTACTTATTCATGAATAAAGGGAGTATCTATATATGTGAGTATTAACCATATTTAAAAGGTGTAAGAGACTTCCTCCTGTGGAAAGATGGAGTACTTTAACTGTATTATTCCTGCTAAGTGCAGCTGGAAACGTCGGACCTCACGCGGAGACAAATGTTGGGTGGGCTATAAAACAGAGTAGGAAGACCACCCGGGAAGCCTGGGCCAAGGGCCGCACTGTGGTCGGCCCTTCAGGTTTTCCGAACACGGGGCTGAAGACGCCAGTTACCTAGAAGTGCCGACGGTCACAGACAAAACACACCCCGCCAAAAGCCAGCACTCCTCGGCCAGAGGCCCATGGAAGGGAACCTCACGAGACAGGGCGATAACTCTACTCCAGCCAAAGAAACCAGGGATGCTGCCCACACGCACGCCCGGTGGTGGAGCCTACCACACATCCAGGGGCCTGGCTTGGCCCTTTCCGCAGCATCTCTGGAGGCCTTGAGTTGAAGGTGGCAGCATCGTGAGGGGGACTGTTTCTGGCTTCTGAGCCATCATGTAGAGAGGAGCTCCCTGAAATCAGGGAGTCAGCCCGGGATATCGGGAAAAGACAAAGGTTTATGTTTATTCGTATCTCAAGGCTGGATCGCCCTGTTCTCTTATCTCTTTGCTTCCTTCTCAACGGGCAAACTCATTGGTTTTTCCATGAAAAACAACCTCACTTCCCCTCCTTTGCTCATGTCCTTCCCTCTGGTCTGCTCTTTCTCAACGAAGAGAGAAGACTCAAACTGTCCCGTTGCTTTCTGTCCAAACTCTGCTTGTCTTTCTTATGCTATCTATATTTTCACATGTTTCCACTATTAAAGCACATTGCTATTTATTTTTAACACTTATATGACAAATAGTTATAATGGAAACAGTCATAGCCTACCACACATCCAGGGGCCTGGCTCGGCCCTTTCCGCAGCATCTCTGGAGGCCTTGAGTTGAAGGTGGCAGCATCGTGAGGGGGACTGTTTCTGGCTTCTGAGCCATCATGTAGAGAGGAGCTCCCTGAAATCAGGGAGTCAGCCCGGGATATCGGGAAAAGACAAAGGTTTATGTTTATTCGTATCTCAAGGCTGGATCGCCCTGTTCTCTTATCTCTTTGCTTCCTTCTCAAAGGACAAACTCACTGGTTTTTCCATGAAAAACAACCTCACTTCCTCTCCTTTGCTCATGTCCTTCCCTCTGGTCTGCTCTTTCTCAACAAAGAGAGAAGACTCAAACTGTCCCGTTGCTTCCTGTCCAAACTCTGCTTGTCTTTCTTATGCTATCTATATTTTCACATGTTTCCACTATTAAAGCACATTGCTATTTATTTTTAACACTTATATGACAAATAGTTATAATGGAAACAGTCATAGTGGGAGGCAAAATAAAAACAGGAGAGAAGGATACTTCTGTTACTCAAATATCAGTTTGTCTTCTTTCTTCTTAATAGACTGCTGCTTCAATGACACCGGTGAAGTGCACCTTCTGAGGTGCAGATCCTCGTGAAGTTCCCATGCACCCTGTCTCGCGACTGGGCCTGTAACTGCTCTGACCGACAGAACGAGACAGAAGTGATTCTGCCCAGTTCTGGGGACGGCGCTTATCTGGCCTGGGAGCTTCGGTTTGCTCCTTCTTCAAATCCAGCCAGTGTCCCATGGAGCCACCCCAGCGGCCACAGGGAGAACTGAGGAATGATTCTGCGGAATCCAGGAGCTGAGCTGACAGCCCTGGATGACCTCCCAGCTACGCTCCCCAGCCTGTCAGTCAGTCACACCTGAACAGGAAAACTGCCAGGCCAGCTAACGGAGTGGTTAGTGATAATCAAATGGTGTTTCAAGCCACTATGTCGATTTTTACCCAGAAATAGATATGTGAAATATTCTCTATAAAACCTCTGATTTTTACAACTGACAGTAATCTCTTTCTCCCGTGACAGGCCATTGAACACGGCTGTAAATGCTGGTTTATCACTTACGGCCTTATTGTGGTTATTTGTTTATATACCTTACTTTGCTTACAAAGCAAGAGCTTCTTGAGGCAGGACGTGTCAAATTAGACACACAAGACCCTCTAGGATAGGGGTAAGAACACAGGCTTTGAAGTCAAGACAACCTGGGTCAATTGTGAGTTTTACCTTTTATCTTGAGCAACTTCTCTGAACTTCAATTTCTTTATCATAAAATAGGTTAATGCAAGAAAGAAATGGGTCAACATAGGTGAAGCCCTTGGTTTAGTGTCTGGCACATAATAGGCTACGTGTATTAGTGCTATCCTGCCCTTTTCCCTATCATGCAGCTCAGAACCTTATATATCGTGAGGACTCAGCAAGTCCTTCATGAATAAGGAAGTGAGGGATGTGAAGGCGGCTGTGGCCGACGCAGGAGGCCTGTACATTCTCTGACACGCCTCCTTTCAAGAGGAGGCCCTTTGTACCCTCCGCTAGAGTGTGGACTAGCCTGTGTCTGTCCGACTAACCAAGCATCCTGCGGGTGGCAGATGCCAGTTCTGAGAGCCCTGACTCGCGTGGCAGGGAAGACATCCATTCCCTGCTGAGGTACGGGAGGGACCCGGCTGGACGCACCCTTCCGTCTGTCCCCTCCTGGCCATCAGGCATGTGAGTAAAGACACATGGGCTTTTTGGAAGCCCAGCCACCAACTGAGGACCACCAAGGGAACTCACTCGCCACCATGTGAAACAGAATCACCAGCTAAGCTCTGACCAAATTCCGGTCTCGCAGCGTCATGAGATGTAACAAAATGGTTGCTATCTTAAGTGCAAGTTTTGGGGACATTTGTTACAGAACAGCGGATCTCTACGGTCCATGGGGTCACAAAGAGTTGGACACGACTGAGCGACTTCCCTTTCACTTGTCACTTTCACGCACTGGAGAAGGCAATGGCACCCCACTCCGGTGCTCTTGCCTGGAGAATCCTGTGGACCGAGGAGCCTGGCGGGCTGCTGTCCACGGGGTCGCACAGAGTGGGACACGACTGAAGGACTTGGCCGCCGCAGCAGCAGCCCATTCTTACTTCGCATTGAGTGAGCCCTCTTAGCAGGGAAGGAGACTGTCTTCAGGGCCTTTGCCTCCCGCCCCCCAGCCCCAGGCGGTTTAGAAACATTTGAAACCTTCCGGCTTCCACCAGGTGGCCCCGTGGGAGCCTTTCCCCACCCACACCATTCTGCGTGGGACGTTCTCTAACCCAGCCTTCTCCAGCTCAGCCTCATCCACCTTTGATGGTTCTGACTTCTTGCGCTTGGTTCCCAGACTTCTTATGTCAGGGCGTGTAGCTCAGTGGCAGACACGTGCTTAGCGTGCCTGAG
The DNA here is from genome assembly GCA_006410635.1 of Cephalophus harveyi. Taxonomy (NCBI): domain Eukaryota; kingdom Metazoa; phylum Chordata; class Mammalia; order Artiodactyla; family Bovidae; genus Cephalophus; species Cephalophus harveyi. The sequence continues at coordinate 288,024 of SJYT01048986.1, forward strand.
GGCCTGGGCTCAACCTCTGGCATCTCCACTTGGGAAACCCTCTTTATGGGCTTCCCTAGTAGCTCATTTGGTAAAGAATCAGCCTGCAAGGCAGGAACCCCAGTTCAATTCCTGGGTCAGGAAGATCCGCTGGGGAAGGGCTAGGCTGTCTACTCCAGTCTTCTTGGGCTTCCCTTGTGGCTCAGCTGGTAAAGAATCTGCCTGCAATGTGGGTGACCTGGGTTTGATCCCTGGGTTGGTAAGATCCCCTGGAGAAGGGAAAGGTTATCCACTCCAGAATTTTGGCCTGGAGAATTCCATGGACTATATAGTCCATTGGGTCTCAAAGAGCTGGACACGACTAAGCGACTTTCACTTCACTTCACCCTTACTCTCAGGATTACTTTATATGCTTAAAAATTCTTGAGGAGCCAAAAAACTTTTGTTCATGTGGGTTATATTGATCAACATTTACCATACTAGCAGCTGAAACTGAGAAATTTAAAAATATTTACTCATTTTAAATTAAAACCTCATTACTTTGTTAACATTAATAAATAATAGATATTTATGAAACACATGTTTTTTTGAAAACATAATTAGAAGACTGTCTTAGACATTGTTTTGTGTTTATAAACCGGTTAGGATGATGGCTGGCTTCTCGTATCTGCACTGGGTCTCTTGTAGCATCATCTCTTGCTGTGGAGACTCTGAAAATCTCTATTGCACAGTCTTGAAAGGATGAAAGTGAAAAAGGGAAAAGAAGTGAGCCCTCTAAATGAGACTGTGACCAGCCCATCCTTGGGCCACTGCAGAAAATCCCTGCAGTCCAGAAAGTTTCTCTCCAAGTAAGCCTGAGGGCATCTCCACCCGTAGCCATCGGGACCTGTAGGACAGGAAGCCGCGGGTCCTCAGGGCTTGCGCGCGCCTGCAACCCCCCGCCTGCTCCCTCTGGCCTCACCAGGTCACGCTGAGTGTGCTGCGGCCTTTCAAGGACCCTCTGCCCAGAAGCCAGCTGTGTCCTCACTCAATCACCCTGCTCCCTGAAGGCCCAGGCTTGGGGAGGGAGGGACAAAGGGCCTGAGGACCCGCAGTGACCGAGGTCACCCAGGAGACTTAAGAACTGATGTGGAGGAAGACGAAATTAGCCACAGCTCCCGATGAGCCGCCTGTGATGGCCAGTTCTCCTGCTTTGCTCAGACAGGCTTTCGGATCTTACTTTACAAGATTCTGTGGTCTGAAATATGCCATAAATCTCTGTAAGCCTTTCGGAGTCCTGCTCTGCGTTTCATTCACACGTCCTGACAGTTCCTGTTCAAGTGAAAAGCTCTGTGCTGAGGCTGGCCGCAGCCTAGCTGGTCCCTCCTGAGCTTGGAGGGATATATCTCTCAGAAGGCTGGCAGGACGGCGCCCCTTCCCCGAGCTGTGAGCTATGTGCACAGGGTGAGGGCCTGGGAGGACTGAAAGTCTGGGAATGTTTAATGGCACCAATGCTTTCCAAAAGCGTGAGAAGAGAAGCGGGTTCCAGGTTTTCCCTCCCATCTTTAAGATGAACACTGGTCGCCAGGAGGAAGGAAAGCTCCTCTACATCCCCTTGGCTCTCAAGCAAAGTCTGGGATTAATACACGCAGGCCTGAGGCAAAATGCCTGACTTGAGACATCATTAGACTGGTCCGTGGAACAGGCATCACTCTGAGGCCCAGGATGCAGTGTGGGGAGTGTGCCATGGTGGGGGGGGCATGGCTGGGGCTTCTACCATGTGCTGCCCTCCTCGGGGACACACTTACTCCCCTCCCCCGCCCCAGTGCATCTTATCTTGCTGGTCATCCCTCTGAAATCTCTGAGGCGGAACGCATGGGCACGTGGTCGGAAGGTGCGCAGATCCTGCCCTGTTCCCCTACACCTGAACGCGCTGGATTTGGGAGATGCACCCAGTGAAAGAGAACTGGGTGGAAGCAGACAGGCTGGAGGTGTGGGGGAACATGCACCTCACGTCTCTAGAACCCCGCAGCATCCGGAAGTTCTCCCGACTGACAGGACGTTTATCTCCTGGCCGCCTCTCCCGATGACCAGTACAGGCCACATGGCCCCCCTGGTGGGCTCTCAATAAAGCATATTCTGACTTCCTCTTCATGTTTCCTCCCAACCTCCACTCTCAGCTAGAAATCCTAAACACAGCGATACAAAGGGTCATTCCTGCCAGCATAGAAATGACAGATACTCCCTCTTAGGGAATCTTCAATAGTATGAAATGACACTCAGAGATTTGGTCTATCTTTATCGAATAAATCTATTGCAAACGGTGCAACAGGAGACGCTGCGGCAGGTCTGTGATGACGTGCTAAAGCTGCAAATTGCTTGAACAGGCAGCCCTCTGTGCTGAGAATTCACCTGCCCTGCCCTCCCTTCCCCCCACAGACTTACACATTCTATGTCTTTATTTTTTGGAAGCCAAAGTCCTCCAGTTAGACTGGATTATTCATTCACCCAATGGCACCCCACTCCAGTACTCTTGTCTGGAAAATCCCATGGACGGAGGAGCCTGGTAGGCTTCAGTCCATGGGATCGCTGAGTCAGACACGACTGAGTGACTTCACTTTCATGCATTGGAGAGAAATGGCAACCCACTCCAGTGTCCTTGCCTGGAGAATCCCAGGGACGGGGGAGCCTGGGGGGCTGCCGTCTCTGGGGTCGCACAGAGTCGGACACGACTGAAGCGACTCAGCAGCAGCAGCAGCAGCAGCAGCATGCATGCATTCTCCCAGGAAGATATATACTTCACAGCTGCTCCTTTTTTTTTTTTTTTGAATTTTAGTGCCTGATGTAGCCTCTCAGTTAATAGCACACTGTCCAAAGCACTCAGCCTGGATTCTAGTCCCCAGCTGTGTGACTTGGGGCATCCTGTGAGACCTCTCTGCTCCTTCAAGAGAACGAGTAGAGTGAACATGATCATGGCACCCTCCTCCTGGGCTTGCTTTGAGTGTGAGATGAGATAATGTTCATGAAGCGTGTCCGCATGCCTGTGACACAGGGACGCACACACCTAATGCCTGCTGCTCCTGATCTGTGAGGTCCACCGTTGGGTTAGATTGCCTTGGAGACACTGCTCATCTGGAGTCGCAGTTGCAGGCTTAGGAAGACCCAGACGATCACTGTGGATGCCTCCTCGAGCCGGCAGTGTTCCCAAACTGCGAGCTAGAAACCCCCAAACCCGAAAGTGTTCTGTCTGTGTTATAGCGCGAGGGTGGACACCCACGCCTTTAAAAATGTTACATTGTCTTATCAACCCATGATGCAGTGCTCCTTCCTGGGAAAGTCTGCAGTAAAGATACAGCTGAACTTGTTTGAAGCTAGTGTTTCTAAACTTGAAATTTCTATAGAACTTTTTATGGGAAGCAACCAGTCCAATAGAACAGGAGTTTTATTGAAATCAGAGACTGAGAAATATCATGTCATGATTTTCTTTCACGTGGCTGTCTTTCCACGTGAATACTTTCAGAGCCAGGGGACCCACCACTGGGTGAAGCCGGTGGTAGTACCCACCTCCACGGTGAGTGGCCGTGGTGGGGCCCCCACTCAGCCATCCTAAACCCACACAGCTGGTCCTGTGGAAAATGCTCCGCTCCCGTCCACCAGCATGTAGCCATCAAGACCCCTCTCAGCTTAACCCAAATAAAGTAAACGTTATAAGCGGGCTCTCAGCATCTGCACGCACACCTGGCAGCGGCCGTGGCGGCGGTGGCGGTGGCGGCCGTGGCGGCCGTGGCGGTGGCGGTGGCGGCGGTGGCGGCCGTGGCGGCGGCGGCGGCGGCCGTGGCGTGTTGCTGCCTAGTTGACACAGTTTGACAACGCGTCACTCAGAGCCCATCTGACATGAATTTCCGTCCCTTCCATCATCCCGGTTACTCTTGCTCTAAGTTCCAGTTTCCCTCTTTCTTCCTCAAGTGTGAGATTTGAATAATTGCTTTCTCTGTTCGGATGCCATCATTTGTTAATTCAGTTTTAAGGTCACAGATGTGTTTAAAACACCGGTGCCACAGCTGTTATAATACGCAACATACCAAGTTGAGCCCTCTATGGCCATATAAAGCCCCAAGACACGGAGAAAGCTGCTAGGCGGGCTCTCCTCCAACCCTTCCCGTTGGTGGATGTTAGTGTTAGACACTCAGTCGTGTCCGACTCTTCGTGACTCCACGGACTGTAGCCCACCAAGCTCCTCTGTCCATGGGATTCTCCAGGCAAGAGCACTGGAGTGGGTTGCCATTTCCTTCTCAAAGGTACACACACTGCTGGGCATCTTCTAACCCCGGGATCGAACCTGGGTCTCCTGCACTGTAGGCAGACTCTTTACCATCTGAAACACCAGAGAAGCCTTTGGGGACACTGTAAATCTATGTTCTCTGGTCAAATTCCACTTTCTTCTCTGATGTATAATGGCACTTATTGACCAAAACAGAAAAATAAATACAAAGAATTATACAAATTTGCTATTTGTGTAAAAAAATATAGATTTAAATATACACACAGATGCATATGCCTTTATACCTTTGTATTTGCATAGAAATAAAATTTTATGGAAGAGTATACAAGAAGCCATTAATAATTGCTGTTTCAAGAGAACTATGATTAGAGTATCTGGAATGAGATACTGTATACGTTTAAAATTGTTTAAATGTTACCATTCGGCAAGAAGACAACTAGATAAAAACACTCCTATATTTTTTTGTTGGAGGCACCTCATTAATATCCTTTATAAACGTTGCTTCTTTCCCCTACACAGATTTGATGAGCTTGCCTGCTCAATCTTCATCCAGCATTTTTTAACGTTAGAAATAAAAGGCAGAAGATAGAGGCAAGGCTACATGCCAGACACGCTCCAACAATAACATCCCACACCCCCTGCTGCTGCTGCTGCTAAGTCGCTCCAGTCGTGTCCGACTCTGTGCGACCCCATAGACGGCAGCCCACCAGGCTCCCCCGTCCCTGGGATTCTCCAGGCAAGAACACTGGAGTGGGTTGCCATGTCCTTCTCCAATGCATGAGAGTGAAAAGTGAAAGTGAAGTCGCTCAGTCGTATCCGACTCTTAGGGACCCCATGGACTGCAGCCCACCAGGCTCCTCTGTCCATGGGATTCTCCAGGCAAGAGTGCTGGAGTGGGGTGCCATCGCCTTCTCCACCCACACCCCTTACCTCATAAGAGTAATCGTCTAGTTCGGTGTTTAATAACTCTTTCATCCAAACTACATTTCTGTATCTTTCTTTTAATAAAGACTTTTCCTCTCTTCAAAAGTGAAAAATTGAAGCAAGATTTCAGGATGGGAAAGGAGGGTGAATGTCACAAAAAAGCAGATGCCCAGCAGAGGCCCTGAGGGCGCGCTGCGTGGTGACACGCGTCCTCAGTATACTCCGCGCAACCATCTCCCAGAGATTGTGAGCCGCTGCACAGACTACCTCATTTTCTGACTCTCATTTCACTCAGGAACGTTTCAGTCCAGAATTGTTAAAGAATGACTCCAACCAGAGGTCATTTTGTCTCCCAGATCTCCTCTTTGACTCATTCAGATAGAGCAGATGGAAGCTGTAGTCACAGGCAGGTGCCCGAGGGAGCGGCCCCTGCGGCGTTCTGCATGGAGCCTGCTGTCAAGATGCTCGTGTGTGCCTTTGAGAAGTGGAGCAGGTGGCAGGGCCAGCCCAGCGCAGAGCAGGCCTCAGGACCCAGAGCTCTCCCTCCTGGCCGGAGCGACACGCTGCGGGCCTCCCGCACCGCCCCCAGCTCTCTCCCACATTCATCCGCTCTTCTCAGCAAGCGGCGCCAGCCCAGCGCTCCGCGGCCATGAGCCTGGCAGGGTCAGCGTGTGCTCTCTTCTGTGGGTTGCTATGCTCTTTCCGCCTTGGAAATGGTCCATAATTGACTCCCAAGTCCAGCCCCATTGGGCTCATCCATTCCACAGCTTCAGTGTAATAATCTCCAAGGGGCCCCCCCAGAGACAGGCTTGCTATGCATTCACTCCTAATTACCCTCAGCATCACAGGACATAGAATCCAGGGTAACACGAAATCCTGCCCTGGAAACACTCATCACTTGAGCAAAATTTATACCAAAATATTGCTCCAATGTAGTGTTATTTGAACATAGAAGGCGACTTGCTAGAATTTAGTGAGAGAAAAGCGATATATAACCTGTTTGAGTGGAGTTAACCTCTGCATGGACTTCCTTCGGGATCCGCTGCATTTCTCACACACCAGGACTGTTAACGCCTTGGCGCGTTGTTGTAACATAACACACACGTACTGTCATCATCTCAAAATGACAGAAAATCAAGACATTAACTTGGGCTGGTGTGGACCCCTCATTTTGACAGTTCCAGCTCAGTGCCCTCTGAATTTGCAGTGCAAATCCACAGATTATTTCTAGACTTTGATTCACATTTGTAGCTACATGAAGCCAAATATCCATGAGAAAACTGCAAAGCTCCATTACAACTCTTGCTTTTAAAATATCCAGATGTCTGACTGTGTCTAGCAAAAGCATCTGGAATTTGTACTGCTTGGTTTCTCAAAGCGTAGCCCATGTTTGGAAGCCTGTAGACCTGTGCAGGACCTCTGGTCATTCAACCTCAGACCGTCAGCTCAAACTTGAAAATGACCAGCAAACAGCCCCAAGGCAGGCGGAGCCGCTCCTGTCCTTCCTGGGCCTCTTGGAGCGGTGGTCATGAACCCACAGGCACTGGATGCAGCTGTCTGGAGGGATGGACTGTAGCAGCCTCAGGGACGTGGGGTCAGGCTCACAGTGAGATCCCAGCAGCGTGCGTGTGACTAGTTTTGAACTCTGTGTGGCAAACCCTTGTTCTGAGATGATCTTTAATGCTAACGCTGTGTCTTACAATGAGACGGATATGGGGGAAAGCTCCAGGAAGGCATAGCTGGCCAGTGGATCAAACAGCAGCCTTATCAGGAGGAAATGCTGCTTCCAACTTCTGTTTCTACGATGCGGCTTCTGCAGCCAACAGTCCCCAGGGCATCCCTTTCCATACCATCCGCCTGACATCTCAGACCTACCCTTGCCCAGCGATGAGTCTCCACGCCATGCTTGTGCATCTCCTTACCACCATCCCCGCTGAGCTCTCACCTACTTGTGGTCTATGCCCCCTTGACCGTTACTGTCTCCGTTCTGAATTTTCGTTTACCCATCTGTAAAGTGGGGTAAAAATAAAATAAATGACAAGTGGCTCAGACGGTAAAGTGTCTGTCTACAATGCGGGAGACCCGGGTTCGAGCCCTGGGTTAGGAAGATCCCCTGGAGAAGGAAATGGCAATCCACTCCAGTACTATTGCCTGGAAAATCCCATGGACAGAGGAGCCTGGTAGGCTACAGTCTATGGGGTCGCAAAGAGTCGGACACGACTGAGCGACTTCACTTCACTTCACTTCAAAGTGGGGAGACATTTTCATCAGAGTTTTAAAGAACTCAGTATGATCGTGATCATATGGGCATCCTTAATGGATTAGTACAGGACAGTGGCTTGGAAATCAGACTGGATCTCTACCTGGATAACCTTGAGCAAGTTAGGAGCTGACCACAGAGGATAGCTAAATTTAAAGAGTCAGCCACAGAAAGCACCTTGAGCAACGCTTGGCACCTGGAAGATGCTTGATGAATGTTAGCCGTTTGGATTACTGTCCTCTCTGAGGCCCTGCTCTCTCCGTCGGCACAGACCCCTCACGAGCAATGTTAGATCTGAACACTGAGTGCTCCCAGGATGACACCCTTTGGCTGTGTCTGTTTCTAGGGCATCCGTTTTCCGCTTTGGAAAGAATTCACCCCTCGCCTTGCCGGCAGGAGCCTGAGTGTATTTGCAGGACTGACTGTTTAGCGCGGGACTGACGCTTGCTGCTGCTACGCATGCTTCAGAGCCTGCAGGCCCTCAGGGAGGGCTCCTCATTAAGTGGACTCTGATTTGAGTGATGAGCCTGGGTGCTGAGGATTTCCCAGGGGCATTAGGGGAGACCAGGCACCCTGAAGCAGCTGCTGAAGTGTAAAGGGAAAGGCGTGCTCAGCGCAGGTTCTGGATTTGATGCCAGGCTTTTGACTCTTTGACACGGTGCTCAGGACAAACCTGCTTTCCAACGCAGTTTGTCTTCTGTGGAGGGAGCATCCTCACTGCCCAGAAAATGTTCCTGCAAACTGTGAACCTGCTCGATCTCGCCTCAGTTCTTTTTTCTTTCCATTTTGGTTGAGTGTGCATGCATGTGTACTAAGTGGCTTTGGTGGTGTCAGAATCTTTGCAACACTGTGGACTGTACCCCTGGCTCCTCTGTCCATGGGAGTCTCCAGGCAAGAATACTGGAGTGCGCTGCCATGCCCTCCTCCAGAGGGTCTTCCTGAGGAATCGAACCCGCACCTCTTACACGTCCTGCATTGGCGGGCAGGCTCTTTATCACTAGCACCACCTGGGAAGCCCTCCGTTCTGCTTACAGGTGATTTACCTGTTGAGACAGAAATCATTTCTAAATTTTCCAGCGAAAGCAGTCTCCTTTATTTTCACTAATGGAGGTATAATTACGTATTTGCATGCCATCTAGTTTACACTTGTATATTCGGGGGCGTATTAAGACTTGGGGAAGTGGCATCTGTGAGAAGTGGATGAGCCAGTCACTCAGAGGAGGCTGTGCCATCCACGGGAGCAGAAGAGGCTGTCAGTTTTGACTTGACACATCTCTCCGTCTCTGCATCACTGGTAGATGGGGAGCTCCCCCCTGTCCTGAGCATGCCTCCGGCTCCCTCCATGGGCACCTCTTCCCACCTTGACCAAGAGAGGCCCACCTGGCTCCGGAAAGGCTCGCCTTCAGGAACCGCCTCAGAAGGGCCTCGAGCTTCCTAACTGGATGATAGGCGTCCATCACATTTTATCACAGGTTTTCTCCTGGTTAATCCTGATCCTATTGTCTGTAACCCTCTGGAAATCAAAGAGAAAGAAAGAAACTGGAAGTCTTGAAGCTCTTATTTCAGGGGAGCCTCAGCAGGGCAGGGTCACCAGTGGGCACCTGTGCAACTCCGTCCCTGAGGAGCTGTCCTGTGGCCCTGGGCTGGGCGCTGCCTCAGCCTGGTGATGCCCAGTGGCTCCGTCACCCCTGACGGCGGCCGAGACGGGAGGCCCCAGCCCCGTGGCCGAGCGCCCGCTCCTGGTTCTGCCCCCCCTTCCCTAACCCTCCCGTGAGATTCCAGATCCAGCCCCAGCCCCTGCAGAGGCATCGCTTCTCTCACTGCGGTTCCAGACCCCACCCGCTCCTCTGCATCTGTGATAAGGGCCTGACTGGGTTTCTGGACTTCCAACCCCCATTTCTCAGGGGCTCCTCCCTGAGAGAAACAGCTGAAGAGGCCAGCCCGCCGCAGGCTCAGCTGGGAGGTAGTGTCTCTGCCCAGCCCAGCGTGCAGCCTCAGCCCCGCTAAGCCAGCCCCCAGCAGCACGCCTTCTCCCGTGCCTGGTCTCGTCCTCACGTCCCCGCCCGCAGACTCCTCTTGCCTCCCCAGGTCTGCCCACGTGCCACCTCCTCCAGGAAGGCTTCCTTGTCTCCCCAGCCAGCGCGTCTGCTCCCCCTGGGGCCTCTCCAGCTCACTCTGTGCTCACAGGTCCCTTCTATGCTGTGCGGTGTTGATTTTGAGCATATATCTCCTCCACCACACGCCACCCTTTATGAGTTTGGGACTGAGGTTTGTATATGTTGGCATCCCTGTGGGTGGAGGTTGAAATGTCAGTCCTCCCTTGGGAATGGGAACCACAGAAGCAGAAAGCCGCAGCGAGTGTCCCTGCCCAGGCTCAGGCCCAAGACGGCGCGCCTGGCCACGCTTGTGGCCTGGGGGGCTCAGTCAGGTGTTGGAGTGGACACGTGTGCATGGAATCACCAACAAGGGCCACGCGCACCGAGCGTGCCCGGAGGAGACCTGCTCCTCCCGGGGGCGTGGCTAGACCGCCCCTCGAGGGGCTAGACCTGCTCCTCCCTGGGGGCGTGGCTGCCCAGGGGGCTGCGGGGCAAGATGGTGGGCTGTGGGCTGGCTTCGGTCAGTAGACCTACCTACTGTCTGTTGGTCCGGCACATGGAGGCTACGCATGCTGGGTGGCCGAGGCCTGGGCTGCTGTCTCACCACTGTCTGTTACACGGCTTTGCTGGGAAATTGCAGCCTATTTATAATAAAGTCCAGGGGGTGTTTGCAAGAAGAAAAGCAAAGAAAAAAACAGAAGAAAACTTGAAAGAACCACATTTCCAGAGCATGCCATTTCTCATCAAGTAGCTTATCCCAGAATCCTGCCCAAGTCCTGGCTATTGTGAGACCCCATGCCCCAGCTCAACAAGGTCCTGGGGATCCTGAGCGTTTCCTTGGTCCCAGGCACCAGCAGTGGGTGGTCAGCATCTTGTTCAGCCACGGTTCCCTTACACCTGGGCCAAGACTATCACTGCACTTGGTTGGATGATCCTAGAGCTGGTGACCGTTACCAGACATCTTGCGGTGGAGGACTCTGCTGAAGGCAGCTGATGAGCCCCCGGGCTCACGTGGCCTCCACGCCGATCCTGCCCTTATTTCTGCCAGATGATCCCCTTCTGCTCCTCTTTCTTAATCCAGATCAGACAGTTAACTCTCCAGGCCCGTTTCTCTGCTCAGCACTGACCTCACAGGAAGTTCATGTGGAAGGCTTGGATCCTCCTAGAGGGGAAAGAAGGCAAAGAAAGTCTAGCAATGAGGCCAGTGGGCAGGCCTGAGGGATGACCCCAGGAAGAGGACCAGAGTGTGCAAGGGGAGAGGGAAGAGCCCTACGTATCTTAAGAAAAAAAAAACCTTCCTGGAAGGCCTTTGAGCTGAATCCCATCGGTGTCCCAATCTCAGAGATTCGGATAGAAGCGTAGAGAGGGTCAGTGAGTCCCCTGAGGACACAGTGGGTAAGTGAGGGTCCCAGGCTCCATCTGAGGCTGCTAATTACAGACCCTCACACTCACCACTCTGCTACGGCTGCCCAAGACTCAGGGTTCGGATTCCAGAATCCCAAACAGGGCAAGTGGGTAACCGTGTTTTCTTCCCAAGTGGTTTGGAGAATAGAGGACTCAGGAGTATCACTTCTGCCTGACTGCAGCTCTATATCTGACCTCTAATATCTGGAGGAAGATTGACCTTGGAGTGGAAACTTCATTCCTTCAACTTTACAGGGGGTCCCCTTGGGCCCTGGGATGGTCCATTATCAAAGGGCAGCCTGTCGGCAAGGAGGGTACAGCTCTGGGCAGTGGAGCCCATTCAAAGGTAGGTGAGTCTGAGCTCAGAGTAAATGAAAGTAAAAAGCATGACCTACAATGTTCTCTCTTTCTTGGAATAATGCATCTGGAATGTATTTTGCATTGTCCCTTTCTTTAAAAACCTCTTGACTTTCTCATCTTCTTACTTACCACTCACTGGATTCTCTCCCTATAATTTCTACCTTTTCTTGGCCTTTTACTTTTAGGTAAACCTTTTACTGAGATAACAACAGATTCACATGCGGTTATAGAAAATAATACAGAGAGATCTCATGTGCTGTTTATCCCATTTCCCCCAACGGTAACATTTTGCAAAACTATAGTACAATATCACAAGTATGATATTGACTTTGAAATCTTATCCAGATTTTGCTAGTTTTCCCATGTACGCATTTGTGTATATATTTAGTTACATACAAATCTTGAACAATTCAGATAAGTGAAAAGATCCAGATACAAAGGATTGTATATAATATTATTCCATTTGTAGGAATTGTCCAGAATGAGCAAATTCATAGAGAGGAAAAGTAGATTAGTGACTGCCAGGAAGTGAGAGGCGGGAGGAGAAGGGAGTGACTGCTAAGGAGTACAGGGCCTCTTTTAATGGGGTTGAAATCTTCTAGAATTAAATAATGGATGATGGTTGCACAACCCTGTGAACATGTTAAAATCCACTGAACTGCACACTTTAAAAGGGTGAATTTTGTGGTATGTAAATTATATCTCAAAATAAACTTGCATTTAAAATAAAATGCTACTTCCTTCTGGCCTCTATCGTTTCACATGAGAAATCCACGGCCTTTGCAAGTGGAGTTCCTCTCCAGACGACGTGTCGCCTCTCTCTGGCTGCTTTTAAGGTTTGCTTTTGCTTCCGCTTCTCTGAAGTCTGATTACACTGAGCTTCCTCGGGTTCCTCGACTCTAATTTGCTCAGCGTCTTCAATCCCCAGGGCTTTATTTTTCACCAAATGTGGGAAGTTTCATCCGTTATTCCCTTTAATAGCCTCTCAGTCCCGCTGTTTGTCCTTTATTCTGGAATTCTGATCATGCAAATGCTGGATTATCTGTTACTGTTCCACGGGTCCCTGAGGCTCTGGTTGTGTGGATATGTAACTTGACTCTCCCAAGGCCCACGAATGTGATCAAGTGTTATTCCGGTGTCTCTCTGAGGTGCTTTTGGATGAGATTTACATTTACATCAGTGGACTTTGAGGAAGGCAGACCACCCTCCATCATGTGAATGGGACTCACCTAATCAGCTGAAGACTTTAATGGAACAAAGGACTGGCCTCCCCTGAGCAGTAGAGAATTCTTCGGCAAACGCCTTGCACCGTAGTCTTTAAAAAAATTCCTGAGGCATGCATTCCTTTAGTTATTTGAATACAGTTATAGCTTCTAAAAAGGCTTGGCTTTTCCTGGGCCTTCTGGTCTACCCTGTAGCTCATGGACTTGAGCAGATATACTGCTTTTGTTGATCTTTCACCCCCTGAGGAATATTTAAGCTGCTCAAACCAGTTTTCTCCTAGGTTATTATGCGATGCCTTTTTCTCACAAAACTCTGACAGTCTATCATTTTTCTTCATTATTTGTTCTTCTGCTCCTCAGACCAGGTAGCCTCTGTTGAGCTGTGTTTAAGTTCACTGATTCTTTTTGAAAATAAGAGCAGCTATTATTTATTGAGTGATTATTTTATGTCAGGTTACTATACATATATCCTCTTTAATTTTTATAGCACTCCTGTAAGAGAGATTTGATATTTCTTGTTGGATTCTTTCTTTTTCCAACTCAGATTTGTCCTTGAGTTCCTTTAGCGACTTTTCCACTTCATCTTCAAAGTCTCTGTTTCAGTTTTTCTGAACTGTGTGAAAGTCCTCTCTATTTTGACATTCTGTGTGTGGTCAGATGTCATTGTCATACTTTAAAAAAATCCCTTAGGCATGCATTCCTTTAGTTATTCACAGTAAGTAAAAAGCCTGTGCCCCTCAGAACCACTTTCTGTGCTTCGCCAGCCTTCCTTTTCTCCTATGAATGTCGCCTACTTTCTTGCTTCTGTGAAGGCCTCACAGCTCTTCACTGTAAGCGGGACTGGCGCCTTCTCCTCTCCTGGGTCTTTTCTGTGCATTTGCACAGCCTTGCGCGTGTGGGCAGCCTTTTAGACTTCCAGGGATACCAGAGGTTTTCAAAATCTTCTGTCACAATCTAGTTCCCTAGGATTTCCTTTCAAATTCCTGGTCAAGCTCTAGTTTTCCTTAAATGAAATCACAGCCTGAGGTATTAAGGCTGCAGTTTGGTATTAGTTCAGTAATACCTCGAAAGTGGATTTTTTTCTCCTGATCGATCCCCATTTCTCACCCCCACCTGAGCTTAGATAAATTCCGAGTCAAATCAAACAGCCACTGAATTCTGTGAGTAGACATTTGCCAGGGAGCTGCAAGTCCGGACAAGGCATTGGCCCTTCTCTGGAGCTCGCGCCTTCTCTGTCCCCTTCCAGGGCTTTCACTCTGTGGCCCACGTGTCAGCAGCAGCTCCGCTTTTGTTCTAGACTGCCTTTCCTCTCACTAGACCTAGTTCCTCTGAACACCCTCATCCATTTGTGAATCAGGTATATTCTGCTGACTTTGAAATGTAAATCTTCTTCCCAGCACCCTGAGGATTTAAGTTCTCAACTTGAAAGATTTTCTTGAACGTTCCTCCAGCAACAACAACAACAACAAACAGTGTTTCTGAACGTGAACTCACTCTCTTCCCTGCCCTGGCTTCCTAAACACCTCACCCTCTGGTTTCTCATATCAGTGGCAGGGACCCTCCACAAGGCAGTCCAAGCGAGGCCTCCTGTTCTTTTCCCTCCTACATTGTCGGCACTCCAGGTCCACATAGCCGAGGACCCAAGCAGTTCTACCCCCTCAACACTCTCCATCATACTTCCTTTTCTCTTTGTCCGCTTTTATTTCCCCAACCTTGGCCACGTGCCTCGATTCCCAGGCTGGAATAGAAATCTTGCTGGAACGTTTTCCTGTGGTGCCCTGAAATCAACCCCCCAGAGCTCTTAGCGCTCTGAATTCAACCCTTTGCTGATCTATCTTCCACCTCAAAACATAATTTCCAGGGAATTTCCATATCTCATTTGTCTTCATCCCCTTGACTATGGAACTTGGTAGGCACTCAAAAACCAAATGCTGAATACGTGAATATTTGCAGCAGCAATTGAAATTCTAGAGATGCTTAGATAAAGTTGTAAGTTTGGGTTATCCAGGAGAAAAATGGATGATTGTTAATAAAAAGTATGAGTGATACCAAAATGCTTCTGACATTAATCAGATGTGTATTCTTGAGGTGTCACACCAAGCACGTGTGAAGGAGGGAGATATGATAACACCATGAAAACCTTGGCAACCAACTCTTTACTCCATAGGGTAACTCTGTGGTTCAGCTGTAATTTAAGGAAAGATGTGACTAGACAGCTCAAGACCACCTTCTTTTCGAACTCCAAATCTTTTCATTTGGCTAGAAAACCACAGAGATTTGATTTCGGTTCTCTTGAGGGTAGAAGCGTATTTCTTCCAGTTACTGGCAAGTCAAAGTATTTCTTTGTAAGATTTGAGCAAACTCTGCCTTAAGAGAACCCAGGAAAACAGATAACCTTGACCACTGGAACGCTAAATTTGAATTTGAAATGATGTCTTCAGAAAATAAAAGATTCAAAATATGAACATTTTCAAAAGGCACCTATGTCCAGAAACTGGAATCTTCAGACTGACTTTCCCACAGTTGAGGTCCAAGTCTTGCTTTCTCGTGAGGCATGGGAGTAATGTATTGATTTATCCCACAGCACTGAGCTGGATAGTGTCCTACTAAAATTCACATGCAGCTTAAGAAATAGAATACAATCCTTACCTTAGAAATTCTAGACTGTCCTTTATAATCAAAAGACCAATTTTAAAGGAAGAAATCTCAGGGGATGTGCTGTGAGCAGGGTCTCTCTGGCCCGCCACTCCCTAAGGAACTCGAAATCCAGCTATTTCTCCCTGCTCTCCATCGGGCAGAGTCCAGATAGGTGGCCTAGACTTGGCCAACCTGTCGCTTCCATTTGGAACCTTGAAGCTTGAGAAAAGGACACAAAAACATTCAGGAACACTAGAGAAAATATTAAGACAGTCAAAGGCTTGGGAGAGTCATCTGAAACACTGCTCTGGGGGCCGATCTTGGCTGCGTACCCTGTTATCCAGCGTTACTTGGTTACAGCTAGTTCTCCAAGTCTTGTTTGCCAGTCTTCGCTTGAACTGGGAATGCCTCTATACACAACCAATAAATTCTTTCACCGCTGAAGCTAGCCAGAATCTGTATCTTTCGCTTACGTCTAAACCTCTGCTCCTGCATTTTCTCCTGTGGTGGAAAAATCCACTGTAATAGGGCAACTCCCATCTGATGTATCTCTGAGCTCCAGACCCCAGATCCAGCCCTGGAGCAAGCTCAGAACTGGCGCCAGGAAATTTCTGTTGACCAAATGAGGCCTCAGGGTAAAAAGAAAAAAAGAAATCTTGAAATTTAGACCTCAGGGATTTGGGAGAAAACTTCCCGGCTCCAGGAACTGCGTCTGTCAGGAGAGACGCCGTTGTGTCTCTTGCCTGGGATTCTCTGGCTTGGAACAGGGAGCCCAAGTCCCTCGTCTTTCCTCCTCGGTAATACTGAACAGCGGCTCCGAGGTGAACCCCAGATGAAGTGCCTGTAACCCCTCTCTAAATAAATGCAATAAAATGACTTTCCCTTTCATGAAGCATGGTTAGGACGCACGCCAGAGCCCTCGTCTGCTCCCACGCTGGCAGCTCTCTGGCTCCGGGCGTGGCAGAGGAGGCGGGCGGGTTCCCTGGGCGGCACCAGCCTCACTCCAGGCAGCGGCCTCCTCCCTGCGCCGAGAGCGCCGCGGCCAGGGCCTGCCGGGCCCGAAGCCCCTGCCCCTCTGCCTCTCCTCCCCTCCGCAGAGGCGGACAGGCCCATCCTGCCAGGTAGCCCTTCCAGAAAAGCGTCCGGCGAGAGCTGAGGCCAGGCTGGGGGTCTGCGGTCTAAGGCGCGCGGCAGACACAGGGGCACACTGCTCAGCAGCCAGCCAGGCTTCCGCTGACGCCCGCGCTGCGAGTGGGGGTAAAGGGGGGCGAGCGGAGGCGCCAGAGGGGCACAGAAGGTCTAATGAGAAGGCCCCTGGAACTGGATCTTGGAGTCAGACTTGACCTGGCCAGTGGGAAACTGGCATTTCAGAGGGAAACAATAGGAACAAGTGAGCAATGGCCTGAAGGTACAAGGAAGAATTGGCAGGGGAGGGCAAGATTAGTGGTTGTTTTGCAATTGTAGCAAGCCTTCTCTGGGGGCCAGTAGATGAGCCTTCCCTTCCTGTGGGATCTGAAGCAGCAAGACCCAGTCTCCACTCAGAAACACCGGAGCAGAAGGACCCCCTGCCTAGGAGAGAACTGCGAGCGTGGGCAGCATGAGAGCTGGCTCCGGGTGGGTTCCCGCAGGCCTGGACACAGGCCCTTTCTTTCTCTTTGGGCCAACAAAGAAGCTAATCAGGTGTAGTGGCTCTCTATGGCCACAGCGCTGTATCCCTGCATTCATCCAAACTGTATCGAGCAACTGTAGTGTACTGTACCAAGGGTAGGTGGCCCAAAGTGACTAACATACATTCTTTACAGGAATGTGATAAATACTATGCAACCACTGAAAATGATGTAGGAAGGACATTTAATGAGTTAGAAATGGAAATATTCTATAGGGTACAGATACGCTACAAATGTGTTATACATGGACTAATTTTATTTTCTATAAAAGAAAAAACTTTCTGTATATGAAAATATGGAGACTGGAGTGATATATGGATAATATTGATGCATATGCACACAAACATACAAAGATTCTGAGTGGTGAGATTATAGGTGATTCATAATCTCTTCTCTATTTCTATTTTCTGGCTTTTTTTCAATATACATATATCATTTTGCAATCTGGAAAAAAAAGAGAAAAGAAACATTTAAAATACAACAAAAGGGACTCTCTGGTGGGTGAAGACTTTACCTTCTGATGCAGGGGGTGCGGGTTTAATCCCTGGTCAGGAAGCCAAGATCGCATATACCTTGTGGCCAAAAAAAAACAAAAAAAACAAAACAGAAACAAATTGCAACAAATAGTTCAGCTCAGTTCAGATGCTCAGTCGTGTCCGACTCTTTGCGACCCCATGAACCCCAGCACGCCAGGCCTCCCTGTCCATCACCAATTCTCGGAGTTTACCGAAACTCATGTCCATTGTGTCGGTGATGCCATCCAGCCATCTCATCCTCTGTCATCCCCTTCTCCTCCTGCCCTCAATATTTCCCAGCATCAGAGTCTTTTCAAATGGTCAGCTCTCCGCTTTAGGTAGCCAAAGTATTGGAGTTTCACCTTCAGCATCATTCCCTCCAATTAACACCCAGGACTGATCTCCTTTAGAATAGACCGGCTGGATCTCCTTGCAGTCCAAGGGACTCTCAAGAGTCTTCTCCAACACCACACTTCAAAAGCATCAATTCTTCGGCGCTCAGCCTTCTTCACAGTCCAACTCTCACATCCATACATGACCACTGGAAAAACCATAGCCTTGACCAGACGGACCTTTGTCGGGAAAGTAATGTCTCTGCTTTTGAATATGCTGTCTATGTTGGTTATAACTTTCCCTTCAAGGAGCAAGCGTCTTTTAATTTCATGGCTGCATTCACCATCTGCAGTGACTTTGGAGCTCAGAAAAATAAATTTTCATACTGTTTTCACTGTTTCCCCATCTATTTGCCATGAAGTGATGGGACAAATTCAATAAAAACTTTTCAAATGGTCCATATCAAAAAAATCTAAAAATAAATACATACATAAATAAAATACAATAAAGAGCACAGCTTTCGTGCTTCCAGAGCACAAGACTCCCGTGGGGATAGAAGGACTCATTCTTGCCTGCATAAAGTGGGCTCATGATTGAAGCTGGAAGACTCTGAGTCCTGTTTAAATCTTTTATTTTAGCAGGCTGTCATCCTGTTCAGTTCTAACACACAGATACTGGTCTGTTTTGCGGGCTGTAGTTTCAATAACAATTTAATCATCAGGGCTTTTGCCATCTCACTTCGACCTGCTGATTTATCTGGTGCTTCTGGGACTCCCAGTGATCCTGCTGGTGGTATGAAAGGAGGCAGGACACGTGTGTCCAGGAGAAGCGCCAATGGCGGGCTGCCGTCCATGGGGTCGCACAGGGTCGGACACGTCGGAAGTGACTTTGCATGCCTGCATGCATTGGAGAGGGCAATGGCAACCCACTCCAGTATTCTTGCCTGGAGAATCCCAGGGATGGAGGAGCCTGGCGGGCTGCCGTCCATGGGGTCGCACAGGGTTGGACACGTCGGAAGTGACTTAGCAGCAGCAGCAGCCCTCATCGGTAGGGAAGTTCAGGCTCCCGCAGACAAGGGGCTTCTCTGGCTAGACACGCGTTGCCACAGGATCCCCTCCACAGTGACCCCAGCGGCCCGAGCGTCTCTCGTGGGAGGAAAGGGTCTCAGCTTCTCCGGTCTGGCTGCCTGCTGTGGTATTCCCAGAGCCTTGGCAGTGCCTAGCAGAGGGAAGCAGGAAGGGATGGGCCTTTACCATCTTCTCTGAAAACCAGCGCCCGACTCAGTCTCCATTCCTTCTTTTTCCTCCATCTGCTCCTTTAAATTCTCTGCTGAGAATCTCACTCAGGAGACGCATCCATGTAAGGCGCGCAGTTCAGTGACTTTAACACAGTCACTACGCTGTGCAACCAACACCACTATTTACTAATAATCCCAGAACATCTTCGTCACCCCGGAAGGAGGCTGTGTATACGCTGCGGTCCCTGGCCCTCATTTGTCTCCTCCAGCCCCGGGCAGCCACTCTACAGTCTGTCTGCAGAGATTTCTCTCTGAACCCTTCACATAAATGGAATCACGCCATGTGTTCTTCAGGGTTTACCCGTGCTGCTGCAGGTACCAAACTTCATGCTTCTCATTTGCAAATGATATTTTATTAAATAAATAAATTCTATCCATTCATCAGTCAAATACTGGACTTGGTTCCGCTTTGGGGGCTCTTGTGAATACTGCTGCTGCGGATATTCATGGACGGGTTTTTGTGTAGACGTGTATTTTCACTTTCCTTGGGCACATGTCTGGGGGAATTGCTGGCTTATGTGGAGTGCTGTATTGACACATGCTACAACATGGATGGGCCTTGAAAGCGTGATACCAAGTAAAAGACCCGAAGGACTGCAAATCGTGTGGTTCCACTTACACAAAACGTCCACAACAGGAAAATCCGTAGCGATAAGAAGAAAGAGGTTGCTTGATGATGGGCTGAGGGTGGGAGAAGGGGACGCGATTCTTTTTTGTTGTTGTCATTAAAAAAATATTATTTTTAACTGGAGGTTTACAATGTTGGCTTCTGCTGTGTAACAGCATGAGTCAGCTGTAAGTGTACATGCGCACATCCCCTCCCTTCTGAGCCTCCCTCCCTCCCTCCCCAACCCCCGTCTCACCCTCCAGGTGATAACAGANTGGCTATTGTGAGACCCCATGCCCCAGCTCAACAAGGTCCTGGGGATCCTGAGCGTTTCCTTGGTCCCAGGCACCAGCAGTGGGTGGTCAGCATCTTGTTCAGCCACGGTTCCCTTACACCTGGGCCAAGACTATCACTGCACTTGGTTAGATGATCCTAGAGCTGGTGACCGTTACCAGACATCTTGCGGTGGAGGACTCTGCTGAAGGCAGCTGATGAGCCCCCGGGCTCACGTGGCCTCCACGCCGATCCTGCCCTTATTTCTGCCAGATGATCCCCTCTGCTCCTCTCTTTCTTAATCCAGATCAGACAGTTAACTCTCCAGGCCCGTTTCTCTGCTCAGCACTGACCTCACAGGAAGTTCATGTGGAAGGCTCGGATCCTCCTAGAGAGGAAAGGAGGCAAAGAAAGTCTAGGAATGAGGCCAGTGGGCAGGCCTGAGGGATGACCCCAGGAAGAGGACCAGAGTGTGCAAGGGGAGAGGGAAGAGCCCTACGTATCTTAAGAAAAAAAAAAACCTTCATGGAAGGCCTTTGAGCTGAATTCCATCGGTGTCCCAATCTCAGAGATTCGGATAGAAGCGTAGAGAGGGTCAGTGAGTCCCCTGAGGTCACAGTGGGTAAGTGAGGGTCCCAGGCTCCATCTGAGGCTGCTAATTACAGACCCTCGCACTCACCACTCTGCTACGGCTGCCCAAGACTCAGGGTTCGGATTCCAGAATCCCAAACAGGGCGAGTGGGTAACCGTGTTTTCTTCCCAAGTGGCTTGGAGAATAGAGGACTCAGGAGTATCACTTCTGCCTAACTGCAGCTCTACATCTGATCTCTAATATCTGGAGGAAGATTGACCTTGGAGTGGAAACTTCATTCCTTCAACTTTACAGGGGGTCCCCTTGGGCCCTGGGATGGTCCATTATCAAAGGGCAGCCTGTCGGCAAGGAGGGTACAGCTCTGGGCAGTGGAGCCCATTCAAAGGTAGGTGAGTCTGAGCTCAGAGTAAATGAAAGTAAAAAGCATGACCTACAATGTTCTCTCTTTCTTGGAATAATGCATCTGGAATGTATTTTGCATTGTCCCTTTCTTTAAAAACCTCTTGACTCTCTCATCTTCTTACTTACCACTCACTGGATTCTCTCCCTATAATTTCTACCTTTTCTTGGCCTTTTACTTTTAGATAAACCTTTTACTGAGATAACTACAGATTCACATGCAGTTATAGAAAATAATACAGAGAGATTTCATGTGCTGTTTATCCCATTTCCCCCAACGGTAACATTTTGCACAACTATAGTACAATATCACAAGTATGATATTGACTTTGAAATCTTATCCAGATTTCGCTAGTTTTCCCATGTATGCATTTGTGTATGTATTTAGTTACATACAAATCTTGAACAATTCAGATAAGTGAAAAGATCCAGATACAAAGGGTTGTATATAATATTATTCCATTTGTAGGAATTGTCCAGAATGAGCAAATTCATAGAGAGGAAAAGTAGATTAGTGACTGCCAGGAAGTGAGAGGCGGGAGGAGAAGGGAGTGACTGCTAAGGAGTACAGGGCCTCTTTTAATGGGGTTGAAATCTTCTAGAATTAAATAATGGATGATGGTTGCACAACCCTGTGAACATGTTAAAATCCACTGAACTGCACACTTTAAAAGGGTGAATTTTGTGGTATGTAAATTATATCTCAAAATAAACTTGCATTTAAAATAAAATGCTACTTCCTTCTGGCCTCTATCGTTTCACATGAGAAATCCACGGCCTTTGCAAGTGGAGTTCCTCTCCAGACGACGTGTCGCCTCTCTCTGGCTGCTTTTAAGGTTTGCTTTTGCTTCCGCTTCTCTGAAGTCTGATTACACTGAGCTTCCTCGGGTTCCTCGACTCTAATTTGCTCAGCGTCTTCAATCCCCAGGGCTTTATTTTTCACCAAATGTGGGAAGTTTCATCCGTTATTCCCTTTAATAGCCTCTCAGTCCCGCTGTTTGTCCTTTATTCTGGAATTCTGGTCATGCAAATGCTGGATTATCTGTTACTGTTCCACGGGTCCCTGAGGCTCTGGTTGTGTGGATATGTAACTTGACTCTCCCAAGGCCCACGAATGTGATCAAGTGTTATTCTGGTGTCTCTCTGAGGTGCTTTTGGATGAGATTTACATTTACATCAGTGGACTTTGAGGAAGGCAGACCACCCTCTATCATGTGGATGGGACTCACCTAATCAGCTGAAGACTTTAATGGAACAAAGGACTGGCCTCCCCTGAGCAGTAGAGAATTCTTCGGCAAACGCCTTCAGACTTGCACCGTAGTCTTTAAAAAAATCCCTGAGGCATGCATTCCTTTAGTTATTTGAATACAGTTATAGCTTCTAAAAAGTCTTGGCTTTTCCTGGGCCTTCTGGTCTACCCTGTAGCTCATGGACTTGAGCAGATATACTGCTTTTGTTGATCTTTCACCCCCTGAGGAATATTTAAGCTGCTCAAACCAGTTTTCTCCTAGGTTATTATGCGATGCCTTTTTCTCACAAAACTCTGACAGTCTATCATTTTTCTTCATTATTTGTTCTTCTGCTCCTCAGACCAGGTAGCCTCTGTTGAGCTGTGTTTAAGTTCACTGATTCTTTTTGAAAATAAGAGCAGCTATTATTTATTGAGTGATTATTTTATGTCAGGTTACTATGCATATATCCTCTTTAATTTTTATAGCACTCCTGTAAGAGAGATTTGATATTTCTTGTTGGATTCTTTCTTTTTCCAACTCAGATTTGTCCTTGAGTTCCTTTAGCGACTTTTCCACTTCATCCTGAAAGTCTCTGTTTCAGTTTTTCTGAACTGTGTGAAAGTCCTCTCTATTTTGACATTCTGTGTGTGGTCAGATGTCATTGTCATACTTTAAAAAAATCCCTTAGGCATGCATTCCTTTAGTTATTCACAGTAAGTAAAAGCCTGTGCCCCTCAGAACCACTTTCTGTGCTTCGCCAGCCTTCCTTTCCTCCTATGAATGTCGCCTACTTTCTTGCTTCTGTGAAGGCCTCACAGCTCTTCACTGTAAGCGGGACTGGCGCCTTCTCCTCTCCTGGGTCTTTTCTGTGCATTTGCACAGCCTTGCGCGTGTGGGCAGCCTTTTAGACTTCCAGGGATACCAGAGGTTTTCAAAATCTTCTGTCACAGTCTAGTTCCTTGGCATTTGCTTTTAAATTCCTGGTCAAGCTCTAGTTTTCCTTAAATGAAATCACAGCCTGAGGTATTAAGGCTGCAGTTTGGTATTAGTTCAGTAATGCCTCGAAAGTAGATTTTCTTCTCCCGATCGATCCCCATTTCTCACCCCCACCTGAGCTTAGATAAATTCCGAGTCAAATCAAACAGCCACTGAATTCTGTGAGTAGACATTTGCCAGGGAGCTGCAAGTCCGGACAAGGCATTGGCCCTTCTCTGGAGCTCGCGCCTTCTCTGTCCCCTTCCAGGGCTTTCACTCTGTGGCCCACGTGTCAGCAGCAGCTCCGCTTTTGTTCTAGGCTGGCTTTCCTCTCACTAGACCTAGTTCCTCTGAACTCCCTCATCCATTTGTGAATCAGGTATATTCTGCTGACTTTGAAATGTAAATCTTCTTCCCAGCACCCTGAGGATTTAAGTTCTCAACTTGAAAGATTTTCTTGAACGTTCCTCCAGCAACAACAACAACAACAAACAGTGTTTCTGAACGTGAACTCACTCTCTTCCCTGCCCTGGCTTCCTAAACACCTCACCCTCTGGTTTCTCATATCAGTGGCAGGGACCCTCCACAAGGCAGTCCAAGCGAGGCCTCCTGTTCTTTTCCCTCCTACATTGTTGGCACTCCAGGTCCACATAGCCGAGGACCCATGCAGTTCTACCCCCTCAACACTCTCCATCATACTTCCTTTTCTCTTTGTCCGCTTTTATTTCCCCAACCTTGGCCACGTGCCTAGATTCCCAGGCTGGAATAGAAATCTTGCTGGAACGTTTTCCTGTGGTGCCCTGAAATCAACCCCCCAGAGCTCTTAGCGCTCTGAATTCAACCCTTTGCTGATCTATCTTCCACCTCAAAACATAATTTCCAGGGAATTTCCATATCTCATTTGTCCTCATCCCCTTGACTATGGAACTTGGTAGGCACTCAAAAACCAAATGCTGAATACGTGAATATTTGCAGCAGCAATTGAAATTCTAGAGATGCTTAGATAAAGTTGTAAGTTTGGGTTATCCAGGAGAAAAATGGATGATTGTTAATAAAAAGTATGAGTGATACCAAAATGCTTCTGACATTAATCAGATGTGTATTCTTGAGGTGTCACACCAAGCACGTGTGAAGGAGGGAGATATGATAACACCATGAAAACCTTGGCAACCAACTCTTTACTCCATAGGGTAACTCTGTGGTTCAGCTGTAATTTAAGGAAAGATGTGACTAGACAGCTCAAGACCACCTTCTTTTCGAACTCCAAATCTTTTCATTTGGCTAGAAAACCACAGAGATTTGATTTCGGTTCTCTTGAGGGTAGAAGCGTATTTCTTCCAGTTACTGGCAAGTCAAAGTATTTCTTTGTAAGATTTGAGCAAACTCTGCCTTAAGAGAACCCAGGAAAACAGATAACCTTGACCACTGGAACGCTAAATTTGAATTTGAAATGATGTCTTCAGAAAATAAAAGATTCAAAATATGAACATTTTCAAAAGGCACCTATGTCCAGAAACTGGAATCTTCAGACTGACTTTCCCACAGTTGAGGTCCAAGTCTTGCTTTCTCGTGAGGCATGGGAGTAATGTATTGATTTATCCCACAGCACTGAGCTGGATAGTGTCCTACTAAAATTCACATGCAGCTTAAGAAATAGAATACAATCCTTACCTTAGAAATTCTAGACTGTCCTTTATAATCAAAAGACCAATTTTAAAGGAAGAAATCTCAGGGGATGTGCTGTGAGCAGGGTCTCTCTGGCCCGCCACTCCCTAAGGAACTCGAAATCCAGCTATTTCTCCCTGCTCTCCATCGGGCAGAGTCCAGATAGGTGGCCTAGACTTGGCCAACCTGTCGCTTCCATTTGGAACCTTGAAGCTTGAGAAAAGGACACAAAAACATTCAGGAACACTAGAGAAAATATTAAGACAGTCAAAGGCTTGGGAGAGTCATCTGAAACACTGCTCTGGGGGCCGATCTTGGCTGCGTACCCTGTTATCCAGCGTTACTTGGTTACAGCTAGTTCTCCAAGTCTTGTTTGCCAGTCTTCGCTTGAACTGGGAATGCCTCTATACACAACCAATAAATTCTTTCACCGCTGAAGCTAGCCAGAATCTGTATCTTTCGCTTACGTCTAAACCTCTGCTCCTGCATTTTCTCCTGTGGTGGAAAAATCCACTGTAATAGGGCAACTCCCATCTGATGTATCTCTGAGCTCCAGACCCCAGATCCAGCCCTGGAGCAAGCTCAGAACTGGCGCCAGGAAATTTCTGTTGACCAAATGAGGCCTCAGGGTAAAAAGAAAAAAAGAAATCTTGAAATTTAGACCTCAGGGATTTGGGAGAAAACTTCCCGGCTCCAGGAACTGCGTCTGTCAGGAGAGACGCCGTTGTGTCTCTTGCCTGGGATTCTCTGGCTTGGAACAGGGAGCCCAAGTCCCTCGTCTTTCCTCCTCGGTAATACTGAACAGCGGCTCCGAGGTGAACCCCAGATGAAGTGCCTGTAACCCCTCTCTAAATAAATGCAATAAAATGACTTTCCCTTTCATGAAGCATGGTTAGGACGCACGCCAGAGCCCTCGTCTGCTCCCACGCTGGCAGCTCTCTGGCTCCGGGCGTGGCAGAGGAGGCGGGCGGGTTCCCTGGGCGGCACCAGCCTCACTCCAGGCAGCGGCCTCCTCCCTGCGCCGAGAGCGCCGCGGCCAGGGCCTGCCGGGCCCGAAGCCCCTGCCCCTCTGCCTCTCCTCCCCTCCGCAGAGGCGGACAGGCCCATCCTGCCAGGTAGCCCTTCCAGAAAAGCGTCCGGCGAGAGCTGAGGCCAGGCTGGGGGTCTGCGGTCTAAGGCGCGCGGCAGACACAGGGGCACACTGCTCAGCAGCCAGCCAGGCTTCCGCTGACGCCCGCGCTGCGAGTGGGGGTAAAGGGGGGCGAGCGGAGGCGCCAGAGGGGCACAGAAGGTCTAATGAGAAGGCCCCTGGAACTGGATCTTGGAGTCAGACTTGACCTGGCCAGTGGGAAACTGGCATTTCAGAGGGAAACAATAGGAACAAGTGAGCAATGGCCTGAAGGTACAAGGAAGAATTGGCAGGGGAGGGCAAGATTAGTGGTTGTTTTGCAATTGTAGCAAGCCTTCTCTGGGGGCCAGTAGATGAGCCTTCCCTTCCTGTGGGATCTGAAGCAGCAAGACCCAGTCTCCACTCAGAAACACCGGAGCAGAAGGACCCCCTGCCTAGGAGAGAACTGCGAGCGTGGGCAGCATGAGAGCTGGCTCCGGGTGGGTTCTCGCAGGCCTGGACACA
Organism: Cephalophus harveyi; assembly: GCA_006410635.1. NCBI lineage: Eukaryota > Metazoa > Chordata > Mammalia > Artiodactyla > Bovidae > Cephalophus > Cephalophus harveyi. The sequence continues at coordinate 314,356 of SJYT01048986.1, forward strand.
GGCCCTTTCTTTCTCTTTGGGCCAACAAAGAAGCTAATCAGGTGTAGTGGCTCTCTATGGCCACAGCGCTGTATCCCTGCATTCATCCAGACTGTATCGAGCAACTGTAGTGTACTGTACCAAGGGTAGGTGGCCCAAAGTGACTAACATACATTCTTTACAGGAATGTGATAAATACTATGCAACCACTGAAAATGATGTAGGAAGGACATTTAATGAGTTAGAAATGGAAATATTCTATAGGGTANCAGCGCTGTATCCCTGCATTCATCCAGACTGTATCGAGCAACTGTAGTGTACTGTACCAAGGGTAGGTGGCCCAAAGTGACTAACATACATTCTTTACAGGAATGTGATAAATACTATGCAACCACTGAAAATGATGTAGGAAGGACATTTAATGAGTTAGAAATGGAAATATTCTATAGGGTACAGATACGCTACAAATGTGTTATACATGGACTAATTTTATTTTCTATAAAAGAAAAAACTTTCTGTATATGAAAATATGGAGACTGGAGTGATATATGGATAATATTGATGCATATGCACACAAACATACAAAGATTCTGAGTGGTGAGATTATAGGTGATTCATAATCTCTTCTCTATTTCTATTTTCTGGCTTTTTTTCAATATACATATATCATTTTGCAATCTGGAAAAAAAAGAGAAAAGAAACATTTAAAATACAACAAAAGGGACTCTCTGGTGGGTGAAGACTTTACCTTCTGATGCAGGGGGTGCGGGTTTAATCCCTGGTCAGGAAGCCAAGATCGCATATACCTTGTGGCCAAAAAAAAAAGTTGCGGGTTGCAGGGCCTGTCTCTTATACACATCTAGATGTGTATAAGAGACAGTCCCTCCCCAACCCCCGTCTCACCCTCCAGGTGATAACAGAGCGTCACGTTGAGCCCCATGCGCTGTACAGAGCTTCCCCCAGGTATTTCACACATGGTAGTGCATACATGTCAACACGGCTCTCTCAGTCCATCCCACCCGCCCCTTCCCTGGCTGTGCCCGCAGTCCGCTCTCTAAGTCTTCCCTGCAAATAGGTCCATTAGTACTATTTTTCTAAATTCCATCTATATGCCTCAATATACAGTATTTGTTTTTCTCTTTCATGACTTCCTTGGGGATGCGACTTTAATGTGTATGGGATTGGGTGGGGGGGGCGGTGATAAAAATACTCCATAACTGACCATGGTGATTGTTGCGTGTATCTGTGAATAAGAAAAACTATTCAATTATATACTTTAAACATGTGAGTTATATAGTGTGTGGATTATATCCTATAAGACTGTTATTTAAAATGAAAGAAGAAAGAGACAGAGGAAGAGGGGAGATGGATAGGGTCAGCCTGGGGAGACAGAGCTTGTCCCCTGCCCCTGTGTCCCCAAGGTGAGTTCAGTGTCCCCACAGCCACATCTCTCGGACGCTGGTGCCTCTTCTAAAGAGAGGGCTGCCGTCAGTCACCGGGCAGCTGAGGAATCGCTCTGCAAACAGGTGCCCAGAGGCCACAGGTATGCTGTGCCCTTCCACGCCTACCCATCACCACTGCTTTATGGATCCTCAGATACCTCCTAGGTATGCGCTCATTTGGATCTTTTCCACTCGCCTTGTAAGTCTCTCCATGCAAGTCGGCCGGCCCCGTTTCCCAGCCCAGGATTCCCAACGACCTCAATCTTCCTGCTGTAAATGTCAGAGATGATAAACTGGGACCAGATCTGCCATAGGAAATGGTAGAAACCCTATCTCTGAAGTGGAGGGAAGCAAGACTGGAGAAAGCGCTGGGGAATTTGCCAAAGCCACGCTCCCACAGGTGCCCTGGGGCAGAGGAGAGGGACTGGATGGGGCGCAAGAATGGGGGTTAGATTTGGGAGCTTGCTTTCCCAAAACCCTGTTACGCTGGTGGCTTGCATGACCACCTGCTAAAAACGGAAGAGGAAAGTGAAATGTTTCATTAGAAGTTAGAGGTTCCAGATGCGTCCAGAGAAAGAGGCCTTCGCTTCC
>SJYT01048986.1:316629-394949 GCA_006410635.1 Cephalophus harveyi
TCCCCGGAGCAGCGGGAAGTCATGGGGCCTGCAGGCTGGGAGCCGCCCCCGACCCAGCAGCCCCTTCAGACAGGGAGTGTCAGCAATGCACCCTCTTTTCATCATTAACCTAAACAAAAGTTAACATAAAAAAGAAAATGGGGCAATGGTTCTCAATCCAAGCAGAAATACCTTGGAACTACTTGGTCTTTTGAATTGCGGGGAATATTTCTGCTTCTCAAGCTCATGAGGTTGGGATAAGAGGCAAAAAGGACAATGTCCTGGGAAGCAGCTTGGAAAGTGCCAAGCTCTAGACGAACACTGATGTCTTGCCTTCACTCTTGGGAATTTCTTCCTCACGGACCCACTGAGGACGTAGCAGGGCAGCCAGGAGCCCTTGCTAGCCCTCTGTGTTCCAGAGAGAAGCAGGCCAGCCATGCAGGGCCCCATTCTGCTGCCCTGACTCCGCACGGGCCCCCGCGTCCAAGTCCATTCCCTGAAAGCTGCTCTTATTTGGTAGAACTTACTACCTAACACATGCCTACTCTCCCACTTGGTGACTGGACAAAATGTGGAGGTTGGCAGAGCCGAGAAAAGCATCTCCAGGCACAGAGGGAGAGACTAAGACTTGGAGGAATCCTATGCTCTTCCTCGGAGAAGGCGGCGGCGCCCGCTCCAGTGCTCTTGCCTGGAAAGTCCCACGGACGGAGGAGCCTGGTGGGCTGCAGTCAGGAGCCCTTGCCTCCTGGGGTCACTAAGAGTCGGACACGACTGAGCGACTTCACTTTCACTTTTCACTTTCCTGCATTGGAGAAGGAAATGGCAACCCACTCCAGTGTTCTTGCCTGGAGAATCCCAGGGATGGGGGAGCCTGGTGGTCGGTGGTCTAGGGGGTCGCACAGAGTGGGACACGACTGACGCGACTCAGCAGCAGCAGCAGCAGCTCTTCATCTCACACACGTAGTCTGGTGTCAGAGAGAGGGCCCCGAGCTGGCTTGTCAGAGAGGTCTGCCTCCCCTAGCTGCGATTCTGAAGCCACTCCCCACAAAGCTCTTGGGTTCCCAGCTGCCTTGTTTCCAAAAACCTTGCACAGGGTCCAGGTGTCCTCCCAAGCCAGGCACCCAGTGGTCTGGAGGGATCCTCTTGCCGGAACATAATTGCCCAAAGCCTCGGCGTCTCAGCATATGGGCACAGGAGCTGATGAACCGCGAGTGCTCACGGCTCCAGGGCTGGTAGCGCAGCGAGCGAGGGGATCAGCTGGGCAGAAGGAAACCCGTGTAGCCAGGATGCCCACCGAGACATGTGGGGGTACTTCCCCCTCCCACTGGACCCAGTTGTTGGGAAATTTGTGCCTCTTTTATGCTCTTGATAGAAACATGGGCACAGAGAAATATTTCTCTATTGTAAAGGGGGAGCGTAGCACAATGCGATGATGTATGAGCGCAGACCTTGCGCTCCGTAGCTGGGGGACACGGGGAGCCAGGCTGTCAGGGGGACTGAGGCGGCTTGCGTCTCTCACCTCCACAGCGCTGTCTCCGTTCTGGAAGGCGGCCAGCTTCGTTAGACAGTGTGAACTTCCGCGGGAATCGGGGAATGTGTGCTTCCATATGTTACTCCCCCATTTTCCTAAGCAGCACAAATCTTGCCTTCCCCTGAGGCTCAGTGAAGGTAGCTGCACGATGCACTGGGGGGCAACTTCGACTTGCATCTTCAGATATGCCTTAGCTTTTACACCATGTTATCTGTGTATGTCTCTCACTCAGAAGATCACACTGGTTCTTGTACAATAAACTGACTTACCCTCTACAAGCAAGCTCCAAAGACCTGGGAGGGAGCATGGGCAAGTCTCAAATCTCGTCTTTCCTGAGAATGCTCAGGGAACTCCCTTACCCCCCAGCTCAGTTGCTCTTAGGTCAAGCACATAAATGTATACTGATCAGTTCTATTCTTGTGAGATAAAATGGATTAATTGAATACTGTATTTTACAATTTTGGTTTCATAATAAGAAGGAAATCTAAATTCTTCATTCCAAAAGACTCCAGAATGATTTAATAGATTTTATACCAAAGCCTTGCCTTATTTAATTTAAGGATATAGCTTTCTTAACCAACATCAATACTAGTTAACAGAAAGTTCAGACTGAGCCCCTGAGAATCCCAAGTTCAGGGGCTTAAACGTTAATGTAAACAGGCTGTCAACTTGCGACTAAAACAGGTAAAGTCATGACAAACAAACAATGATGAAATGAAAGCTAATCAGAGGAGAATCATTTTCTAAATTTCTTCGAGAAACCTTGCTAATCCTGGAGGATATGATCTCACCCTCCAGGCATGTAGCCTCTGTCCTGCAGGAGGCTTGTAGAGGCACCAGGGCACACTTCTGCGCCCACGTCCCGCTCGCGGCCCCAGCACGTGGTCCTGAGAGCTTGGCCACCACGCTGGCCTCCCTCCCTCCATTCTGCCCCCATAGCCATGTCTCTCCAGGTTTTCTTCCCGCTCCTGGCCAGCGATCCCATTCTTCTCAGTCCCCCTGGCTTGCTTCTGCACAGCTATATTTCCCTCCTTGTATTTACATCAGTGTAAATTGGAAAACCTGGCAGAAATGGAGCTGAAGAAATTCATTGCCTCTTTTCTTCAATATATTCCCCAGCCAGCAGCCAGAGCGACCCAGTTAAAATTCAAAGATTCTAGCACGCCTTTGCCTGGACCCTATGGCATCTCCCTATTTCTCTAATGAAAATAAAGGTCCTTCAAATGACCTTCAGGTATTTCTGAGCTGCCTCCCTCCTACCCCTTCAAGTTACATATACACTATAGTACATATACACTATGGAGTATTACTCAGCCATTAAAAAGAATACATTTGAATCAGTTCTAATGAGGTGGATGAAACTGGAGCCGATTATACAGAGTGAAGTAAGCCAGAAAGAAAAACACCAATAGAGTATACTAACACATATATAAGGAATTGAGAAAGATGGTAATGATGATCCTGTATGCGAGACAGCAAAAGAGACACAGATGTAAAGAACAGGCTTTTGGACTCTGTGAGAGAGGGAGAGGGGGGGATGATTTGGGAGAATGGCCTTGAAACATGTATACTGTCATGTAAAAAACGAATCGCTCGTCTAGGTTCGATGCAGGATACAGGATGCTTGGGGCTGGTGCACTGGGATGACCCAGAGAGATGATATGGGGAGGGTGGTGGGAGGGGGGTTCGGGGGTGGGAACTCATGTACACGTGTGGTGCTGTCTCTTATACACATCTAGATGTGTATAAGAGACAGTACCCGTGCTGCTGCAGGTACCAAACTTCATGCTTCTCATTTGCAAATGATATTTTATTAAATAAATAAATTCTATCCATTCATCAGTCAAATACTGGACTTGGTTCCGCTTTGGGGGCTCTTGTGAATACACGTCTCCTGCACTGGCAGGCGTGCTCCTTACCACTAGCACCACTCGGGAAGCCCAGCTTTAATTTGCATTTCCTGACAACTAGTGATACTGAGAAACTGTTTCGGGCTTCAAAATCACTGCAGATGGTCACTGCAGCCATGAGATTAAAAGACCCTTGCTCCTTGGAAGAAAAGCTATGGCCAACCTAGACAGCATATTAAAAAGCAGAGACATTACTTTGCTAACAAAGGTCCGTCTAGTCAAAGCTATGGTTTTTCCAGGGGTCATGTACGGATGTGAGAGCTGGACTATAAAGAAAGCTGAGTGCCAAAGAATTGATGCGTTTGAACTGTCATGTCGGAGAAGACTCTTGAGAGTTCCTTGGACTGCAAGGAGAGCCAACCAGTCCATCTAAAGGACTGTAGTTAGTAATACTGTGTTGTATACTTGCAGTTTGCTGGCAATAAATCTTGAGTTCTCAATTTTTAAAAAAAGTTACCTGTGTGACAAGCTGGACGTGTTCATTATCGTGACCTTGATAATCATCCCACAATGTGTGTGCATCCAATCATCACACGGTTCACTTCAGGAATACACAAGAACGCTGTGAGTGCTCGGCGCGCAGGCGTGTCTGACTCTTTGGAGTCCCCTGCACCGCAGCCCGCCAGGCTCCTCTGTCCGTGGGACTCTCCAGGCAAGGACGCTGGAGCGGGTAGCCATGCGCTCCTCCAGGGGATCTTCCCAACTCAGGGACTGAACCCAGGTCTCAACATTGCAGGTGGATTCTTTACGATCTGAGCCACCAGGGAAGCCTGTGAATACTGGAATGGGTAGCCTATTCCTTCTCCAGGAAGGACGCTGGAGCGGGTAGCCATGCGCTCCTCCAGGGGATCTTCCCAACTCAGGGACTGAACCCAGGTCTCAACATTGCAGGTGGATTCTTTACGATCTGAGCCACCAGGGAAGCCTGTGAATACTGGAATGGGTAGCCTATTCCTTCTCCAGGGGATCTTTCCAACCCAGGAACCAAACCAGGGTCTCCTGCATTGCAGGTGGATTCTTCAGTAGCTGAGCTACCAGGCAAACCCATACAGAAGAATATTTATCAATTACTTCTCAACAAAGTCAGGAAAAAAGAGCTCTTGGCTACACTGTCTAAAACTTTAATCCAGCGTCCCCCCACTCCATCACGCCTTCCTTCCTTTCCCTCTTGTTTTCCTACGCCCCCTTCACTCACCTCTGACCTTGTGCATATTCTATAAACTATCTTGTTTGTTACTGCTTCTCTACCAGACCTTAACCTCCCTGAGAGCAAGGATTTTGATTCCCGTGCTTAGCACATGGTAGGTCCTCAATAAATGTTTAAAATCTATGTTCTTTTTATTAAAGCAGACACTAAGTTAAAAAAAAAATGCTTGTGTCCGGCAAGGTGACGGCACTGGCTCTGCTCCCCAGGTTCCTGGCTCCACTGGGGTCCTGAGCATCTCTGGGTCTTGACCCTCTCTCTGTCTTGCTGCTGCTGCTGCTGCTAAGTCGCTTCAGTCGTGTCTGACTCTGTGCGACGCTATGGGCTGCAGCCCGCCAGGGTCCCCTCTCCATGGGGACTCTCCAGGCAAGAACACTGGAGCGGGTGGCCATGCCCGCCTTCAGAGGACCTTCCTAACCCAGGGATCAAACTTGCCTCTTTCCGTCTCCTGCATTAGCGGGCGGGTTCTTTCCCGCTAGCGCCACCTGAGAAGCCCAGCAAGCCCTTGCTGCTGCTGCTGCTGCTGAGTCGCTGCAGTCGCGTCCGACGCTGTGCGACCCCATAGACGGCAGCCCACCAGGCTCCCCGTCCCTGGGATTCTCCAGGCAAGAACACTGGAGTGGGGTGCCATTTCCTTCTCCAATGCACGAAAGTGAAAGTGAAGTCGCTGAGTCGTGTCCGACTCTTAGCGACCCTGTGGACTGCAGCCCACCAGGCTCCGCCGCCCGTGGGATTTTCCAGGCAAGAGTACCGGAGTGGGTGCCATTGCCTTCTCCGCCTGTGTCTTACCTCACGGAATGTTTGTGGGAAACCCCGGAGAGAGTAGAGACAGTGCCTCGCCGGAGCAAATCTGCTCGGCGCCGGGGTTTCGCAGCGTGGGCACCGATGCTCTGCGGGGCCGGCCCTCCCCGGGTGGGGCCGGGCCGCTCTGTCTACTGCAGGATATCGGGCGGCGTCCCTGGCCGCAGAGCCTTGGGTGCCAGCAGCGCCCCCCAAACCCCTGTGCCCGCGTCTCTACAGCTGCAAATACGGCCCATGTCCCTGGGACGGGCAGAATTGCCCCCACTGGGGCCCACTGCTCCCTGAGGCTCCGTTCACTGCAGTAGCAACTATCGTAGTCACCATTTAAACTCTTTAACGGGCCTGGTTTCACTTAAATTAAAAAATTTCTACTGTCGACCTCTTTGAGCGCTGCAGTTTCACTCGCGTGAGAATGGGCTAGATGCTCCTCCTGCCCCAGGCGGCCCCCAGCGGCTTCAGCTCCAGCCCTCACAACAGGTCTCCTTTCCTCCATCTGGAGGACAGTAAAGCGTCTTCGGAGTTATCCCCCAGGTACTGGGGAGTCTGTGCAAAGCTTCAGAGAAGAATCTATCAGTACCTTGTTGGGAAGGATGGGAAACGCTCTCACCCCTTACAGCCGTCACAACCACGCCCTTGCGGGGGAGCTCCAGCATCTGGAGGAGGCCGCTGCGCACTCAGGCTGGCGGCGGAATGAACACAGACCACTGAACACAGACGGCAGCCTTGGGAAAGCGACGCACTGCAGGCTGCTGGCTTCAGGGTGCCCCGCCAAGCGGGGCTCCTCACAAGGATAATAAACGGAGGCACGCTCCGCCACGCCTGGCTCCTTGCGACCCTCAGGACGGTAGCCCGCTAGGCTTCTCCATCCATGGAGTTCTCCAAACGAGAACACTGAAGGGGGCTGCCACTCCCTTCTCTAGGGGACCTTCCCAGCCCAGGGATGGAGCCCACGACGCCTGGGTCTCCGGCACTGGCAGGTGGACTCTTTACTGAGCCCGTGGGAAGCCCAAGCGTAGGAACTGGTGATAACTGGTCCTAAATTTAACACTCCCCCTCTAATGTGCAAAGAGAGTGTTCCTCATTTGTTTAAATTTTCCTACAACCTTTCAGATGAATCCTCACCCACTGGCACATGGCTTTCCGATAAACAGCATCTCAATGTGTTTTCAGCTTCAGCTCAGTTCAGTTGTGTCTGATTCTTTGTGACCCCATGAATCGCAGCACGCTGGGCCTCCCTGTCCATCACCAGCTCCTGGAGTTCACTCAGACTCATGTCCATCGAGTCGGCGATGCCATCCGATCATCCATCCTCTGCCGTCCCCTCCTTCTCCTGCCTTCCATCTTTCCCAGCAGCAGGGTCTTTTCAAGTGAGTCAGTTCTTGGCATCAGGTGGCCAAAGTACTGGAGTTTAAGCTTCAGCGTCAGTCCTTCCAATGAACCTTCAGGACTGATGGTGGACTGGTAGGTCTCCTTGCAGTTTACATGCTTTCAGTTTAAATGTCCTCCTTACTGGAGTTTAAGCTTCAGCGTCAGTCCTTCCAATGAACATTCAGGCCGGATGATGGACTGGTGGGTCTCCTTGCAGTTCACATGCTTTCAGTTTAAATGTCCTGCTTTAGTAAATCGTCAGTTCCAAGGTCAGCTTTTCACTCAGGTGGGTTCTCTCCCTCCCTCTCCTCCAGATGGTGACTTGGGTGAGAGCAGAAGTCTCAGAATAAGAGGAGCAGGGGCTCGTGAGGGGCGGGCAAGCAGCCCACTTTGCTGGTGGCCACCAGGGACTCTGCTCTCGCAAGATCTTTGCTGATCTTAGGCCAGTGCACTGAGGCGCAGCGGCGCTGTCTGCTCCCCAGCAGCGGGCGCGCTCTCTGCCGCTGCTGACCCTGGGACTCTGGCCTTGCTGGCCCTCAGTGCCTCTCTCTTTCAGAAGCTAGATTGCTGCTCTTCCACGCTGAACTTTACACACTTTAATTTGGCAAGGAGTGGTGGGGGGTGGGCTCCAGGACCCCCTTCACACCTGGTCTAGGTTATAGGGAGTCAGGGGAGCTGCTCACACCTGACCATCTAGACAGCTGCCACTCACTCCCAGGCTGTGGTGAAACTGACACTGAGCCAGGATGGACTTCTCCCAAGATCCGGAGCCTCATTCACTCATTTATTCATTCAACAAGTGTCTATCAACTATTCTCTTCTATACTTCTATGCCGCGCACTGTTGTGGGCACTGGAGATTGAGCAGCAAGCCAAACAAAATCCCCCTTCCAGTGAGAAGAAAAAGACAGTAAGCAAACAAATGAATAGACGGTGTCAGAGGGCGATATATGCTGATGAGATAATTTCATCCAGGAAGGGAGTGGGGGCCATCAGGGAAAGAGGACACCATCTCAAATAGGGTGGTCAGGAAGGCTTTCTTTCTAAAGTGATATTTGAAAAGATTTAAATGGAGATTTAGAATTGGTGAAGGGTGAGTCATGAGGATATCTGCTGAAAGAATCTTTTAGTCAAAGGGAATAGCAAGCACAAAGGTCCTGAGGCAAGAGCACACCTGGTGGATTGCAAAACTGCATGAAGGCCTGGGTTAGAGAGGAGTTAGAGAGGGCTTTAGAAACATCCAGGGCTTTATACGGGGCATCTCAGAACATGAAGTTGCTACTCACCCATCTTCCTATTCTGCTCCTGGCTGCTCTCTGTCTCCAGGACCAGCCTTCCAGCCATGGCAGGCTGTGGGGCCTGAGTTCCGCTTCCCTTGTCCTGCACCATGTCCCATTCCTTCCTCACCAATTCTTAGCCCAGGAAGGGCAGGGGTTCTTGTTCTTCTGTGAGCTTCATTAGAGAGCTTTGTTATTGTTCAGTCGCTCAGTCATGTCCGACTCTCTGCAACCCCATAGACTGCAGCACGCCAGGCTTCCCGTCCTTCACCCTCTCCCAGAGCTTGCTCAATCTCATGTCCATCAAGTCAGTGATGTCATCCAACCTTCTCATCCTCTGTCGTCCCCTTCTCCTCCTGCCTTCAATCTTTCCCAGCATCAGGGTCTTTTCCAACTCCAAAGTATTGGAGTTTCAGCTTCAGCATCAGTCCTTCCAATGAATATTTAAGACTGATTTCCTTTAGGATTGACTGGTTTGATCTCCTTGCACTCCAAGGGACTCTCAAGAGTCTCCTCCAACACCACAGTTCGAAAGCATCAATTCTTCAGTGCTCAGCCTTCTTTATAGTCCAACTCTCACATCCATACATGACTACTGGAAAAATAATAGCATTGACTATACAAAACTTTGTTGGCAAAGTAATGTTCAGTCTCATTAGAGAACTGCCTCACTGTATATTCTGGGTCCTCTCTCTTCAGTACCACTTACAATAAAATTATTTAATCAGAGTCATGGAAAATCTCACTCTTTCTTCTTCCTTCTTCCAAATCTCCTGGCTTTACCTCTGTTAATCCATGGGGTGCCTTTGTGAGATTTAGAAAATGTCACCCACTTTCAGAGGATGCAGTCATGCACCATCATATACCGCTTGCAAAACCAACACCAGACCACATTCTGCATCCCTGCCCCTTCCTCATACCCCCTGAATAAGTAATCCTGTAGCCTGAATCTGGGTAAAGGTCTAACTGGCTATCATAACTACTAATCCCTAAGACTTAAGAAAGTCAGCTTTTTGATGCAACATTAATCAGTGACCTATGTCCTAGAAATACCAGTGCTAAACTTTCCTGAGATAATATGCTTTGTGGTGTGATTTCAAAGATAGACGACATCAGAGAACAAGATTCAGGAAGGCAATGAAAATACTGCTCCTATTCCCAATATTTCTCAGAGAGTCTGTGGGGTCCATTTTGATACTGAACAGCTTTCTCTCTTCCCTCATCACCAGGACTAGTTGGGTCCTTTGCAGGCTGTTCGCAGAGGTTAGTAGTCAATGGAATAAAGGGTGCAGATGGAGAACAAAGCGTAGGTAGAGACCAGCTGCAGCCAGGCTTAGGCAAAGGGAGGGAGCCTGAGGAAGGGGTCAAGACCTAATTAGCTGATATCCAGTAAAGACCCTGGGTGTCAAGACAATTAAGGGTCTGACATCTTACTCTAGTTACATAGTAACAAGTTATTCTGCCACAGTTTCATGGGCAAAAAGACACCAGAAGCCGGGATCAGAGACAAAGGACTTATCACTCACAGCACAGCAAGCAACCCGAGCCTCGGCATATTCACACCAGCTCCCCTTGGCCCCCAAGTTCTGTCGAGATGAGACAGAGAGGTCCCCATGGACGTTGCACAGCGGGCCTGCATGGTGACCGAGACACTCCAGGCTTAGGGAACCTGACTCTGTATAATACACAGCAAGCCAACCCGCCTGAGCTTTGCCCCAAAAGAGACACTATCTTTACCGTAATGGACAGTAAGAGAATCTGCTTTTTGCTCTGGAGAGGCACACTCTCTTCCCAGGCTGTTCTGCATAGAAGCATTCTTTTAGGGCATCTGGGACAAAGGCAGCTGGTGCTTCTGCTCATAAGGAACACGCAAGGCACGTGGAGAACTGTCTCCTAGCCTGGCAGGCGAAGGTGTGCTCTGCCACGTCCGCAGAGGTTCAGGAATTGGCTGTCACCCCAGGGCTCCTGTTCTTGGTGAGAGAGGATGAAAACCATAAAGTCAAAGATCACATCCCTGGAAGATACTGTTAGCCTTTCGGTCCCTGGTATCACCTCAGAAGCAAGCAAAAATGAGCCCAGACACGAAACACAGGCAAGCCAGGAGTTCAGCAACTCGAACATTCCTCCTCGCCGGACGCGTTTCCTATCGGAAGCCGTTGGCCCCTGGCTGGCTGGGCCAGCAAGCGGCTCCATTCATCACTGACACACAGCTCTGGCAGCTGCCGACCTGTCCAGCCTCTGGAGCCACATCTCCAGGCAGAGACCGGCAATTACGGGTTTAGATTCAAATCAGCCTTTATAACAGCCTTGGGGAGTTTGCAGTGTTTTGGGAGACCAAGTAAGTTACTACCAGGAAAATCACATGGATTAAAATTGCACAGGGAAGGAGTTTATAAAATCTGCACACTGTTTTGACAAGAATTTGTTTGCTTTTCTTACTGCTTCCCCTGCTTGTATAAGTGCATTAATGATTCACTAATTCTCTTGATGTAATTAAGGGTCTATAATTTATCAGGGGAAAAAAAAAGAGTTGAGCTTTTGCCATTAGCTGGTCTTGACTGAAGTGCTGAGAATACACAGACCAGTAAGTGGCTGTGCGTTTCCTCAAGAAGCTCGTGGTCCCCTTAGCACTGCAGTCCTCTGAAGGGGCGGCCGTGGAGGCCTTGGGAGGTGCCGGCGGGGTGAATGGGGTCGGCCCCTGACACACAGACCGGGGGCGCCGACCTCTCTTTATCCGCCAGTGCGGGTCGATTCTCCTTACCCTAGTTCCTCATCACTTACTGCCTCTTCCTCTGATTCCGCTTCGTCCTGCCCACTCGGGCTCTAGAAAGCTTTTAAGGCAAACGGGTAAGACATATGAAAATGCTGACTCAGAGGGCTAAACGAAGACTGGGCAAGAAGTTCGGCCCAGCTCGCTACATTTATAATAGGTGAAGAAATGAAGGAATGGGAACTCTCTTTATCCGCCAGTGCGGGTCGATTCTCCTTACCCTAGTTCCTCATCACTTACTGCCTCTTCCTCTGATTCCGCTTTGTCCTGCCCACTCGGGCTCTAGAAAGCTTTTAAGGCAAACGGGTAAGACATGTGAAAATGCAGGGCTGCACTGCTGACTCAGAGGGCTAAACGAAGACTGGGCAAGAAGTTCGGCCCAGCTCGCTACATTTATAATAGGTGAAGAATGAAGGAATGGGTGATATAAAGTGTGGGTTCTTGTAACACACTTAAAGCAAAAGAGAGATGGACTTTCTGGGAAACCCGCAGCTGCCCAGGCGGCGCTGGTGGGAAGACCCCGCCTGCCAGCGCGGAAGAAAAAAGGGGCAGGGCTGAGCCCTGGGTGGGAGACCCCCTGGAGGAGGAGGCGGCAACCGCCTCCAGCGCTCCTGCCTGCAGAAGCCCACGGTCAGAGGAGCCCGGCCGGCTCCCGGGGTCACAAAAGATTCGGACACGCCTGAAGCGACTTGGCACACACACCCACGAGGGTGGCTGTGGGAAAAGAGGAGGAGGAAGAAGAAAAGAAGTGTAGATGCGGCGACGGGGAAAATGGAACCCTCGCACGTCGCTGGTGGGGCCAGAAAACGGTACAGTCGCTCCGGAACACAGGAAGGCAGTTTCCCCCCAAAATAAACATAAAATTGCCACGTGATCCAGCAATTACACCTCTAGGTGCTAAATCCAAATGAAGTGAGAGCAAAGACTCAAACAGTTGTTTGTACAATGATGTGTGTAGCCACACTCTTTACAACAGCCAAAAGGTGGAGGCAACCCGAATGGTCAGGGACAGAACGTGACATGGTTACTGAAAGATGGGTAGACAACGGAACGTCATTCAGCCTCCCAAAGGCAGGCGACTGACCCAGAATCTACCGCGCGGGTGAAGTGTGAGGACATGATGCTAAGTGAGCCACGCCGCAGACGAGAGGGCAAGCCCTGCACAAGCCCCTTCACACGTGGCATCCAGAGCCGCCAGGGGACAGAGACGCGTGGCATCTAAGCCGCCAGGGGGTAGACGGGAGGCAGAAGGGCGCTTGCCCAAGGCTGCGGGAACATGGAAACAGGGAGCTCTTGTCTGACGGATACAGAATTTAAGTTGGAAAGAAGTGCTGAGATGGATGGAGGTGATGTCTATAGCAGTGTTGCGGCGTTAATGGCTGTAACTCAGACACTCAAAACGGTTAAGTGGTAAATTGCATGTATGTATATTTTGCCACCATAAAAAATGGAAAGGTAGAACGTCCAGTGAGTCATCAGTTTAAAAATCGATGGCATTTTCACTTTTTAGCCAGATGTCTTGGCGTCATATAGACATGGCCAGAATGAAATGATGACGGATCTGGGAATTGAAGCCAGGACTCCGGAGTCTCAAGTGACTGCAATAATTACTGCATTTCATTTCCTGTATGTAAGGCGAATTGAGTTCAAGACCAAAAGCAATATTCCAGCGGGCTGTGATTAATGGCCCCTCCTGCGTTTAAGTGGGTCTCCTCCTGGCCTTTGCTTCTGTCACACACAAATAATTAGTGCAGTTTCCACTGCAGGGGCCAAGCTCGTGCACGTCCTTACAGACAAAACACAAAGGGCAATTTCTGCTCTGTGCTTAACGAGACTTCAGACTTGGAATATTTTAATTCTCAGTTAGATCATAAACACGTAGGCTTACCTGGGGAGGGGAAGACCCAGGCCTGGTGGCTGCCACATCTGCTCAGGCTGCCATCCAGCTATCCCACTCCACTTGATTTTCTCAGTGACTCTGTGGTGGACGTGCTCCTTCTTTCTTTCTTGATGAGTGGATCTCAGAGAGGTGGGATAATTTACCTGGAGTCACACAGATAGTAAATGAGAGAAGTTTGGCTCTGGTACCAAATCCTTCCATGCTTTCCCGAACTCTGCATTTTGACGGGTGACAGAAACCTCGAGTTTCCTTGAATAATTGTTATGCTGCTCATTGGTTATTTTCCACTCAGCCAACAAATAATACCATTACATCCAATACCCTTAGGCTAGGCTCTAAGGGCGAGACATGAAATCGTCTGTTGCGACTTCCAGGGAAGTTCAGTGTCAGCGACAGGGCGAGGCAGGTGTCCTGTGATTCCGTGCTGTTGCAGAGGCGTGCGCAGGCAGGAGGCAGCGTAGCTCAGGCCGCTGTGCTGCACAGGTAAGGATGAGGGAGTGCAAAGACAGAGAAATGAAGAGCAGGCATCATAGTCGCAGAAGAAGAGCCGAAATTTCCTGGCAGCATACCTGGAGCAGATGTTGAAAATGGGGTATGGGGTCAGGGGTTTGGATTTTATGCTGGACAGGGAGCCGCCGCCACTCTTAAATGAGAGAATGACAAGAGCCAAGTGCAATGGAGAGACCACCTGGATCACTATGGAGAGGCTGCAGAGGGCAGGCGGCGGGCAAACAGGCAAGAAGGCCGTACTGCTTCCTAGGGCTGCCGATAATAAATCACCACGAGCCAGGGGAGGCGTGAGGGCAGGCTTGGGGGAGAGTGTTTAAAAAGCAAGCATTTATTCTCTCACAGCTACGGAGGCTAGGGGCAACATCAAGGTGTTGGCAGGGCCAAACTCCCTCTGATGGCTCCAGGGGGTACCTGCTCCATGACTTCCTCTTAGTCCCTCGTGTTATTGGCAACCCTTGGGCTTCGCTGAGCTGCAGGCACACGCCCTGTGGCCTTCTTCTGTGCATCTCTGTCTCTTCTACTTTCTTTCCTCTTGTGAGGACACCAGCCATATTCCATTCAGCCAGTTCAGCTCAGTCGCTCAGTCGTGTCCAACTCTCTGCAACCCCATGAATCGCAGCACGCCAGGCCTCCCTGTCCATCACCAACTCCCGGAGTTCACTCAGACTCACGTCCATCGAGTCAGTGATGCCATCCAGCCATCTCATCCTCGGTCGTCCCCTTCTCCTCCTGCCCCCAATCCCTCCCAGCATCAGAGTCTTTTCCAATGAGTCAACCCTTCGCATGAGGTGGCCAAAGTACTGGAGTTTCAGCTTTAGCATCATTCCTTCCAAAGAAATCCCAGGGTTTATCTCCTTCAGAATGGACTGGTTGGATCTCCTTGCAGTCCAAGGGACTCTCAAGAGTCTTCTCCAACACCACAGTTCAAAAGCATCAATTCTTTGGTGTTCAGCCTTCTTCACAGTCCAAATCTCACATCCATACATGACCACTGGAAAAACCATAGCCTTGACTAGATGGACCTTAGTTGGCAAAGTAATGTCTCTGCTTTTGAATATTCGACTAGGGTCCACCTTACTCCATATGACCTCCTGGTAACTTGAATACATCTGCATAAACTCTATTTCCAAAGAAAATCACGTTCACAGTGATCAAAGGTTGGGATGTGAGCATAATTTTTGGAGGAGAGGGGACCCAGTTCAATCAAACAACAGAGACCCGTTAGAGGACACTTGCATTGCTCTTCTGAGAAAGGGCGGGAAACGGCCGCAGCACCAGCGTGGAGTAAAGGGTTGCCCAGAAAGTGAGGCTGCCGGGCTGGGTGCCAGGGCGGGGCAGAGCTGGCAGCAGCGTCCCGCTCCCCAGCTTCGGGCCGGTGGGGAGATAAAGGAAGAGGACCAGTGTGGGAAAGAAAAAGGATCTCTTGGCCACTTTTGAAGAAAACGTGTTGGCAGGGATGGTGCTGATTCTCCACTCTTATAAAACAATAGAATTCTCCGTTGTCTACAAGATAAAATGCCAGCGTTTGATTTGGGCGCTCAAAATCGTCCAAGTCTGTCTCACATCTCTCTCTCCAGCCTCGTCACTCACACCCCTGCCTTTCCCCCACTGTTTGTGCATGTGCACACGCACATGCGTACACACACACACACACACACGCACACACACGCACACACACACACCAGGTTATTCTCTCCGTTTGTTCATCCTCCTTAAAGCACACGGACTTCACTCCTTGAGGAAGGCTGATAATCTTGTGCCTGTCGTGTCTACCCGGATCAGAGAAGACCATGAGCTTCCTCGTGAGGGGAATCACAGCGTACCCACCTCGCAGAGCGCACTCCTGACTGTTGAACTCCGCTCCTCTGGAGACATGCCACCCTTGGGGAAAAGCAAGTTGATTCCTCCTGTCCTCCACATTCCCCGTGCGTTTTGAGTCTAATTTGTACACGTAAGTGTTGTGCCCGTTTATTGACATCATGTGTGGATGCTCCATTTCTGGAACAACCGAGTAATCACAGGTGGCAAGGTGAATGTCTTAACTGTCTTTATAGCTCCAAGGCCTCACAGGGCCTCTCTCAGAGTAGATGCTCAAGAAATACTAGCTTAAAAAAAGCAAATCATGTTGGCCCTTCAGGAAAAATTGCTGCGGTCTATTGCATAGGCTTTGAGGTCAGGTAAACCTACATTTAAATTCTGCCTCTGGTGCTAAGGAGGGTAAGGAGGGCTTCCCTGGTGGCTCGGATGGTTAAGAGTCTGCCTGCAATGTGGGAGACCTGGGTTCAATCCCTGGGTCAGGAAGATCCTCTGGAGAAGAAAATGGCAACCCACTCCAGTATTCTTGCCTGGAGAATCCCAGAAGAGCCTGGCAAGCTCCAGTCCATGAGGTTACAAAGAGTTGGACATGACTGAGCGACTAGACTAACTGGTGCTCAGCAGTAATGCTCACTTACAGGATTTTAAAACTCCCTAAGCTTCATTTTCTAATTTAAAAATGGGTTGGGCTGCCGTGAAAATTCAGTGAGCTCACACGTGGAAAGCGTCTAGCAGGCTGCCTGACACCTAGGCTCAGAACCAGGCTGGTTATCACAGTTAGTCTTCTGAGGCCACCCAGCCCTTCTGATAGCCTTTCTCCAACCTGAGAACAGAGGAATTTATTGAGTCTATGCAATGCTAGCCCACTTCTACCATTCTCTTGCCCCAGGGTAACCACAAAGTTCTGACATATGGTTTGGGTGTTGAGCAATCAGGAGACATTGGAATGTCGTTGGAAACAGCTGTTTTTAGAGGAAAGCTCCAGGAAGAGTATAGAACCAGAAATGTGCCAAGAAAACAGGTGTAGGAGTGGAACAATGCGTTTTACAATTTGCAGATGGGAAGGGAGCCTGATGCAGTGGAATGAGCCTGAGCTGCCCTCTCCTGATCCAGCCCTGGCTTCATCTCATACAGGCTATGAGTGAGTCTGTTGTGAGGACTGGAAATAAAAGATATGAGTTGGCCAATCCAGTGGGCAAATATAATAACTATTCAATAAACAGTGTACCTGCTTTTCTGTCATTATTAAGATGATAGTGGGTGGAGATAGGTAACAGAGACCCTCAGTGATGAATACCCTGTAGTAAATCAGGCCCCCGAGATCCTTAGCCTCCCTTGCCCTAATGCTGGAGAGGAACTCTATAGTCTAAGAGAAATTGTGTGGACCTGCCCTTATTTGGAAAGCAATGAACCCACAGAGATCAGAGGTGACTCTCTTGGACCCCAACAGAGCCCCTCTCCTTAGTCCTGCCTGATTCACTGGGTGGGTGTCCCGGGCTCAGAAGTATGCAGGCTGGGGCTGCAAACTACGGGAAGAGTCATCTTGGAGAGGGCTGATGAGCAGACAGTGAGGCTGTAACCAGACGCAGGAAGCACCCAGCAAAGGGGGTGGTCACAACATGAGCCCCGAAGGAGAGTTCGGGGAAGGAGAGAGCAAGTCACCCCCAGCGACTGCGTGCTGACTGTGACGTTTTCCCTTGCGCGTCTTTGGAAGCATCGACAGGAAGCCTTCAAAGTTCAATAAAATGCCCGGTGTCTTATGAGAGACCTGAAAGGGCTTATTTCAATTCGAGTGAGGATTATTACCTGCTCAGAGCGGTCTTTGAGCTGTGACATCGTGACCTGGAGATGGGGGGGCTTGACCCGGGTCCTGCCCTGGCATTCTGTCCTTGAATGACTGTGCTTAGACCCTTCACCTTGGTGAATCCAGTGCACTTCTCTATGCAGAGACGTTTGTTGAACTAGATCCCTTAGGTTCCTTCTAATGGACATTTTGTAATAGTTAGTTTCAGATTCCCAGCCTCCCTTTCCTCCCCATTCTAATTTCTTTTTAGAGTGTGGGAACCAAAACTTAGAAAAAAAAAACGACTTTGATTGCATTAACTTTCTGTAGAATTTCCTAGACACTAAGATCTACATTATAAAATCACCCAGGAAGCCTATTAAAAATATTCTCCTTTGGGATGGATCCCAAAAACATCTGCCAGTTTAACAAGCTCCATGGGTGACTTTTTATGATCATACAACAATTAGCCTATGCTGTCTGAAAATACAACCTCATAAAGCAGCTGCTGAAAATTGAACATGATTCAATCCTTAAAAGGCATATCTTTAAGTTGTAATAAAAGCCAAGGTCTGTGCTAGCAGAGTGAAGCCACGAGTTGAGAGAAGCACGGTGATGAGCACCAGCCTGAGAATGGCTGTGAACCACTGTGGGTCTGGGCCATGGGTTCTGAGATGATGCAGGTTGTCAAAACAACCTTCGGGTGTGCTTTCTGTTGACCTGACATGCTCACCCAGGTCACGGCCTTTGGTTCAGGCCACTGGGTGTAAATGTGGAGTTGCTTTACTGGAGCAGGAAAAAATTGGTGCAGTCACGTCCATCCTGTAGCCCCCCGTGGGAAGCCAGCGGGCTGGTTTCTGAGTGCTCTCAGCGGTTATGGTTGGATAACACCCAGCAGCCCTCCATAGACTAGACCCTTGCATGTGGCTGCCCAAGAACAGAGCTCTGCCGTGGCTGGTTCCCAGAGAACAGGCTCCTGCTGAACAGGAAGCAGATCAGCCCATGGTGGTCCCCTGTGATGAGACTGGGGGCCCCCGTGGCCCAGCAGAGGCAGAAAGTGCATTGGCCGTCCGGAATTCTTTCAGAGGCTCCTGGGCCCACTGGCGTATCTTCACCATTGCGTGTTGCTGCATGCACGCGTGTGTGTAATTACATTCTGGGGCTAGGAGGCACTTTTCTCATATATATAATGCCTCGGCCCTAGGATCAACCATATCTCCAAGGAACCTTCATTCTTTTTATGGAGAATGCTATTAGACACGAAGAACCATGTGCTGTGAGAGCTTATTTCCACTGGGATGTCATTTCTTCTAGGCCCTCTCAACTGCCAGAGAAAAGAAATATATATGAGGATACGACCCAAATACAGTTGGCCTGCGCACAATGCAGGGATAGAGGGCCCAACCCTCCACAGCTGAAGCTCCATGTATAACTTTACAGCTGGCCCTCCATATTCATGGTATCACATCTTCAGGTTCAACCAGCCATGGAGGGTGTAGCTCTGTAGTACATATTAATAAAAAAAAAAATCATGTACAAGTGGACTCACACAGTTTGAACCTGTTAGCTGTACATATGCATATATCTAGAGCCACTTCTGTGGGCATCTTTCTGCATGTATGTTAAGGCAGCGTGAGCTAACACTCACGTCGCCAGCTCTGAGCCAGCGCCACGTGGAGCTCTACCCTGGCTTTTCTGTCATCTCCCGCTCCCATCGTTAGAAACTGGACTCCCACCAACTTCTACCCGTTCGTTTTTGATTCCAATACACACTTGCAGTGGTTTTGAAACTGTTAACCCAAACCACTGTGGGAAACAGCTTCACAGCTGAAGCACAGGGCTCTTGTACAGCTCTTTCTTCCTTTGCCTGGAGAATCCCATGGGCGGAGGAGCCTGGTGGGCGACAGTCCACGGGGTGGCAAAGAGTCGGACACAACTGAGCAACTTCACTTTCACTTTTTTCTTTGATCTTACAGCCCATGTCCTTTCCCAAAGTTCCTCAGGTTACCGACTTTCCCCGCATCCTGCTTAGTGACGTTATTCCATATCTCTGTAATCAGCGGCTTTCCCCGCACCCTGCTTGGTGACGTTATTCCGCATCTCTGTAATCAGCCACGTCAGCTACACTTTCGTCATCGTGTGTGTCCGTCCTGGCGTCCACTAGCCTCCGAAGCTTTCCTCTCAGTCTGCACGCAGTGGACGCCAGCCCTCGCTCTGTGAAGGCTGATGGGTTTTGGCAAATCCTCAGTGCTATGCACTCCCCATTACGGCATCAGGAAGAACAGTCTCACCACCACGAGGATGCCCCACGCCTCACCTATTCGTTCTCCTTTACCCTCCAGCTCTGGCAGTCACCGATCTGTTTACCAACTATCATTTTGCTCACTCATAAATGGCATAAAAGTGGAATGAAGAATTTCCGTTTCCACCATAGAGAAGAACTGCGCGCGAGCTCGGATGGGGCTCAGTGCTGAGGAATCTGCCTGGCAACGCAAGAGCCGCTGCTGCTGCTCAGTCGCTCAGTCGTGCCCGGCTCCTGGCGACCCCACGGGCTGCAGCCCCCCAGGCTCCCCTGTCCCTGGGATTCTCCAGGCAAGAGTACTGGAGTCGGTTGCCGCGGCCTCCTCCGGCCAATGCAACAGACACAGGTTCAGTCCCTGGGTTGGGACGATCCCCTGGAGAAGGGCATGGCGACGCACTCCAGTGCTCTTGCCTGGAGAATCCCAGGGACAGGGGAGCCTGGGGAGCCGCAGCCCGTGGGGTCACGAAGAGCTGGACGCGACTGAAGAACAACAAAGCTAAGCTCGTGGATTAAGCCGAGAGTCTCACCCATGGATAATTTAGATGAGGAGATCTGGGAGTTTCAATCTGATAAAATTTGGATGAAATTCTGGATGTGGGTTGAAGCTGTAATAGATTGAGGCTGCTTGGACATTGGCGTGTGGCAAACACATTTTTCTTGTGGGACAGAAATGTTTTGGAGCCAGAGGATGGACTGTAATAGCAAAATAACATCCCCTAAAGATCTTAGAATCTGTAAAAATGCTACCTTACATTGAATAAGGGCCTTTGTGGATGTGATTAA
Organism: Cephalophus harveyi; assembly: GCA_006410635.1. Lineage (NCBI taxonomy): Eukaryota > Metazoa > Chordata > Mammalia > Artiodactyla > Bovidae > Cephalophus > Cephalophus harveyi. The sequence continues at coordinate 336,562 of SJYT01048986.1, forward strand.
GGATTTCAAGATGGAGAGACTGGCATGGATTATCAGAATATCAGTGTGGGCCCAGTGTGGACACAGTGGTTCTGATAAGGGAAACAAGGAGGTAGGGCAGACAGATCAGAATGACATGATATGAGAAAGACTCAGCTAACCACTGCTGGCCTTGAAGATAGAAGAGGGCCACGAGCCAAGGAATCTGGGCAGCCTATGCATCTGGAAAAAGAAAAAATAAAGAGAAATTCTCTCCTAGAGCCCACAGAAAGGAAGGGCTATTAGCCAGCACCTGATTTTATCCTACTGAGACTCCTCTTGGATTTCTAACATCCAGAACCGTAAAATAATAAATGTGTGCGTATTAAACCCCAAATTTGTAATAAGCTGCTACCACAGCAGCAGGAACCTCATATGAAAGCTACGATCCATCTGAGTTAATTTTCGTGTCATGTGTAAAGTGTGTGTTCATACTCATTATTTAAATACAGACATTTGATTGTTCCAATGCCAATTTTTGAAAAAAACTGCTCCTTTTCCACTGAATTGCCTTTGTCGGAAATCAGCTGATCATAGTTGCAGGGTCTTTTCCTGGGCTCTGTATTAGAGTCCGTTGATCTATGTGTCTGTTACTGGTATTTTGCCAACACTCCATTGTCTTGATTGCTGTAGCTTTTTAGTACACCTGGAAATATGGTCGGGTGAGTCCTCCGACTTGTTCTTCTTTGATATTGTGTCTTTCTAAATAATTTTAGAATTAGTTTGTTGATATCTGAAAAATAGACAGTTAAAATTTTCATTGGGTTTACATTGAATCTAAAGATCAAGTTATGATGAATTAACATGTCAGCAACATTAAGTCTTCTAATACATAAACATTGACTACTTATTCCCCATTTATTTACATCTTCTTTTATTTCTTTCATAAAATTAAAAAAAAATTTACATACAGATGCTGTACATATTTGCTAGATTTATAGTCAAATATTTCATTTTTGCTTTTGAACTGTGGTGTTGGAGAAGACTCTTGAGAGTCCCTTGGACTGCAAGGAGATCCAACCAGTCCATTCTGAAGGAGATCAGCCCTGGGATTTCTTTGGAAGGAATGATGCTAAAGCTGAAACTCCAGTACTTTGGCCACCTCATGAGAAGAGTTGACTCATTGGAAAAGACTCTGATGCTGGGAGGGATTGGGGGCAGGAGGAGAAGGGGACGACCGAGGATGAGATGGCTGGATGGCATCACGGACTCGATGGACGTAAGTCTGAGTGAACTCCGAGAGATGGTAATGAACAGGGAGACCTGGCGTGCTGCGATTCATGGGGTCGCAAAGAGTCGGACATGACTGAGCGACTGAACTGAACTGAACTTCATTTTTTGGTGCTATTGTAAAGAGTATTTTTATTTCAAATTCTAACTGTTCATTGCTGGTAGTAGAAAAGCAGTGGGCTTTTGTAAGTTGACCTTGTATCTTGCCACCTTCTTACACTTCCTTATTCATTCCAGGGACCCTGGGTTTTGTGTTTCATAGATTCTTTGGTGCTTTCTGCCTAGAAAATCATGCATATGTGAATAAACACGGTTTTATCATGACTTGTCAACCCTCTGTATGATCTGTTTATTTTCCTCCTTTCGTTGCACCAGTTGGAGCCTTTAGCATCACACTGAGCAGGAGCGTTGAGAGAGGCATCTGTGCCTGGTTTCCAGCCTTCAGGGGAAAACATCAACCCCTTACTATTAATTACAGTATTAACAGTAGTTTTTACAAATATATTCTTTATTAAGTTAAGGAAGTTACTTTCTATTCCTACTTTTCTGGGAGTTTTTAAACATGAATGAAAATTGAATTTTGACACATATTTTTCTGTATCAATTGATATGATTAGGCATTTTCCTTATTCAATCTGTTAATATGATTAATTCACTGATTGATTTATAAATATTGAGCTATCCTCACATTCTAGAATTGAATGTCACTTGGTTGTGATACATTACCCTTCTTATATGTTGCTTAAAAGCCAGGAGATTTGGAAGAAGGAAGAAGAAAGAGTGAGATTTTCCATGACTCTGATTAAATAATTTTATTGTAAGTGGTACTGAAGAGAGAGGACCCAGAATATACAGTGAGGCAGTTCTCTAATGAGACTGAACATTACTTTGCCAACAAAGTTTTGTATAGTCAATGCTATTATTTTTCCAGTAGTCATGTATGGATGTGAGAGTTGGACTATAAAGAAGGCTGAGCACTGAAGAATTGATGCTTTCGAACTGTGGTGTTGGAGGAGACTCTTGAGAGTCCCTTGGAGTGCAAGGAGATCAAACCAGTCAATCCTAAAGGAAATCAGTCTTAAATATTCATTGGAAGGACTGATGCTGAAGCTGAAACTCCAATACTTTGGAGTTGGAAAAGACCCTGATGCTGGGAAAGATTGAAGGCAGGAGGAGAAGGGGACGACAGAGGATGAGAAGGTTGGATGACATCACTGACTTGATGGACATGAGATTGAGCAAGCTCTGGGAGAGGGTGAAGGACGGGAAGCCTGGCGTGCTGCAGTCTATGGGGTTGCAGAGAGTCGGACATGACTGAGCGACTGAACAATAACAAAGCTCTCTAATGAAGCTCACAGAAGAACAAGAACCCCTGCCCTTCCTGGGCTAAGAATTGGTGAGGAAGGAATGGGACATGGTGCGGGACAAGGGAAGCGGAACTCAGGCCCCACAGCCTGCCATGGCTGGAAGGCTGGTCCTGGAGACAGAGAGCAGCCAGGAGCAGAATAGGAAGATGGGTGAGTAGCAACTTCATGTTATGAGATGCCCCGTATAAAGCCCTGGATGTTTCTAAAGCCCTCTCTAACTCCTCTCTAACCCAGGCCTTCATGCAGTTTTGCAATCCACCAGGTGTGCTCTTGCCTCAGGACCTTTGTGCTTGCTATTCCCTTTGACTAAAAGATTCTTTCAGCAGATATCCTCATGACTCACCCTTCACCAATTCTAAATCTCCATTTAAATCTTTTCAAATATCACTTTAGAAAGAAAGCCTTCCTGACCACCCTATTTGAGATGGTGTCCTCTTTCCCTGATGGCCCCCACTCCCTTCCTGGATGAAATTATCTCATCAGCATATATCGCCCTCTGACACCGTCTATTCATTTGTTTGCTTACTGTCTTTTTCTTCTCACTGGAAGGGGGATTTTGTTTGGCTTGCTGCTCAATCTCCAGTGCCCACAACAGTGCGCGGCATAGAAGTATAGAAGAGAATAGTTGATAGACACTTGTTGAATGAATAAATGAGTGAATGAGGCTCCGGATCTTGGGAGAAGTCCATCCTGGCTCAGTGTCAGTTTCACCACAGCCTGGGAGTGAGTGGCAGCTGTCTAGATGGTCAGGTGTGAGCAGCTCCCCTGACTCCCTATAACCTAGACCAGGTGTGAAGGGGGTCCTGGAGCCCACCCCCCACCACTCCTTGCCAAATTAAAGTGTGTAAAGTTCAGCGTGGAAGAGCAGCAATCTAGCTTCTGAAAGAGAGAGGCACTGAGGGCCAGCAAGGCCAGAGTCCCAGGGTCAGCAGCGGCAGAGAGCGCGCCCGCTGCTGGGGAGCAGACAGCACCGCTGCGCCTCAGGGCACTGGCCTAAGATCAGCAAAGATCTTGCGAGAGCAGAGTCCCTGGTGGCCACCAGCAAAGTGGGCTGCTTGCCCGCCCCTCACGAGCCCCTGCTCCTCTTATTCTGAGACTTCTGCTCTCACCCAAGTCACCATCTGGAGGAGAGGGAGGGAGAGAACCCACCTGAGTGAAAAGCTGACCTTGGAACTGACGATTTACTAAAGCAGGACATTTAAACTGAAAGCATGTGAACTGCAAGGAGACCCACCAGTCCATCATCCGGCCTGAATGTTCATTGGAAGGACTGACGCTGAAGCTTAAACTCCAGTAAGGAGGACATTTAAACTGAAAGCATGTAAACTGCAAGGAGACCTACCAGTCCACCATCAGTCCTGAAGGTTCATTGGAAGGACTGACGCTGAAGCTTAAACTCCAGTACTTTGGCCACCTGATGCCAAGAACTGACTCACTTGAAAAGACCCTGCTGCTGGGAAAGATGGAAGGCAGGAGAAGGAGGGGACGGCAGAGGATGGATGATCGGATGGCATCGCCGACTCGATGGACATGAGTCTGAGTGAACTCCAGGAGCTGGTGATGGACAGGGAGGCCCAGCGTGCTGCGATTCATGGGGTCACAAAGAATCAGACACAACTGAACTGAGCTGAAGCTGAAAACACATTGAGATGCTGTTTATCGGAAAGCCATGTGCCAGTGGGTGAGGATTCATCTGAAAGGTTGTAGGAAAATTTAAACAAATGAGGAACACTCTCTTTGCACATTAGAGGGGGAGTGTTAAATTTAGGACCAGTTATCACCAGTTCCTACGCTTGGGCTTCCCACGGGCTCAGTAAAGAGTCCACCTGCCAGTGCCGGAGACCCAGGCGTCGTGGGCTCCATCCCTGGGCTGGGAAGGTCCCCTAGAGAAGGGAGTGGCAGCCCCCTTCAGTGTTCTCGTTTGGAGAACTCCATGGATGGAGAAGCCTAGCGGGCTACCGTCCTGAGGGTCGCAAGGAGCCAGGCGTGGCGGAGCGTGCCTCCGTTTATTATCCTTGTGAGGAGCCCCGCTTGGCGGGGCACCCTGAAGCCAGCAGCCTGCAGTGCGTCGCTTTCCCAAGGCTGCCGTCTGTGTTCAGTGGTCTGTGTTCATTCCGCCGCCAGCCTGAGTGCGCAGCGGCCTCCTCCAGATGCTGGAGCTCCCCCGCAAGGGCGTGGTTGTGACGGCTGTAAGGGGTGAGAGCGTTTCCCATCCTTCCCAACAAGGAGACCTAACAGAAGCAGAAGATATTAAGAAGAGATGGCAAGAATACACAGAAGAACTATACAAAAAGGATCTTCATGACCTGGATAATCACGATGGTGTGATCACTCATCTAGAACCAAACATCCTGGAATGTGAAGTCAAGTGGACCTTAGAAAGGACCACTCTGAACAAAGCTAGTGGAGGTGATGGAATTCCAGTAGAGCTATTTCACATCGAAGGATGATGTTGTGAAAATGCTGCACTCAATATGCCAGCAAATTTGGAAAACTCAGCAGTGGCCACAGGACTGGAAAAGGTCAGTGTTCATTCCAATCCCAAAGAAAGGCAATGCCAAAGAATGTTCAAACTCTGTCTCTTATACACATCTAGATCTCCTTTCTCTAGCGGCTCGCATCTTTCTTTCTTTCTTAGTTAACTTGGTTAGTGTTTATCACTCACATTTTACTTGTTTTCCTCTTTGCCGTCTCACTGGCATTTGCTCTGATTTTTTGATGTTTTCCTCTGCATGCTGTAGGGGTACCTTGCTCTTTTTATCTGGTTTCCCAAGGTGGAAGCTTAGGTTATTTATTTAAGTCGTAGCAAAGGTTCAGTAAGTAAAAGAGTCCACACTTCCAGGGTGATAAATGCCTCAGTGAGGAACTTGAGATGTGATGACTTGCAAAGGGAGGGAATGGGCTGGCTGGGGTTTGGTAAGCAGAAGAGGGACTGGATTTATTTATTTATTTATTTTTATATTATTAAATTCAAGTTAACAAATGAGTCTGTTCTTTTTTCCGTGCCTTTGATAACCACCATGTGAGCTGATTTCCAGAGGATAAACTTTGGTCTGACGTCGTAAGATGGGCCCTCAGGCCCTCCCAGTGTCTCTACGTCCTATCCCCATGGCACAGGTGGAAGCTGAGGCTCAGAGACGCAGCGGCCTTGCCAAGGTCACAAACTTGCGGAACAGCTGCTCCCTGAACCCAGCCTGCCTACCTCCAAGATCGGTTCTCAGGGCTCCCCTAGTGCAACAGGCCTGAAACAGTTGCTACCACAGCCCTTCCTTTCAGAGGATGAGCAGAAAACTCCAGCTGCAGCTTCCTGCCAGGCCTGGAGCTTTCCAGGCTCCCTGCATCCTGGCCACCTGGATACTGGTCCCAAGGCCTGAGCAACAAGCTCATGAATCCAAGTAATGGGCCATATTCAGGCCTAATGGCTCCCATGCTAAAGGCTAATGATGTCCAGAGGCCTCAAGGATTCACTGCCAGAAACATCAGATGGAAAGAGCTGTGACCGACTCAAACAGCAGCCAGAGGAGATTTTATGAGACCACCCACGAGGCAAGACCACCTGACCTGCCTCCTGAGAAATCTGTATGCAGGTCAAGAAGCAATAGTTAGAACTGGACATGGAACAACAGCCTGGTTCCAAATAGGGAAAGGAGTATGTCATCCTGCTTATTTGACTTCTATGCAGAGTACATCATGAGAAATGCTGGGCTGGAGGAAGCACAATCTGGAATCAAGATTGCCAGGAGAAATATCAATAACCTCAGATATGCAGATGACACCACCCTTATGGCAGAAAGTGAAGAAGAACTAAAGAACCCTTTGATGAAAGTGAAAGAGGAGAGTGAAAAAGTTGGCTTAAAGCTCAATATTCAGAAAACTAAGATCATGGCATCTGGTCCTTTCATTTCATGGCACATAGATGGGGAAATAATGGAAACAGTGAGAAACTTTCTTTTGGGGGGCTCCAAAATCACTGCAGATGGTGACTGCAGCCATGAAATTAAAAGACACTTGCTCCTTGGACGAAAAGCTGTGATCAACCTAGATAGCATATTAAAAAGCAGAGACATTACTTTGCTGACAAAGGTCTGTCTAGTCAAAGCTATGGTTTTTTCAATAGTCATGTATGGATGTGAGAGTTGGACTATAAAGAAAGCTGAGTGGTGAAGAATTGATGCTTTTGAACTGTGGTGTTGGAGAAGACTCTTGAGAGTCCCTTGGACATCAAGGAGATCCACCCAGTCCATCCTAATGGAAATAAGTCCTGAATATTCATTGGAAGGACTGATGCTGAAGCTGAAACTCCAGTACTTTGGCCACCTGATGTGGAGAACTGACTCATTTGAAAAGACCCTGATGCTGGGAAAGACTGAAGGCAGGAGAAGAAGGGGATGACAGGGGATGAGATGGTCGGATGGCATCACTGACTCGGTGGATGTGAGTTTGAGTAAGCTCCGGGACTTGTTGATGGACAGGGGAGTCTGGCGTGCTGCAGTCCATGGGGTCACAAAGAGTCGGACACGACTGAGCAACTGAACTGAACTGAGCTGATGGGGTAAGAGTCCAAGCTCTGAATGCAAGGTCCTCCCAAGGGCCACACCTAGCACCATGGGCCACCCCGGGGCTCTTCAGGACTGCCTGACACCCAGCACCATGGGCCACCCCGGGGCTCTCCAGGACTGCCTGACACCCAGCACCATGGGCCACCCCGGGCCTCTCCAGGACTGCCTGAGAGACATCAGGTGGTCTTCACCTGTCTGCTCACTGATGCTGGGGAATGTGTTGGGGACTTGGGGAGTGGGGACAGAGGAGGGAACTGGGTTTACTAATCCACAGGGCAGACACAGATGCCAGGTGGGCTGGTCACTGCCCAGCTGTTCACAAACTCCAGTGTACCTTGTGTGCCCCTGCCCACCATCAGCACGGGGACCTGTGTGGCAGCCAAGGGCTATCTGGGAGTCTGCAGCCCGCTCCCCAGTTCTTGACTCCCTCCCACTCTTGGATCCTTCTGTCCCGCCCAGTGCTAGCCTATCTCCGTTAACGTTCATGACCATATATTTGCACTCTAATGCCAACAGGAAAGCTAGCCAGTTTGGACACCTGGATACATGGTCCCCAGAGGTCCCTACTGCCCACCCAGATCTGGACGCATGGCTTTCCACATGAGGCTGGGAAGGAACGTGTGCAGGGATGGGGTGGGGTGCGCACAGGGCCGGTGAGATATGAGAAGCAGGACCCCAGGCATCCTGGGAGACTGTCAACCAGCAGACTCCTGGAATCCACGCCCCTGAGCGTCCTGGACATGGGGCTCCACAGGTCTCATGGAACACATTCACTGCTGTAATCCCTTTGGTAAATCCAGTGTTCTGCCCAAGGCCTGGAGGCTTTCACGCAATGAGAGCAGACCACTCAAGTCCACCTCCTTTTGCTGTGGGAAAGCCAGGCTCTGGGAGTGAGGTCCAGCCTCACCAGGAGTCCTGTGAGATGTAGAGAGGATCTCCAACCTCACCAGGCAGCCGCACCACGACTCTCCGCTCCCCACCTTCCCAGAGTGGAAGGAGAGTCCCCACTTTCTTCCCCATCTTAGACCGTAAATCAGGCAGCGCGATGAAGCTAATCCCCGTCTCTGAGCATTCCGGAAGGCCCAGAGAAAGGCTGGCATATAGAAACCTGCATAAGCAGAAGCATGGCAGCTGTGAGCCCTCCCAGGGATCCTCCTGTCCTTAGAGACATGGAAATGAGGTGCAGGGCCTGATCCTGGGCATCAAACCCCCCAATTCTTCTTTGTCCACGCAAACTCAGGGCAGGATGGTATCCAACTCATCACTGTCTTGAGCAGACCAGCCCCACCCAAGAGGCAACCCCCGTGTCGAGATGCCCTCCAAGGGCCCTCTGACTGCTCTGGAAGCCCCGTGCCTCTCTGTGTTGGCAGACAAGGCCTGTCTGGGGACACGGGCTCTCAGAGGAGTTTGACATGGTCTAAATAGATTCAACGGATTAGATCTGATAGAGTGCCTGAAGAATTATGGACGGAGGTTCATGACATTGTACAGGAGGCAGTGATTAAGACCATTTCCGAGAAAAAGAAATGCAAAAAGGCAAAATGGTTGTCCGAGGAGGCCTTACAAATAAATAGCTGTGAAAAGAAGAGAAGTAAAAGAGTTCCAAAGAATAGCAAGGAGAAATAAGAAAGCCTTCCTCAGATCAATGCAAAGAAATAGAGGAAAACAATGGAATGGGAAAGATTAGACATCTCTTCAAGAAAATTAGAGATACCAAGAGAACATTTCATGCAAAGACGAGCACAGTGAAGGACAGAAGTGGTATGGACCCACCAAAAGCAGGAGATCTTAGGGAGAGCTGGCAAGAACACACAGAAGAGCTGTGCAAAAGGCTCTTCAGGACTCAGATGATCCTGATGGTGTGATCACTCACCCAGAGCCAGACATGCTGGAATGTGAAGTCAAGTGGGCCTTAGGAAGCATAACAAACAAAGCTGGGGGAGGTGATGGAATTCCAGCTGAGCTACTTCAGATCCTAAGAGATGATGCTGTGAAAGTGCTGCACTCAATATGACAGCAAATTTGGAAAACTCAGCAGTGGCCACAGGACTGGAAAAGGTCAGTTTTCATTCCAATCCCAAAGAAAGGCAATGCCAAAGAATGCTCAAACTACTACACAATTGCACTCATCTCACAGATATGCAGATGACACCACCCTTACAGCAGAAAGTGAAAAGGAACTAAAAAGCCTCTTGATGAAAGTAAAAGAGGAGAGTTAAAAAGTTGGCTTAAAGCTCAACATTCAGAAAACGAAGATCATGGCATCCAGTCCCATCACTTCATGGGAAATAGATGGGGAAACAGTGGAAACAGTGTCAGACTTTATTTTTGGGGCTCCAAAATCACTGCAGATGGTGACTGCAGCCATGAAATTAAGACACTTGCTCCTTGGAAGAAAACTTATTACCAACCTAGACAGCATATTAAAAAGCAGAGACATTACTTTGCTGACAAAGGTCCGTCTAGTCAAAACTATGGTTTTTCCAGTGGTCATGTATGGATGCGAGAGTTGGACTATAAAGAAAGCTGAGCAGTGAAGAATTGATGATTTTGAATTGGGGGCTGGTGTTGGAGAAGGCTCTTGAGAGTCCCTTGGACTACAAGGAGATCCAACCAGTCCATCCTATGGGAGATTAGTCCTAAATATTCATTGGAAGGACTGATATTGAAGCTGAAACTTCAATTCTTTGGCCACCTGATGCAAAGAACTGACTCACTAGAAAAGTCCTTGATGCTGGGGAAGATTGAAGGCAGGAGGAGAAGGGGACGACAGAGAAGGAGATGGCTGGCTGGCATCCCCGACTCAATGAACTTGAGTTTGAGTATGCTCTGGGAGTTGGTGATGGACCGCAAAGCCTGGTGTGCTGCAGTCCATGGGGTCTCAAAGAGTCGGACGCGACTGAACATCTGAACTGAACTGAGCGACACCCACAAGTCAGGCAGCAGCTGAGAGGATGGAGAATGTGAGGTGCGGGGGGGGCTGGAGAGAAGCAAATGCCAGAGGCGGGCTGTGTTTGCCTGCATTTCCTGTGTGCCAGACACAGCTCTGGATCTTCCGTAGGGGTCCTCTCACTAGCCCCCATGTGAGCAGCAGGGTGGGCATCACCCCCACCCTGTCCATATGAGAGCTTGAACGCCTTTCCCAGGAGCCTGCATCTGATGCGAAGCGGAACCTCACGTCACTGCCCGGAAGCATGGCCACGGAGCCGGCCTCTTCCCCTGCCCACTGCACTCCCTGCCAGGAGCCTACGGGGACCTCGCTGAGGCCTTACCAGGCAGAGCTGTCTGTGATGGCTTCCCTGGGAAACCCCGTCTGGCCATGGAGGCCACCCCTTGGCCACGGTCTCGGGAGGCACAGAAGAGCCCGTGGAAGCCAAGAGCCTGGGCAGCTTCTCTCGGGCAGCGTCTGTGTCCCTGTGAAAGGACAGCTTGGACCTGAAATCAGATTATGTTGGGTCCACAATGTCTTTTTATCAAGTTACAGCATCTGGGGTGAAGAAGAAATAACCGGCTTTGGCCTGTGGGCTGTTGTTGGACAAAAGCCACATTTGTCACTGGGCTTTTGGCCAAAGTAATAATCATTTTTTAAAAAAATTGACCCTAATGGAGGGGAGCAGCCATGGGCCACCAAGGCAGCGGTGGGCGTGCTGAGGCGTCCCTCCCGGGCCTATCCATCAGCGCCAGCGCCTGCCCAAGCCTCCTCGCAGACGCGGACACCCAGGGGCTGCGCAGAGTGGAGGCCCAACCCTGTTTTCTTAATAAGCAGAGAGGCTGCGATAATGGGTCCTGGGTAAACATTAGGGTCAGATGTCTTCGGGGTCTTTACCATCAAAATACGAAAAGAAAACTGTCTGGGAGGCACAACCAGTATACAGACCTCTTGATTAGCCCCCCAGAGACTGCACTTCATTTAATCACGCTTCTGATGGCTTTCAAGAGAAGGGAACTTTGAGGACTAAATGAGTTCCCAAAGCAAAATTTCTTCCTCTTGCTCCTATTTGCAGTACGCATGTGGGGGTTGCCTCTGTCCTGGTCATGAGAGGGCATGAGCAGGGCTTGTCAACAGCCCGAGAGCGCGGAAGGACACTCAGGATTTGGGGCAGGCTGCCTTCCACTCTGGGGCTTCCCTAGTAGCCCAGACGGTAATAACTTTTCTTCCAAGGAGCAAAGTGCAGAGAAGCAAGAAGCTGTCATCTCGTCAAGGCAGTCACGGTGAAGGACAGGCTGCAGGGGGGCCAGGGCTGCGGAGCACCCCCTACCCTGCAGATGGGCGTCCCAGGGAGGCCGGGGTGGGAGCTGGTGGAGCAGGGGCAGGGTGCTGATTCCACTGTGAAACCCAAGCAAGGAGACAGACACTGTCTCCCCCACCCCATGGAAACACCGGGCTGTGGTTCTCTCTCCTGTCTTTGGTCCGGTTGCCCCCAGCTCAGGATGCCCTCCCCCTCTCTCTCTGTTAGGCAGAGCTGAAGCGGCCCACCCTCCGGAAGCGTCCCGGCAGGGTCTCCGGCCCCTCCCCGTGCGCCCTGAGCCACGTGTTCTTACTACTTCGCTGCCCTTGCCTGTCCACTGCGCTTTGGCCTATTCCAGGGGGCGTGGCTTCTGCGCAGGGGTCAGCTTCTATTAATGTTTGCATGCCTAGTCCATCAGTAAGCCCTGAGTTATGCTTGTGGAATCAATGCTTGGATGAATGAGTGGATGAGGAAGGAGTAGAGGCTGGAGGGCTGGCCCCACAGCTCAGAGGGAAGGAGACTGTGGGTTTTGTCTTCGGTAATGTAAGCTCTTATGAGTGACCCCACTCATCTCCAGCTGTTAACCTCCCGGTAAAAAGAAAGTCCAGCTGTTAACCTCCAAGTAAAAAGAAAACCAAGACTTCCAGGTCTTGGTGTAAACGCTGTCCTTAACTCATTTAGCAAATGCCTCTAATGAGAAATTAGGCTGGGGCTTTCCCACAGCAAGTGTAAAGAAATCCAGTGGGGAAATGCCACAGTCAGCAGGAGCATGCCCTTGGATTTCTTTTGCAAACTGGCCATGGCTCTGGGCCTCTCTTCACCCCTGCACGCGTCACGTTGCTTCTAAATAAACCTTTCTACATTAGCTCTTCCGGCCCCTCTAGAGTATGGAGGGCCCCCGAGCGGGTGGAGAACCACTCATAGGAAGGGAAAGTGCCGCTGTATTCACAATTGATAATGACTTAGATTTTAAAACTGTAGCAAGAATGGCTTAACTGGGGAATGTGAAATTTCAACGAGTGTTTGGAGACCCAAGGATGGGGTCTGACGTGTTCTTACTACTTCGCTGCCCTTGCCTGTCCACTGTGCTTTGGCCTATTCCAGGGGGCGTGGCTTCTGCGCAGGGGTCAGCTTCTATTAATGTTTGCATGCCTAGTCCATCAGTAAGCCCTGAGTTATGCTTGTGTAATCAATGCTTGGATGAATGAGTGGATGAGGAATGAGTAGAGGCTGGAGGGCTGGCCCCACAGCTCAGAGGGAAGGAGACTGTGGGTTTTGTCTTCGGTAATGTAAGCTCTTATGAGTGACCCCACTCATCTCCAGCTGTTAACCTCCCGGTAAAAAGAAAGTCCAGCTGTTAACCTCCAAGTAAAAAGAAAACCAAGACTTCCAGGTCTTGGTGTAAACGCTGTCCTTAACTCATTTAGCAAATGCCTCTAATGAGAAATTAGGCTGGGGCTTTCCCACAGCAAGTGTAAAGAAATCCAGTGGGGAAATGCCACAGTCAGCAGGAGCATGCCCTTGGATTTCTTTTGCAAACTGGCCATGGCTCTGGGCCTCTCTTCACCCCTGCACGCGTCACGTTGCTTCTAAATAAACCTTTCTACATTAGCTCTTCCGGCCCCTCTAGAGTATGGAGGGCCCCCGAGCGGGTGGAGAACCACTCATAGGAAGGGAAAGTGCCGCTGTATTCACAATTGATAATGACTTAGATTTTAAAACTGTAGCAAGAATGGCTTAACTGGGGAATGTGAAATTTCAACGAGTGTTTGGAGACCCAAGGATGGGGTCTGAGGTGGGTGTGAACGAGAGGGATGGATTGACTGAAGCGTTGAGCCCAGCCTCCGGCCTCTGTGAGCCCCTCTTCCCCTCTCCCACACACAGAGTCCTTCTCAGAATCAAAGAGGGCAGCACGGCCAGGAAAGGCCAGGCTCTGGAGCTGAGTGTGATTTACTCTTCACAAGCGAGGGTGGCGCCCTATCATTGTTCCTCAGCTGTGAAATCCCCTTTCTGCATGTGCCTGTTGTGTGTCCCAGCCAGGAGGAATGCTGGGGCAGAATCGACCTCAAAAGGGCCGGAAGAAGGCCAAAGGGAGACGGACAAGCACATTTTGCTGCTGCTCCATCCGGGGATTCTCAGTAAATAAGATTAAGGGGCTCAGGTGTCTGGGGTTTGGCTGATTTGTGTCTAGAGTGGAAGGGCCCATTCAAACATGAGTGCCTTGATCTAGATGGCACCTCTTAAAGCAAAAAATATGAGGGAGCTGTCAAGATTGCTGTCGGGGATGGTAGTCATGTATGGATGTAAGAGTTGGACCATAAAGAAGGCTGAGCACCAAAGAATTGATGCTTTCAAATTGTGGTGCTGGAGAATGTTCTTGAGAGTCCCTGGGACAACAAGGAGATCAAACTAGTCAATCCTAAAGGAAATCAACCCTGAATATTCATTGCGAGGACTGATGCTGAAGCTGAAGCTCCAATGTTTTGGCCACCTGATGCAAAGAGCTGACTCACTGGAGAAGACCCTGATGCTGGGAAAGATTGAAGGCAGGAGAAGGGGACAAGAGAGGATGAGATGTTTGGATGACATCACCAACTCAATGGACATGGGTTTGAATAAGTTCCTGGAGATGCTGAAGGACAGGGAAGCCTGGCGTGCTGTAGTCCATGGGGTCGCAAAGAATCAGACATGACGAGGCAACTGAGCAATGTTTCAGGGGGGCCTATACAATCTGTCCACAAGGAAAATGTTCAGAAAGGCTCAGACAAGCAAGCAAACAGCAATAACAACAAAAAAATGCAAAGAGAGAAAGCCAGGCCGGAAGTACAGACACAGCTTTGTTCAAAGAGTCAAAGTCAGGCTCTGCTCTGGAAAGGTGTCCTGGAACGTGGGCTCTGAGGCCAGTCTACCCCTGCCCTCGTGAGCCCCAGGCTGGCCCTTGCTTTGGTCTTGGTGGGGCACTGACAACTCACTCATTCCTGCTCAGCATGTCCAAAACGGCCTGACTTTTTTTCTAGCTAAACCCAGATTGGCCAAGACAGAGACAGAAGCCTTCCTTTTCCTGACAATCCTTCATGATGAGCTGTCCCAAAATCTCATCACTGCTTCTCTCCAAAATCAATGGACAGCTTCTTGACCATAAAGGCATATCTATTTATCTTTTCTATCAAACCAAAGTGAAGAGCATAGACAAGATGTGTATACCTAAAATAAGAATAATTTTTTTAGGTGGCTTTTCCATAAACAACGGTGGTCTTACCAGGGTAACCAGTCTGATAAATCCACCCAGGGAGAGTTAATGTGACGTTCATATACCTCCCACTTTGGGATGACTAATCACTGTTGCTCACAAAACACATCTGTGTCTCCTGAAAGACAGAGGTGCTCTAAGGGTGGACATTTTTACAAGGGGCAGGAGGATCGAGATTCCTTCCCAGTTCCCTGGTATTTGGTGGTCCCTAGTCTTCCTGCCACCAGGACTAACGCCCTTCTCATTAGCTGTGAGAAAACCTCAGCAGTCCACACACCAGCTAAGACAGCCCAGGAAGACGGCGTGGACAGTAGCCGTGACTGTCCCACATCGCTGCCAGCTTTCTGGCCCACAGTCATTGGCTCAAATTCACTGCTATATGTAAAAGCAACACCAATGTTTTGCTTCGTGTTTTCCACTTAGTAACTTAAACCTGTAGAGGGAACTGGAGCCCGGGGGGTGGCTGGGTGACCCACCATATGATTCCAAGAAGGTGCTGATGTTTCTGTAAATGAAAGTAAGTGGTAGGCAGATTTGCACGGCTGTAGAGCCTCCACGGACCAGAATGAGAAAAAGAAAAATGCAACATCAAAAACACAGAGCTTCAGAGACTCCTGCGGCCTCTCAGAGTGTGTCCCCACTGCGTGTAGACGCACAGACGGAATACTTAATTGTACACTTAGGTAATTAGGTTTCTGGCGGAATCCCTTCCTCCCGGCTCTGCAGAAGGCCCAGGGCAACTGCCATCTGGTTTTGCAATATGGTAGTGCTTTGCACTCTCAGGCGCCTCTCTTGGAGCCCATGATTAATAACCGCTTCCCTTAAAGCTAAGCTGGCAGGGTGTTCGTCAGCATGCACCCCCACCAGCCTTGTCAGCAGCTCTGAGCTGTTGGGCCATGGTTTTTCTAGGCAGGTGTCAGAGTAGGTCAGGCCTGGATGCAAGCCTCGTTTCTGCCATTTATCAGTAGTTGTGTGATCTCAGGCAACTTGCTTAGCATCTGTGAGCCTCAGTTTACTCATCTACAAAATGGGGATAATAGTAGCACCTATACTCAAAGTTACCTGAGAATTCAGAGGATATCCACCCTATGGTTGCTGTTTAGTTGCTAAATTCTGTCTTATTCTTTTGCAACTCCATGGACTGTAGCCCACCAGGCTCTCTCTTCATGAGATTTTCCAGGCAAGAATACCAGAGTAGGTTGCCATTTCCTTTCCAGCGGAACTTCCCTACCCAGGGACTGAACCCACGTCTCCTGCGTCGGCAGCTCTCAGTAAATGGTGGTTGTACGGATTTTGCTGTTGTTCAAAGTGCCTCATGGTACACATGTTGAAAGAGAATAACTGACTTAATAAATCTTAGGGGACCTTCTGGAGAAAATGGGTTTCCAGAAAATTTTCAGGGCTTAAAGGGCAAATGGGAGCTGATCACGTTGAAATGAAATATTACGCAATATTTCATCTTGGACAGAACCCACTTTTCAGATACAGGAAGACGCTGTGGAACACAACAATGAACGCAGTTTGTATTAAATCCCCTGTGATAGCCATCTTAATGATATTGCGAGATGTAATGTGACTGCCACTGCTGCTCCTCCAGCTCTTTCCTCTGAAAGGGTAGGGGTGCTGTCAGCCAGGCAGGAAGACCTCACGCTCCGCAGCCCGCCCGCCTCGGCCACCTCCTCCCCCCGCAGATGCTCCCTGAGAGCAGCCACATTAATACCTGTGACTTGTTAACATCTGTAACAAGACCACGGTATCTAAATAGCAGTGCCTTTTCCTTCCTTTCTCCTTATTTATTCCCTCCTTTCCTCCTTTTTTCTTTCCTCTGTTCCTCAAACACTGATCCATCCCCTACTATGTGAAGGAATCCAAGCAAGATCCTGTGCCCTGCAGAGCCAAGCCATAAAGATGCCTCCCTCTGGGGAGGATGAACCGTGCACAAAACCCCACCACATGGCAGGATGCAAAAGTGCCAGGAAGGAGAACCCACCAAGGTCTCAGGGAATCGTAGCGAAAGGACCCAACCTTCAGCTTGGAAACCAGAGTTGGCCCAATAACAGAAGTGCCATTGAGGCTGAGACTGAAGGATACCTGAAGGATGGGTAATATTTTGAGAGGTGGAAACAGAAGGAGCCTAATGCCCATTACCTTGACCTGCATGGGTAGATGTGATGAAACATGGGATCTGAGTGCTAGAAGGGAGCTTAGGGACCACTGTGTCTGTGCATGCCCCTTAACCGTCAGAATGACCTTCTTTAGAAGCAGATGATGTCGAGTAGCTGCCATGCTCCATCCCTCCGCTGCTCCCCGGGCACTCAGCACGTCGCCCGCGTTCCCACCTCGGCCCCTGTGGGTCTGCGTGACCTGGGCTCCGGTGGCCTCTCCAGCCTCGCCTGTCCTTCCTCTCTGCCGCGGCAAGGCCGCCTTCTTTCTTTCTCCCAAGCGCGCCAGGCACGTTCCCACCTTTGGACCTTGGCGTGAGGCCTTCCCGCTCTCAGCGGCGCCTTTCTGCCACACCGTCTTGTGGCTCTCTCCTCACCCTGATTCAGATCTCGGCTGAAACTCACTCCTCACCAGGGTCTCCACGGCCACCCCTCGTCGAACGGGCTCTTCCCCGAAACACTCCCGCCCAGGTAATCTCCAGATCCAGGGCAGCACCCTCACTAATATTTTTTAAAATACCTATCCCTCCCCGGAGTTGCCTTTGGGTTTTTTGTGTTTTTTTTAGTTTATTTGTCTGGGGTTTGGTTTGTTTGATTTGTTTGTTTTGTGGATGGGGGAGACTGTCTCCATCTTCTCACTACAGAGTGAAGTCCACAGAACAGGACCCAAGGTAGACTCTACCGTGACGCGAGCCCCAGGCAGTGCCATACCGCTGGCCCTCAGTGAGAACCTGCGGCGGAGTGCCTCTCTCCCACGCCACTCCCCATCCTCAGCAGCCTGTCTCTAAAATGAAGAGTCTTATGGATTAAACACGGCCTTCCCCAAATCCCTATGTTGAAGTCCTAATCCCCAGTACTCCAGTATGTGGCCTTATTTGGAAATTGGGTCTTTGCGGATGGAATTCATTAAATCAACAGGAGGTCACACTGGAGCAGGATGGGCCCGAATCCAACGTGACTGCTGCTCACGCTCAGTCGCTCAGTCATGTCTGACGCTTTGAGACCCCGTGGACTGTGGCCCACCAGGACCCTCTGTCCATGGGGTTCTCCAGGCAAGAATACTGGAGTGGGTCGCCATTGCCTTCTCCTGGGGATCCTCTCCACCGAGGGTCTGAACCCACATCTCTTGAGTCTCCTGCATTGGCAGGCAGATTCTTTACCACTGGGCCACCTGGAAGCCTAATCCACTATGACTGGTGTCCTTACAGAAAGGGGAAGTTTGGACACAGAAAGACAGATACAGAGGGGAGACAGCGTGGAGACACAGAGAGAAAGAAGGTGGCCTCTTCAGGCCAAGGGGAAAGCCCTGGGATAGAGCCTCCCCTCACGGGCCGCAGACGGAAAACGCTGCCCGCGCTCCAGGCTCGCTTTCCAGCCTCCAGGACTGCGAGACAGTCAGTCTCTGTTGCTCTGGCCACCGGATCTGTGATCCTCCGTTACCGTGCTTGACCAAAGTCGTCGAAAGGGGAACGCGGCGGTCTCTGGCCGCCGTCTGGCCGCGCGGTTTCGGCTCTCGCCGGGTCCTGCGCGCAGGGCGCTCCCGTCCCTCCCCTGCGGGGCCGCTGTCCAGCCGCTCGGTTGCGCCTGACTCTTTGCAGCCCTGTGGACGGCAGCTCGGCAGGCTGCCCTGTCCCTCACTGGCTCCCAGAGTTCGCTCAAACTCACATCCATCATGTCGGCGTCGCCATCCAGCCATCTCCTCCTCTCTCTCCCTTGGGAAGAATGCGTGGCTAACCGCTCAGGTCACTCCCTAAGCTGCCTTACTTAACGCTCTTTAGCCACGTACATATTCCCGGCCCCCTCAGCGAGCGTACATTCCGCGGCTGGACAGCGTCCTGCTCTCTCCACGTTGTTCCTTAAACATTGCTGTTCTACCACTTCGCACAAACAGCTTGGTGGAAGGAGTTTATGACATGGCTTATGAGAGGAAGCTTTCACTTCCTCTCTCAAACCTCTATTACAGAAACTTCCCCGGGGAGCTGAGAGCCCGTCCAGCACCAGGGCCCGGAGAAGGCCCTCCGGGGCTTCCCTCGACAATCCCGATAGTCCAGCTTGGTTTCTTCTTTGGCCCCATTCCATCCATAAGATTCTCAGTGTTGGCACCCCTCCTGCTGGGATGAATAAGCCCCGGTTAAAGCACAACTTAATCCTCATTCCCATTTTCCAAAGCTTTTTCCAAAATGGAAAAACTATAGTGCTCTGGAGACTGACTGAACGACTTGAGGGTTTTGGCAAATACAAATATGCGCAGATGTGTTTTTCAAAACAAGAGCAGGGCCTCACAGGCCAGTTCACACGGGCCCTTTCTCCAGGACAAGAAGCAAGCTGTAGTTCTGGCTCACATATCTGAGAAAGTGTTGCCCTCTGTGGGTTTAGATCTGGGAAGGGGCTTCCAGGTTCAGCCCGAGAGATGCAGAACCGAGAAAAGCAACGACCTTACAACAAGGGCCACGCTAGGCAACTGGCACATCAACGGCATTTCTTGAGCCTGTCAGGGAACTTAGGTCACAGGTCCAACTAACCCCCAATCTGGGGAGAGACATGCATTCGGGGAGAGACAGGACTTCAGTGTCTGCTTACCCGGTGCAGACACGACCTGGTGTCAAATAAGCTGGCAAGGAGCTTCACCCAAAACATCCTGATAAGTCGGTAAGTGCCCCCTGTGGGCTAGCGTAAAAGAAGCTCCTGGAGAGGAGGTGGTAAGTGAAGAGAGAGGGGCATTGGCAGCCTCGGGTACGCAAAGGGAAGATCTGGAAAATCCTGAGAGTCTCACTCAACTGTGATGAATGGGGAAAGGTAGCAACAGAGTTAATCTTCGGAGTCAGAGCAGCAAATACGGCCGCCTCAGGGCCCTGGGAGAAGCCCGGCGCGCGGGGGAGGAGGGAGCGGCTAGAGCAAGCCTTCACGCTCGGGGAAGGCCAAGGAAACGGCCTAGGCCCCGCGTCACAGACGCAGGAGGGGGAAGGAGGACTTGCTAGGGTCATGCCCTGGCACCCGGCGCTGGGCCTGCCTGAGACTCAGGCTGAGCCAGCGCAGCGGAGGTTGCCCGTTCCCCTTTCTCCAACGCCATGATAATAAACATCAATAAATATAATGGTGGACATGGCTTGGGGGAGCGGCAATGAACAGACTTTCTAGGGAGCCACAGAGCGAGGACTGAACTCCAACCAGCTGGAAGCCCCCTGTGGGCTAGCGTAAATGAAGCTCCTGGAGAGGGGGTGGTAAGTGAAGAGAGAGGGGCATTGGCAGCCTCGGGCACGCAAAGGGAAGATCTGGAAAATCCTGAGAGTCTCACTCAACTGTGATGACTGGGGAAAGGTGGCAACAGAGTTAATCTTCAGAGTCAGAGCAGCAAATATGGCCGCCTCAGGGCCCTGGGAGAAGCCCAGCACGCGGGGGAGGAGGGAGCGGCTAGAGCAAGCCTTCACGCTCGGGGAAGGCCAAGGAAACGGCCGAGGCCCCGCGTCACAGCCGCAGGAGGGGGAAGGAGGACCCGCTAGGGTCACGCCCTGGCACCCGGCGCTGGGCCTGCCTGAGACTCAGGCTGAGCCGGCGCAGCGGAGGTTGCCCTTCCCCCAACCCCATGATAATAAACATCAATAAATATAACAGTGGACATGGCTTGGGGGAGCGGCAATGAACAGACTTTCTAGGGAGCCACAGAGCGAGGACTGAACTCCAACCAGCTGGATCCCAAGCCAAGCAGGGTGCAGGCCATTTAGAAAATAAACCTGCACCCTGAACCCAAGGCATTCCCAGAGGAGCCTGACAGCTCTGGTCTCTGGAACACTGAGGGTAACCAGCCCAACAGCTAACTTCAAATACAGCCCAACTCCTAAGTATATCAACACAAACTCCCAAACAGAAAGCCTAGCAGACGGAGAGGCACGCTCCTACTCAAGAATGAAACCGTGAAAGCGCGTGTTAGTTGCTCAGTTCCGTCCAACTCTTAGCGACCCCGCGGACTGTAGCCCGCCAGGCCCCTCTGACCGCAGGGCTCTCTGGGCCAGAAACCTGGAGTGGCTGGCCATTCCCCTCTCCAGGGAATCTTTCCAGCCCGGGGGCCAAGCCCGGTCTCCACACTGCAGGCAGATTCTCTACTACCTGAGCCACCTCAGTAACTCCCATCACACGGAAGGTGTCCAACTTTCAACAACAACAACAACAAAAATGGGAGGCGCATAAAAAGACAGAATAATACACTGCAGGAGACAAAGCAAGCATCAGAACCAGATTCATACATGACACAGAAGCTGGAACTGTCGGACAAGAAATTCAAAACTGGGGGGAGAGCAAGACGGCTGAGGAGTGGGCGGACGTGGAGTACATCTCTCCCCACGGATACATCAGGGATACACCTTCAGACACAGACGTGCCTGCAGAACTCCAGCTGAGAGCGGACGGGAGTCCCTGACCAGAGGACAAGGATAGACAGAACCACGCAGGACTCCGTAGACAGAGGAGCTCGGGGGGGAAACGGGAGTGTTAGCCGGACTGGCCCTGCCCTCGGCGGGTGGGGAGCTGAAGCGGGCGGCCAACCCCCGCATCGGGGCAACTGTCTGAGTCAGAGGAGAAACATTTAAGGCTGAGAGTGAAACAGCTGATCTGGGGCAGCCCAAATGGAATGAGAGTCAGACAGTCCTTGCCGCAGCCATCCAGACCCCGGACAGGCACGCGGGTGCCCTGGAAGGCGCAGTGCCTGGGACCTGGAGTCTGGGGACCGTGGAGCAATCCCAGGCTGCGGGCTGCTGTGGACTGCGGAGAGACAGACCGAGAGGAGGGAGGAGACTGTGGCGGGAAAGGCCTGTGATGGAATGAGAGTCAGACAGTCCTTGCCGCAGCCATCCAGACCCCGGACAGGCACGCGGGTGCCCTGGAAGGCGCAGTGCCTGGGACCTGGAGTCTGGGGACCGTGGAGCAATCCCAGGCTGCGGGCTGCTGTGGACTGCGGAGAGACAGACCGAGAGGAGGGAGGAGACTGTGGCGGGAAAGGCCTGTGGGGGAAAGCCGGGCAGCCAGGGAAGCAAGGCGATACTGTGAGTCACGTGCAGGGGCGGGGCCAGCACCACAGCCTCTCTCTCCCCACGCGCCAGCACCGGCCGCCGAACAACAGAGAGGTGGCCCACCCGATGCCTGATGCCCTGAGCTGCAGAGCAGGCCTCCACCCGAGATGCCCCCTTCAGTGCCTGACCTGCGATCTGCAGAGCAGGACCCCAGCCGGGGAGGGGGGCCCTCTATGTGCCTGACCTGCAGAACAACAGAGACGGACCCCGGCAAGGGGACCTTCTGAGGGCCTGAACGGGCAGCGCCACAGAGAAAGACTGGCCGAGGAGGCCTTCTGACAGCCAGCCTCGGGGGGGCTTGAGAGCAGGCTCGGACAGGGCCGGCGCCCCTGCATGGAGGCCGCTGCTTCCCTGCGCGCTCGGCTCGGCCGGGGCCCCTGCGGCGAGCACTTGCGCCACGTTCACGCTCCACTCTCGCCAGGGCAGGGCTGCCACCGGCAAAAAAAAAAAGTTCCCGCGTCTATGCGCGCAGGGTCACTTCGGTGGTCTCCAGCTCTTTGTGACCCTGTAGACTGTGGCCTGCCAGGCTTCTCTGTCAGGGAGGGGGGTTCTCCAGGCAAGAATACTGGAGTGTATTGGCCAATACCGGTTGCCATACCCTTCTGGAGCACTCTATTTCCTGCTGCCCCAGCCACCAATCCCCCTGAGTACCTGGTGCTGCCGGAACCCCTGTGACCCAAGCGGCTGCACCACCTCCACACCTGGCCCTCAGGGGCAAACCCAAGTCCTCCAGGGCGGCCCAGGAGCAAACCCCCGTGGACGACCCACATGCAGCTGCTGCTAAGTCACTTCAGTCGTGTCCGACTCTGTGCGACCCCACAGACGGCAGCCCACCAGGCTCCCCCGTCCCTGGGATGCTCCAGGCAGGAACACTGGAGTGGGTTGCCATTGCCTTCTCCAGTGCATGAAAGTGAAAGGTGAAAGGGAAGTCGCTCAGTCGTGTCCGACTCCTAGCGACCCCATGGACTGCAGCCCACCAGGCTCCCCCGTCCCTGGGATGCTCCAGGCAGGAACACTGGGGTGGGGTGCCATTGCCTTCTCCAGTGCATGAAAGTGAAAGGTGAAAGGGAAGTCGCTCAGTCGTGTCCGACTCCTAGCGACCCCATGGACTGCAGCCCACCAGGCTCCTCCGTCCATAGGATTTTCCAGGCAAGAGTACTGGAGTGGGTGCCATTGCCTTCTCCTACCCACATGCAGAGGTGGAAATAAAGCCACAGTTGAAACTCAGGGGCAGTTAGGCTACGGATGAAGACCTTAGCCCCCCCGGCTGGGGCCCTGCGCTGTAGGTCGCAGGTCAGGCTCTTAAAGGGGCATCTTGGGTGGGGTCCTGCTCTGTAGCTCAGTCTGTACAAGCTGCAGATTAAAGCCACACGGTCAGGAAGGCAGACTCTGTGTCTACGGGTATATAAAAGGTCACTGAGAGCTCCCACAAAAGAAAACGCACTAGTTCTGATAGCTGTGGACACTGGAGGCAAGATCACAGGAGCAGGGCCAGACTGGACTCTGAGCGGCCCCCGCAGCGGGCCAGAGCAGCCGGGTGCTGGAGGGCATCCTAGGAGGTGAGGGGGACCGCGGCTCCCAGCGAGGGAAAGGGCTCTGCCAGCTGTGACTCGTGAGAACATCTATTATTCTTATGTTTTGACTTGTTCTGTAGATTCTTTTAGGAGAAGGCAATGGCAACCCACTCCAGTACTCTTGCCTGGCAAATCCCTAGGACTGAGGAGCTTGGTGGGCTGCTTTTTGGATTCCCCCCACCCTGCATTTGCCCCCCTCTGTTGTAGCTGTCAATTTTGTTGGCACTATGAACTCTAATTAAGCTTTTGAGCTTTTTGTTTTTCCTTCGGTCACATGCTTCACTGTCGTTATAAACATCTGCCTCTGTGTTGGGCTTGTGCAGTTCTGCGGAGTTGTGCTTTTCTTTTTCCTGTTTTCTTTCTTCTTTCATTTTTTTTCTTTTCTCTTTTTTATAACTTTAATTTTTAAAATCCTATTTTTTTCTACATTTATTCCTTTATTTCCCTTCCCTATGTGTTCTTCTCCCCTTGCAGTTAACCTTTGATGTTCACAAGTCTTCTTCATCCACCTGTTTAGCTGTGCGTATCTCCTCTACCTTCTCTTTCCTCTCAATATTCCGTTAGTCTTGTTTTCATTGCTTTGTTCCCCACTCGGCATTTGCTTTAGTTTTGTTTTCCAGTTGGTGCTTTATTAAGTTTTGCTCTCACTGGTAAATACGATTTTCTGCTTTCCTTTGTTCTCCAGGTCAGTCTGCTGTGCTTTATTTTTGTTGGACTGTTTTGACTTTGCTCATGGGTGCATATGTATATGTGTACGTTCCATTATTTTGATTCTTATTTGCCTGATTTTATAACTGCCATTTGTCTGGGGTTCATCTTTGGTTTCTTATTTTTGCATACTTGTTTTAATCTGACTTAATGCTTATTTTGGGGGGCTCCAAAATCACTGCAGATGGTGACGCAGCCAGGAAATCAGAAGACGCTTCCTCCTTGGAAGAAAAGTTATGAGCAACCTAGACAGCATATTCAAAAGCAGAGACATTACTTTGCTGAATAAGGTCTGTCTAGTCAAGGCTATGGTTTTTCCTGTGGTCATGTATGGATGTGAGGGTTGGACTGTGAAGAAGGCTGAGTGCCTTCTTCACTGAACTGAATGAACTGAACTGAATGCCATAACAAACCACTTGTGGAATCTTTGATCTGAGCAGAGATCATGCCTTGAGCCTTTGGAGTGGGAGCACTGATGCAAAGACCCTAGAGTACCAGAGAACTAACCCTAGGGAGTAACAAACAGTGGGAGCTCACACAAAAGAAACGACTTGAATATAAGGCCAGGCATCACCCAAGGACCAGCAGCACTCTGTGCAGCATGCCTCATCTAAACAACAAACAAAGTGAAAGTACAAACCCAACCATCAGCAGACAGGACCACCCCCTCACTCAGCCCTGCCCATCGGAGGAAAAGCAAGCAAGCTAACAAACAAACGAAAACTCAGCACCAACCTCACCCGATACAAAGCTACACAAACCACTGGAGCAGCTTTAGGAGGGCAGAAAGGATGAAAGAGTTCAAACTTGAAGCCTGGGAAGAGGGGACCTCAAACACAACAATTTAAAAAAAGGTAATGAAAAGGCAGAGAAATACTACAGAAATGAAGGAACAAACTAGAAACATAGA
Organism: Cephalophus harveyi; assembly: GCA_006410635.1. Taxonomy (NCBI): domain Eukaryota; kingdom Metazoa; phylum Chordata; class Mammalia; order Artiodactyla; family Bovidae; genus Cephalophus; species Cephalophus harveyi. Next base: position 361,632 of record SJYT01048986.1, read on the forward strand.
AGTCCAAATAGATGAAGAGGGAAATAGGCACAAACCTGAAAAAGAATTCAGAATAATGAGAGAGAAGATGATCACAAACCTTGAAAACAAAATGGAGAAAATGCAAGAGTCGATTAACAAAGACCTAGAAGAATTAAAGAAGAAACATTCAGAGACAAACAACACAATTACTGAAATTAAAAATACTCGAGAAGGAATCAATAGCAGAATATCTGAAGCAGAAAAACGAACCAGTGAGCTGGAAGATAAAATGGTGGAAATTATTCTGCTTTTCGGTGGACTTCCGAAAAGCAGAATAAAGTAAAAAGAATGTAAAGAGCTGAGGACAGTCTCAGAGACCTCTGGGACAGTATCAAATGCCCCAACATGTGAATTATAGGGGTCCCAGAAGAAGAAGATGCTCCAACCAAAACACAAACTGAGTGAATGGATACAAGGATAAGACCAATATATATATATTCTGTCTACAAGAAACCCACTTCAGACCTAAAGACAAATATAGACTGAAAGTGAGAGGATGGAAAAATATATTCCTTGCAAATGGGAAGCAAAAGAAAGCTGGAGTAGCAATACTCATATCAGACAAAATAAACCTTAAAATAAAGAAGATTACAAGAGATAAGGAAGGACACGACATAATGATCAAAGGATCAATCCAAGAGGAAGACATAACAATTATAAATATCTATGTGAAGAAAGCTGAGCACCGAAGAACTGATGCTTTTGAACTGTGGTGTTGGAGAAGACTCTTGAGAGTCCCTTGGACTGCAAGGAGATCCAACCAGTCCATCCTAAAGGAGAGCAGTCCTGGGTATTCATTGGAAGGACTGATGCTAAGGCTGAAACCCCAATACTTTGGCCACCTGATGCAAAGAGTTGACTCACTGGAAAAGACTCTGATGCTGGGAGGGATTGGGGGCAGGAGGAGAAGGGGACGACCAAGGATGAGATGGCTGGATGGCATCATGGACTCGATGGACATGAGTCTGAGTGAACTCCGAGAGATGGTGATGGACAGGGAGGCCTGGCGTGCTGCGATTCATGGGGTCGCGAAGAGTCGGACACGACTGAGCGACTGAGCTGACTGAACGGAATAGCAGCAAGGATGGGAGGAGGACTGGGAGTGAAGGTCCTTATGCAACATGTGAGTGGTGTATTATTGGAAGGTGAACTCAGATTATTTTAAATGAACTCTAAAGCAGCTCCTGGGATCCTGGGAGGCACTAGTGGTAGAGAACCTGCCTGCCAAAGCAGGAGACATGTGAGACAAGGGCTTGATCTCTGGGTGGGGAAGACCCCCTGGAGAAGGGATGGCAGCCCGCTCCAGTGTTCTGGACTGGAGAACCCCATGGACTCTAATCCAAAGGCTCACAAACAGTTGGACACACCTGGAGTGACTTAGCATTGCAATGCAATGACTGATGGATTTTTAAAGGGTATGGATATAGATGTACTTAGATCAAAAACATGAACTAGAAACAGATTAGGTGAGGATTTCTTTCAACTGGGTTAGGCATGGAGGGAACCAGAGTTGGAAGGAGGTGGAGTCATGGGCGGAGGGATGATCACTTGGGTAAACGTGCTTGAAACCTAGTGTCCATGACTGCCATTTCCCCCTTAGTTTATGCGAAAATGAATACTTTCCTTTGTTACTAGACAAGTTTTCCATTCACAGAATGATATTACTGAATGATTTTCTTAATCTTTCAGTTTTGTATTTAGTCCTTTATGTTAAAAATGGCCAAGGGATTACAACAAAAATGAGACATGTTTGACGAAACTTTATTAATAAAAACAAAACCTATATAATGTGGCATACTTATTAATAGGAAGATACACTGCTTCTAATATTCTACGTTAGATTGGTAGTTTTTATATTTTTGTCTATCTTTCACTTCTAAACAATGAAAAATTACCAAATAGGGAATAGGCATGTACCCAATTATCTTCTCACTCATACAATATCAAATCCTTTAAATTTACTAATCCTTGGATCACTCATGACCACAAAAACAGAGAGAAGAGAGGGAAGGAGAGGGGAAGAGGGAAAGAAGGAAAGTGATTTCTATGCCAGCATTTGTCAGTGCTGTTGAAATAGAATCTGGAAATAGTCAATTTAATTTGACTATTTTAGAACAGCAATTTATTTTAGAAAAAATAGACATCCATTTTCAGATTAAATTCCATCAAAAGGAGGGAACATCTACGTATAGACAAGGCACTGACTCTTATAATGAGAATCTAAAACTGTGGTCATCATGAAGCCATATCGAAATTCAAGTGACATCACCGGAAGGAAATTTCTCAAGAGAAACCTAACTAAAAGCACTAAAATGTAATCAAGCAACTGTAAATTTTTACATGGAAACCACTTCTCCAGATGGTTAAGACTCCTGAGGACAGCATTTTTGCTCCAGAGGCTAATCTACTGCCTATATGAACTTGAAAATGGTTCTTCTTCAATGAAAGTTAAACTTTCCACTTGGAACTTTGGCCATTAATTATTCTTCCCGAGGAATTCTGGACTTTATTTTTAAAGCAAATCAAGATCATGAGAAAATGCACCCTAAAATTTTTTTAAACATTTGTTTAAACAATGGATCTTTCCTTTTCAAAAAAGAAAGCTTTCTTTTTATCTGGTGAGGTATTTGGAATTTTCTAGTTATTTTAAAATTTTAAAAATGTATATATTTAAGGTCTAATATATGATATTTTCGGAGAAGGCAATGGCAGCCCACTCCAGTGCTCTTGCCTGGAAAATCCCATGGATGGAGGAGCCTGGTAGGCTGCAGTCCATGGGTCACTAAGAGTCGGACACGACTGAGCGATTTCACTTTCACTTTTTACTTTCATGCATTGGAGAAGGAAACGGCAACCCACTCCAGTGTTCTTGCCTGGAGAATCCCAGGGACGGGGGAGCCTGGTGGGCTGCCGTCTATGGGGTCGCACAGAGTCGGACACGACTGAAGTGACTTAGCAGTAGCAGCATATGATATTTTGATACACCCATACATAGTGAAATGATAGAGTCAAGCTAATTAACATGCCCAACTTCCTCATCTAGTTATCGTTTTTAATGTGTGTGGTAAGAACACCTGAGATCTACTGTCCTAGCCAGCTTCCAGTATCCATCACTCTATTATTGACCATAGTCACCATGGTATGAATTGCATCTCTAGAATCTATGCATCCCACACAACTGAAGCTTTGTACTCTTTTGTTCTCCCCACCTCCCCAGCTTGTGGCAACTACCATTCTCCCTTCTACTTTCATGAATTTGACTTAAAAAAAAATTTCTCATATGGTATTTGTCCTTATGTCTGGCTTATTTCACTTAATATAATGCACTTGGGTTCTTATCTCAAAACAGTACAATCAGCTACAATAAAGATAAGAGTGAGACAAAGGGTCACATGGTCCCAATTGGGTTTTTATAACAAAAGGAGGGCATACGGGCTGGCTGGTAGCAACTGTGGGGGGTCTCAACCCGACCATCAGTTGTCTGTGCAGCAGACTAGAAGCTTCTGTTGGCCAGTCCAACCTGCACACCGTCAAGGTTAATATTTGTTAATATTTATAATGATTTTTATTAAATAGCATAGCAGGAATAAACACAGCAAAAGCCAGAGTAAACAGAAATATACATTTGGCAAAACACGAAACCTGTGGAAGCTTTTAATATAGTTCTCTCGTTCAAACCACTGAGTCAAGAAATTAAGGGTGAGTAAAATACTAAGAATCTGAATAATATAACTAAGTAGATTGATAGGAAATGGCACCCCACTCCAGCACTCTTGCCTGGAGAATCCCACGGAGGGAGGAACCTGGTGGGCTACAGTCCATGGCAAAGAGTCAGACACGACTGAGCGACTTCACTCACTCACTCACTCACACATAATACAGACATATATTCATATAAACATACATTTATTTCCCTGGAGGAGGGAATGGCCACCCAATCCAGTATTCTCGCCTGGACAATTCCATGGACAGAGAGGGCCTTGCAGGCTCCAGTCCATCGAGTCTCAGAGTCACACTCGACTGTGTTTATTTACATGAATAGGTCTCCATGCATTGCAGAAAGAAAGTTTATGTTCTTTCCTAGAGTCCATTTTTTAATACTATTTCATGAAGATCTCAGATTAAAAAATAAAATGAAAAAATAGCAGAAATTATTCTGTATAACATCAAACTAGAAATACATAACAAAGGTTAGTCATTGCCAATAATAACAAGGAACAATTCTGCAATTTCATAAACCCTTTCCCAAACAATACTTTGGTCAAGAAAACTTAAGATAGCTCACGAAAGTTTCTCAAAACAAAACTCCTTATAAAATTTTTGGGATTTTGTTTATAACTATAATCTTGAGAAAATGAACAGCCATTAATATTTTAGTAATAAATATGGCAAAACAAAAACAAGTGAATTGAGAATTCTATTCAATAAATTTAAAAAATTAAGTTTGCTAAAAAAGATATTAAAGTATAAGCAAATAAAGAAGTTAACACAGAAAAGCAGCATACAATTAGTTAATCACAATACAAAATGTGTTTCTTTGATGAAGGAAGGAGAACAGAACAGACTAGAATAGAATATTTATTAGTCTAGTCAAGAAAAACAAAAATAAACTAATAAAAGAGAAAGAGGAAAGGAAAAAGGGGAAAAAATAGCGTAAGAGAAAGTACAAATATCCAAACTTGAGTGTTAAAAAGAAGAAAGAGAATTATGGAAACATATTAATGACTCTGAAACCCTGACTAAAATGTCCTTTTTTCTAGGAAAATACAAATGATCAAAATAGACTCAAGAGATAGGAAAGCCTAAAGCGAAAACACAGTTTTCAAAGAACTACACCCTGTAAAACATCTGATCCAAACTTTTCTCTAGATGAGCAGTTTTCAAACACCGAATTTAAGCTGATCCAGAGTTCAGAAATGGCAGACGGGGAAGTCTCTCAATTATTCTTTGGAAAGCTAACACAATTGTGACACTAAAAGAGACACTAAACTAAAATTATGACACTAAACTAAAAGAGATAGCACAGAAAAAAAGAAAAGTACAGAAAACTCTCCCAGATACTGATGCACAAATCCTGTTAAATATTGACTGCAGCCATGAAATTAAAAGACGCTTACTCCTTGGAAGAAAAGTTATGTCCAACCTAGATAACATTTTCAAAAGCAGAGACATTACTTTGCCGACTAAGGTCCGTCTAGTCAAGGCTATGGTTTTTCCTGTGGTCATGTATGGATGCGAGAGTTGGACTGTGAAGAAGGCTGAGCGCCGAAGAATTGATGCTTTTGAACTGTGGTGTTGGAGAAGACTCTTGAGAGTCCCTTGGACTGCAAGGAGATCCAACCAGTCCATTCTGAAGGAGCTCAGCCCTGGGATTTCTTTGGAAGGAATGATGCTAAAGCTGAAACTCCAGTCCTTTGGCCACCTGATGCGAAGAGTTGACTCATTGGAAAAGACTTTGATGCTGGGAGGGACTGGGGGCAGGAGGAAAAGGGGACGACCGAGGATGAGATGGCTGGATGGCATCACGGACTCGATGGACGTGAGTCTGAGTGACCTCCGGGAGATGGTGATGAACAGGGAGGCCTGGTGCTGCGATTCATGGGGTCGCAGAGAGTCGGACACGACTGAGCGACTGAACTGAACTGAAGATGCATAAATGAGAAGTAGCGCAACGTGGCAAGGACAGTCAATCTGTGAGCACTTTGCTTGGTCACTGGGATCCAAATATGTTTCTGAGGCTGAAAGCTGCATCTTATCTAAAGAGAATGGAAGGTCCCACTCAGAGTCGTGAAGCAGGCGTGCATATGGGACGGAGCGTTTGGACCCAGGTCCTCCGGGGTGTGGCCAAGCGAGGGATGTTTGCGGAGGACCAGGCTGGAGCAAGACGCAAGTGCCAGGCAGAGACTCCAGGTGGCTCTGAGGCTGGGAGGTGGCAGCTCCTCTGTGAACTGCTCTGGGACTCTGCTGGAAAGCAGCGGTGAGCACTGACACCTGGTCTCGGAGCTTCTGTGGGGAATGAGTGCTGGGCTTCCACTCCAGAGGTGCAGGAGTGTGGCATGCCCAAGGTGGATTCTGGGAGACAGAGCTCTCCTCCAAGTGGAAACAGGGTCTTCTGCAAGGCAGGAACCTGGAGCCCGGAGCCAGCGGACTCAGTTCCTAATCTCAGACGGCAGGGAGGCACTTGGAGAAAAATAAAAGTATAAAAGGTGAAAGCATCAAAGTAGCATCAAAGGACAAAGAATTGAGCCATGTTTCACAGCGTACCAAGCCTCTTCGCAGCTTTTAGCCTGTTGCTTATCAAGGTTTGGGCGATGATCATTCCCAGGCAGGCTGAGAAGTTAGGAAGAATACCTCTCCCCTCCTGTGCCCTACCCCCCTACAACTGTGACAAGTCACACAATAAGCCACAAGTCAGCCTCCGCCACCGGTCCAGGCCAAGCCCTGCCCACTGCTGGGCCTTTCCAGTCTGAAGTCCAGCCCAGCTTGGAATGCCCCAGGGTCTTCGGAACCTGCGAAGCTTATCCCTCTGCCCTTTGCCACATTTAACTCCACGAATTCCGCGTCCTCCTCGAGGCCCTGGAGAAAGTGACGTGTGTGGATGACGAGGTAAAGTGAGAAGGTTACATGGCAGAGCATGATTGATTCCCTGGGGCCTTATTATAATAACTTTAATCTTCTGGAACTCATCTGGTACGAATTTAGGCTCTGTGCGGCATTTCGCTGAAATTCCCCCTTTTAAGGCAGCTCGCTCTGCTGGCCTTGGTGGTTTCGGAGTTTGCCATGTTTATGATCTGGCCCCAGGCTCCTTATTAATAGGCCTTGAAAAGAGGGTGTGGAATGCATTGGCGCCTTTCATTGTGCTTTTCTTGGGGGAAGAAACAAATAGAAATATCTACCTTGAAGCACGCCTGAGCTCTGCCTTCCTTGAAGGAGAAGAGCTCCCAGGCCGCATTGAGGAGGAGGAACTTCAGGCTCAGCCGTCTTCACAGTCCAGCTCAGTTCCCTCTGTTTTGACAGCTCTCCCGGTCAAACCTGCCCACACGGGCCATCAGGAGACTCGGGGTCAGATCCCCAGGCTTACTGATTGAGGACAGGTCCCCTAATCGCTCTTCCCATCAATCTCTCAGTTCATTTGCCAAGTGCCTCCTGGAACAGCCTCACAGAAGGGTCCTCGGTGCTTCGCGTCCACTGGGTATCAGGGTCCCAAGACTGGGAAAGCAGGGGCTGATGACCCCAGTGATTCTGAGGTCTAGTGCACCCTCTGAGCTTCACAGTCAGCCCCTGGCTGCAGAAAACAACAGGCCAAGGGCTGCGTTAATGGAATGAGGAGCTGATGTTCCTGTTACCCGCGGAAGCTTTTGTGAATCAACAGAAAGACATGCCCTTGTGCACTCGAGGGAGCTGTGTTGTGATGAGACGAGAGGGTAAGAATCGTGTCAGCTTGAGGTGCAGCGTGCACACCACGTCACGATTCACAGAGCACTTTCACACCAGCTCACTCTTTGCAGTCGCAGGCTTTGGTCAGCCCTCTTCGCAGGCGTGGGTGCTGGCGTAGGGACTCAGCACCGTGTGGCTGCTGAAACGCTCGGCAGTGTGAAAGCGACTTTCCCGAGAACGCAGGCGAGTGCTGCCTGAGACAGACAGGCAGCGTGGCCCTCCCAGGCTCCAGTCAGACAGCCCAGGGTTTAGTCCTGGCCCCTCTCCAGTTCTAGGGTTGGGCAAGTTATTTATGTCTGCGATGCCTGTATTTTCCGTAGGTTAACAAATGGCAATGAGATGGCCTGTTTGTAGAATTCCTGTATCAGCTAAAAATCGACATAAGTCTGTTTCCCAGGAGCAGGACAGCCTTTGGTAGATGCTCACTGGACCTCCTAAGTTCACTAAGTTCTCCTCAGCTTCTCTGACTACGGTGCTTCCTGAACTGGAGGTACTTACTGCACAGGTATTAGTAGTAACCAGAAAGAGAACGGTCAATCCGTGCGCTCGCTGGGCCATCTGTTTGAAGGCCGGCGATGCCCAGGCCCAGCTCTTGGGCCACCTGGTGGCTGGTGTCCTCCGCGCTCTCCTTGTCTGGCGCTATCTACTCTGAGCTCAGGATTAAGGGTCCTGTGTGGACCAAACCCCTCAAAGCACCCCTGTGAGCCCCTGCAAAGTTGCTCCTCACCCGCTCGGGGTCTTGCCAGGCCACAGGACTCAGAGGAAGGGTTGTTATTGCCTCAGACCACACGTCCTGAGGATCCTAATAGACTGAAAACAAAAATCCAGCAGTAAGAAATACGGAAGGAAAAAGCCAGCTGTAGGAGTCTAGCGGAATTCCAAGCCCTGCCAACCCCCTGCTTCTAGCCCCTGCTAGTTCCCCATTCTGGGCCTGGCCTCATCTGTACCCCAGCAGCTGGGGAGGAAAGGGAGCGGAGGGGAGTTAAGAAGCAAGGACCCTCCAGCAGGATCGGACGGCAGCCACACAAGGCCCAGATCCACGGCGCCCCTGGCCGAACCGCTGGGGCTGGGCCGCCCGGGCTCTCTGGGGAGCACTCCCAGGCCCCTCCGCCCTGCTCCTGCCTCTCCCTGCTCGGGCCCCCCATCCCCACCCCCGCCCCAAGCCTCGGGACCAAGCCCAGGCGTGAAAGACTGGAGGGGGCTGCATCCTCTTCTCTGGAGCAAATGCTCGTTCTCCATTTTAAATGTGCGAAGCGGGAGAGACCCTGAGATCTAATCTTCCCAGAGGCAGGTCCACCCTCCCTTTGCTCTGCCTATTTATGAGAAATAGTAAATTTCCCTCCCCAGCCTGAGTTTACTCAGTTGGGTTTTAGTCGCTTGTGACTGTAAAAATTGGCTGATACAAGAACTCTCGCAGAAGGTTTGTAGGCATTCTGTTCTTACAAGCTGGTGGAATTTTTATGTCCCTGCTGTTTCCATTATAAAAGTTTCTTAAAATTACACTTCATCTGAAACCAAGCCAAACCGCTACTCTGAAAGGTGACCCATGAAACTCCAATCAGGCACCCTGAGATTTCAGGGGACTCGTCCACCTGGCTTGTCCAAACGACCACCCACACCCAAGAGCCTGCCCGTGTGGGTTCTTATCATTGTCTACGTCCAGCACCTTAACCAGCCAGGTCCCCTTCTAACAGAAGATTCTCCCTGAAAGACAGGGCTGGGCAGGCAAGGGGTGGACTGCAGTAGACGCTGTGATGTGTGACGGGCCACCACGTCCCCTTTCTGGCCTGATGCACTTGCTTCTTCAAATGCTGGGAGTGCCATTGGCTGAAGGCCCCCCTGCAGCCACCCCACCAGAAACTGTCCTCTGCTGCGGGGAGCAGCTTCATCCGCAGGCAGACTGAGTGAGCTCCGGGAGCTGCTGATGGACAGGGAGGCCTGGCGTGCTGCGGTTCATGGGGTCGCAAAGTGTCGGACACGCCTGAGCGACTGAACTGGCTGATGCCTTCCAGAGTAGGGGCGCAAGGGATGCTCTCTTTCAGAGTCAGGGGTCTTTACTGGGACCTTTTTAAGGCTATGTTACTGGATGCATGCTCAGGCGTGTCTGCCTCTTTGTGACACCACAGACTGTCGCCCACCAGGCTCCTCTGTCCATGGGATTCTCCAGGCAAGAATCCTGGAGAGGGCGGTCATTTCCCCCTCCAGGGGATCTTCCCGACCCAGGGACTGAACCCACGTCTCCTGCGTCTTCTGCATTGGCAGGTGGATTCTTCACCATCAAGCCACCTGGGAATCCTTTTAAAGCTACACCACAACTTAATGTCTTCCTCTGCCCAGTCCTGCTTCCTTCCCTCCCTTCCACAGGTATCAACTCTGGGGGCACTCAAGAATAAATTCACTGTGTGTTAACATAGCACACAGATAAAGACATTGACTCTGATCCCAATAGTTCTGGGCTTAAATGCTTTGGGGACTCCCTTTATCCTCCAGAGCTCTGCAGTAATCCCAGCCATGGTTCGATGAGGCCACTCGTGAGGTTCAGGTCATGCCAGGGATGGATGGGCTGGACTCAGACGGCTGAGAAGGTGTCTGGAGAGAAAACCAGCGATGGGAAGCTGTAGGTGGCAGGACAGGAGAGCGTTCTGGCTGCTGGTCAAGCCCCTGAGGAGGCCTGAGATGGTTGAGGAGGGGCTGTGGGAAGCAGGGAGCTCTGTGGGGGGGAGTGTGGTGCAGGGGACAGGCAGGGGCTGCTGCCGCCGGCACAGAGGGGTGCCGCCTTCGCCTCGGCAGCTGGAGCTGGCGGGCTCACTCAGGCTCACCCGGGGCCCCCCGTGGCTGTGGGTCAGTCCCAGCAGCCGGGCCAGGGTCAGCGCGTTCTCAAATAGCTGTGTGGGCTGGACACGAGCCGACTGGCGGCACCACATGCTCTGGGAGCAGGGGCTTTGTGAGAGCAGGGGCTCCAGTGAAAGGGGAGAGTGACTTTTCCTGCAGATGAAGCCCATGGGCTGGAAAAGGTGGGAAAACTTCAGGCATTCAAGGTCTTTGTGACCTGGTCACAACCTGCCCTCCCTGTTTGCTGCTGCTGCTGCTGCTGCTAAGTCGCTTCAGTCGTGTCCGACTCTGTGTGACCCCACAGACAGCAGCCCCCCAGGCTCCCCCGTCCCTGGGATCCTCCAGGCAAGAACACTGGAGTGGGTTGCATTTCCTTCTGCGATGCATGAAAGTGAAAAGTGTAAGTGAAGTTGCTCAGTCGTGCCCGACTCTTAGCGACCCCATGGGCTGCAGCCCCCCAGGCGCCCGCGTCCCTGGGATCTTCCAGGCAGGAGCGCTGGAGTGGCTCTCCCTGTTTAGCCTGTGATGTCCTCTCACACGCCTGGCCTTGCTCGCCCCTCATCTCAGCCCCTGGTGCCCTCCGCATGCCCCCAGCATCCTCACCCTCCCTTTTGCTTCCCTAACCCTCTCCTTCCACCTGCCTCTTTAGTTTTTAGATCTTTTCAATCTTCAGCACTTAGCTCAAAACCCCCTCCTTCATCCAACTTTTCAACTTTCCCCCCCAGTGTGCTTCTTCTCTGCTCTCTCCCCTCCTTGTTGTAGCTCAAGACCCCAGGCCCATCCTGATGAGCTACCCCCTTCCTCCTGCCCCGAGAGGCTGTGTGCAGCAAACAGGAAGGGAGAATCTGGGGTTTGTGGTTGAGTGTGAGTTCAGATCCCTTCCTTCCCATTTACTTGAGACCAACTCTCTGAGCCTCAGTTTCCTCATCTGCAATGAGGAACGAGCAACGACATGCAGGCACCTGGTGAGCCCCACGGACTCCTCCTCCAGGCAGCAGAGGGCTTATGGCTAGTTTGGGTTGCTCACTCAGCTTCTGCCTGAAAGCCACACCCTTGGGAATCAGCCTCCACCAGGCCCTCCAGTCTCCCCCTACGAAAGGGAGGGAGGAAGGAGAGTTCAGGGGACCCCAGGGGAAGAGTCGCCTTCACCCCTGCAGGGCAGGCTGGAAGCCAGGAATATCCGCGGGCAGTGCTGGGTGCCCAGGAGGGTGTCTCGCCCCCAGGTGTGCCTGGGGCTTGGAGGTGTGGCACTGCTGAGACTACTCGGTTTGTTGGTCACTTGGGGAAAGCAACTCAGGGTCATGCAGAGAGTGGGGAGATGGGCCCGGAGGCTGTTAGCGCCCAGGGACAGGAGTAGAGAGAGGTGCCTTTCCAGATTCTTTCCCCGAATGGATCCCAGGAGCAGGGGGCGTATTGGGCAGGAACACAGAGCCTTCATGGCTGCTGGCTAGCATTCTCACCATTAACTCACCCTCTCTGAGCCGAGCTGCCAGAGGCGGAAGGTGTGGGGCTCACACCCATGCTACGCTGCAGAGCATCTCCATCTGCAGCTACCTGAGCCAGACGGGCTCTGTCCAAGGTGCCGGGCGCTGGGCGGGGACTCCGGCTGCCTGCAGCGCTGAGGGCCTCTTCCCTCCTCCGCCGTGATCTGAGTTGAGCTTAGCCTTGGCTGAGCGGTTCACAGGGTCCTACAGTGGACATTGCAGGTGGGGCTGGGGAGGCGGACAGGGCCAGGTGAGGGAGGCTAAGGATCTTTCCTGGGACACACTGGGCCATGCCACCTCCTGGTGCCCCTCCTCACCGGGAACAGACTCAGGGGAGCTTGAAGTGGGCAACGGGCCACAGAGAAGCCTGACAGTCCAATTTCTGCCTTTATCTTATCTGCAAACTAAACATCTACCATCTGGCAACCTGGGGAGGTCAAATTTTGCACACACAAAGCATTTCTGCCTAAATAAAAAAGTCCCCCCCCCTTAGACCAGGGTCATTTTCAGAATCGATCCAGCTGTTCTCAGCCGGGGCCCCCTCCTGGCCCAGAAGTACTCTGGGGTCGGGACACATCTGGGCTGGGCACGCCTGAAGAGAGGAGGGAGAACGCGGGTCTTAACTCTGTGGCCGGGGTGGGAAACGCCTGCTCTTGTTCAGGGTGGAGGGTGGACGGTGGGTGGCAGCCCACCCCAGCCTGGCCCTGCGCTCACTGCACTTGCTGGCCTCCTGGAACTGGAGGCTCGCTCCAGAGAGGATGACTGAGAGGTCCACATGGGCGCCCTCTTCCTCCCACCGAGATGCACTCCTGGGAAGTGCCCTCTCTCCTGGGACCACCTTCCTTCTGTCTCCTTCCAGCTCCTCCTCCCCTCCCCCAATGCTGATGGGGAGCTGGCCCTGGGTAAATAGATCAATTTATCTTCATCCCCATCTCCTATCAGTTCCTAGGCTGCAGCTGGCTGGTTCTCCCAGAAACCATGATTGCCCAAATTCCAGGGGCTGGAGCTGGCAGAAAATAAGCTCCCATTTAAGAGCATGTTTAGGGACCAGGATGAAAGCAGCAAGGGGGCAGGGATGAGGGGTGGGAGCTTAAAACCTGTTTTTCTTGCTATCTGGTCTGACCCAGGGAGCAGTCCTGTGCAGATACCTGCCCAAGAAGCCTCCTGCTAGAACTGCGGGGGCGGCAGCAACTATGGACAATGAATTGTTTTCCCGACAGCTTGCTGAGGTCAGATCTGCTGAAGCAGGCGCACCTTCACCCCTGCAAGAGTTGCTTCTGCCTGACAGCAGTTCCCAATCATGCTTAAAGGTGCTGTAGCTGAGGGCAGGGTGCCCGCCGGGACCCTGCGTCTCCACCCATCCCCTGCGCAGTCTCCCTCAAGCCTTTAAATCCTGGATTCATTCTTTGTTAGCAAAAGGGGGATGAGAACCCCTGGTTTGGTGGGAGAGATAAATGCATGGGAGGACTGCCTCATAAAACAAGAGATGGAAACTGGGAAGATGTAGATGGGATCGCGCGCTGGCGCTCCCTGCACACACAGGAAGGAGGGGCACCACTCCCCAGCTCCCAGCCCGCCAGGAGGGCAGGGCAGATCCCACCCCCTTCCAGCCCCGGCAACGACTGCCCTGTCCTCAGAAGCTGGTTCCTGGGCATGACCATGGCCGCGAGGATTTCAGATTGCTAGGGCAGGGCTGAGGGGGCGCCTCTCAGGACCCCTCGACTCCCCCGGGAAGGAGTCAGTGGGGTGTGAAACAGCGGAGCCCATGGCCCACACTGGGGCTCCCAGCCAGCCTGGGCCTCTGAGGCCCTGGAGACCGCACGGCAGGCGTCAGGCACAGACCAAAGACTTCATTCCGCTCTTCGAGGTCAGCTATTGCTAGATTTATTAAGCCACGTCCTCTTGGCTGTAGGGTAGAGCCTAGCTGTGAGGCTTCAGCCCCTGCTGCACACGAGTCGGTGCTCCCTGAGAGGGGCTTTAGGTCCGGGTGAAGCAGACCTTCTAAGTCCCAGGCGACCGAAGGCCGAGCACCTCCACCCCCAGATGGAGCGTGACGGGAGCACGGCGCCGGCCCAGGAGCTCGGGCAGCGTCTGGTCTGCCCCGCGAGCTCGGCAGCTGCTGGGAGTCGCCTTACCCTCTGGGCATGAGTGGTCGCACCTGAGGGCGGGGACAGCGTGCCTTCCCTGCCATGACGCTGTCAGGTGGCGGCGGGGTTGGAAAAACCACCTCCGGAACCGTCAGCGTCCGACTCTCAGTTACACTGCAGTTGACACCCCAAGACCTGCAGGCTAGGTGCAGCCTCACAAGGCAGCCTGGTGCTCGAACCCTACAGCCGGACTCCTGTTCTCATGAGTTTAAGTTTTGCTTTGACTTCAGACTTTAAGACCTGTGAGAAGTCTAGTGGGCTCTTTGTACCAAACCATGAAGTCGTTATATAGTGAAGCCTGCCATCTCTGCATGATGGCACATCAGAAAAGCACAGGCCTCCTGCGCACGCTGGGACAAAGGCCCGCTTTCGGCGCGGCAGACAAGCGGTGCCACGGGGCCAGGCACAGACTAACGCCGTCCGGCTCTGCGCTTCCATGCAGGGTGGGCAGAGACCACCCCCCCCCCAACCTGGACAGGACGGTACAATGGGCTTTTCTTGGCGTGTTCTGGGAGGGTGTGACTGAATCCTACAGAGTTATGAATGCTCAGGGTTGGAGCTTCCTGCTTAAAACCTCAACTGCAGTCAACTGGTAGACAGAATTATACCCACACTGACCTGCGGAAGAAGCCGCAGAAGTAAATATTGCCTCGGGTCAGAGCCCCTCCTGGAATCCCAGAACTTTGTTGAAAGCTGCCGAAGCAGGGGTAATACATCACCACCACCCGCCTCTGTTTACAACCGGGTAATGCCTTTTATGACCGCCTCTCTCTATCCTGAATATTTGTTTTATTGCCCCTGTAGGGAGATTTTTCCATTTGGCAAAAATCGTCAGATGGTTTCAGTCATGTTAACAACTGCTCATTAAATGCAAAGGAGTAAACAGAGAAATAAAGGTTTGTTTCTTTGCTTTTTGTTTTTTTTTCGTGATTTATGGAAGAAAATCATGAGATGGGCAGTAAGGGTGAAGAGTGCTCAGGTGTTGTTCCTCCTTAGCTCCTGCCTGGGTGGGAAGCCAGGAGGCCCTCCCTGCCTTTCAGAGGTTACCCTTTTGATGAAGAGAGAGCAAAGGTTTTGATCTGTATCGAGGCGAGGGCTTACTGGGTGACCTCTGGGTTTCCGGCCTTTGATGCTTGATTCTTCTTCCCTCATGGTCCAGAAGCAAGAGGTGCATCTTTCTTTTCTTGGTGCAAAAGGCCTCTCAGGGCTAGAGTAGCACCTGGAGAGAACTGGTGGGGAGTGGTTGAAGGGAAGAGCCAGAAGGATGGGCTGATGGGTGGATGGCTGCTTGAGCAGATGGATGGATGGATGGATGGATGGATGAGGGGCGAAAGGTGTATGGAGGAATGGATGGGTGGACGGAAGGCTGGACTGCGGATTTATGAGGGAAGTGTAGCCCCTCTTGGTGGCAAGCCGAGGGCTATGAGGCAAACTTGGGTGCTCCACAGAGAAAAGGGCGCACCAGGGCTCAGTCAACTTGGCTGCAAATATAGGAACTTCAGCCCTGGAACCTGAGAAAGGCTGCTGGAAGCTGGGAGCCAGTGAGGTGTCACGGACGAGACCCCATTCCCAGTCAAGATCTTGGATCCAGCTTGTCTAAGGACAACACTGCCATCCGTAATTTACAAAGTTTAATTGACAAATTATTCCCAAACAACAACAAAAATCTCCTAATGATCCATTTGCTTACTCTCCTCTGTCTGCCTCTGAGCAGCGGGGCGGGTGTTACACACCTCGGAGGCGCTGCAGGTCTCCCCGGCCAAGCCCATCTCCACTCCTACCCCCGGCCCCGGCTGCCAGTGCAGGCTGCCTCCGCACTCGGCCTTGAAAGGCTGTCTGGGCAGCCTCCATGTGCGGTCTTGTCCAGCACATCTGTGAAGAAGGACTTCAGACTCTGGCCGCGGGATGCAAGGTGGAGAAAGATGTTCAAGTCCCTCCTCTGAGCAGGGAGGGCTGCTGGGTCTGGGATCCAGGCTTCTCTGACTAGGGGCCCAGCTGTGTGGGCAGTAGGCCCAGCTCCTCCTCCACGAACCGCAGCAGCTCTTGACCTCGTTCTTCGTCTGCAAATCCCTCTAGGTAGGATACTGCCCATGTGATGCTCATTCCCGGGATGATGGCTCCTCACCCTCCCCCATACACAGCTCAGGGCGTCTGGAACGCAGAAAGGGTGTCAGTAACTGTGCTTCATGCACATCTTCCCAGACCAGAGGAAGAGGCGGACTGGGGACGCTGGAGAGGAGGCCTGAGGCACGACCAGGACAATTTCTGGAAGGTCAGGGTTGGGGTTAGCATGTCATTAAACTATTCACAGCAGACAGGAAAACAGAAAAGGTCATTCCCATATTGCTTTAATGCACCACTTTCCAGCATAATAAAACCCTGTTGTAATAAAATTCAAGAAATCCCTTCACTGAGAAAGTGGATGATTTCAGAACTTGCCTTCCCAATACTCTTCCCACCCTCTGCCCACATGTCCTCAATTCCCAGGCAGGGAGCCCACCAAGAGGGGCTTCATGGTGCTGAGAAGAGTGTAGACTCTGGAGCCAGGTTACCAGACTCAACAAATAAAAATCCTGCACACCTAGTTAAACTTGAATTTCAGATGAACAAGGAATAATTCTTTTTAGTGTAAGTATGTCCCATGCAATATTTGGAACATATTTATACTAAAAAAAAGAGACATTTATCTGAAATGCAAGTTTAATGGGGTGTCCTATATTTTATGTGACAAACCCACCCTTCAATCCTTCACCAAGAACACCCCCTCCAGAGCCAGGCAGAGTTGATCTGAATCCTGGCTTTGCCAAAGAGTGGCTATGGGATCTCAGTTCCCAAATCTTGGGAATGGAGGTTAGCACTGAACCGGCCTCATAGGGAGATGCGAGGTTGAGGAACTCCTGTGTAAGCATTGTTTACCGCCCAGGGCTCACACTTCCTATCACCCAGGGGTTTATGGTAGAGGCTGGGGTGTGCTCCAGTCCCAGAAACTCCAGGGAGCTCTGGATGCTGAGCCCTGTCTGCCCAGAGGCTCCCCCTGGACCCAGGAAGAAGAGCGGAAGCATTAGGATCAGCAGAGCAAATCTGGACTTGACCCCACTGATTTGGGCAATGGGTGCAGGCAGAGTTGTGTTGGCGTGTGTGGGCTGGGGGCATGAAGATGTCCCAGAAAATACCACCGCTGCCTTAGGAGTGCTCATCGAGGGAGAGTCTCCGGGTCCAGGGCCTCCCACAGGAGATCTGACTTGAGGAGGCGCACCTTCACCTAGGGTGAGCCCCGCTTGCATGTGGCTCCCAAAGCCTGCCAGGACCCAGTGCTGAGCGAGCCCCCCGAGCAGGAGCCCTGCCTCAGCCTCCCTGGCTCCTTCCCTCTGGGATGGACTGGGGCTGCTGCAACTGGCTCCTGAGGCCAATTTAGGGTCCAATCAAGGAAGACTGAGTCAGCCCACAGATTCTGAGTGTGGGCTTTAGGTACAGGGCTACAAGAGGTTTCCCTGGACACCCGTCCTGACAGTGACCTCCGTCCCCACGTATGCTGATGTTTCAGAACCCAGAGATTATGGGTCCAGAGAGTCGTGCCTTTGTCTTCGTCCAGCTCTGCCAGGTTGGCCAAGGCCTGGAACTGCTCTGAACTTTACCCTCCTGTCTACAGAACCGAGGTATTAGGGTTTCTTCTGCAGGTGTCGTCTTTGTAAGAACCAAATGTGACAGATTCAGAGAAAGCAAACTGAAGTCCTGTGTAAATATCTTCCGAGGGCCTTCTCTGTGCCAAGGGCTTTCTTTCACACCTAGCAAATCCCAAAGCCAACGGGAGGGCTCATGTACCCACTCCACAGATGGCAGCAGGCTCTGAAGCTTCGTCTTTCTTCCTTGGCCTGCTGGTTCGCAGCATGGGACACATCCTGGTGACCCCGATGCTCGATGTCAGCGATGGAAGAGCGGGGAGGTGGGGGGCGGGTTGCAGCACACGCAGTCGTCCCTGGCTGAGCCCCCCAGGCCCACACTCAGAGCTGTGTGAAGGGAGACTCATGGCTGAAGCAGGAGGGCTATGGGTCTCCAGGGCCAGAGCTTGGAACCTCATAGATTGCCAACCTGAGTGAGCACTCCTGGGTGACCACCTCCTGGTCTCTGGATGGCAAGAGTGAAGACGCCATATCTCCCTCACGTGCTTCGGTTTTACCACTTTAAGACCAAACAGTTTGTGTTTAAAAAGGGTGTGAGTATCAAGTAATTTTAAAATGTTCTTTATTTATTTTCAAACTTCAGATCTTTTTGTATCACTGATGTTTTGCTCCTTCCCTAACCACCTATGCCACTGAGTGCTTTGCTAGTTTAAATCTATTTTTTTAAACTTAAATCATATATTTTAAAATGAAACGTCTTGCGCAATATCTGAAATGCCTGCTTTAAGGTGCTAGTTATACTTTTTTCTTATCACTTAAAAAATAAATATATAAATCCATGGTTTTTAAAATAATGTTTTTGGAGTACTACCTAGAGTCACCTTGATGGTTTCACACTGGGAAAGGATGATTGGGTGCCAAACTTCAACCCTGTGCTAAGGCCGTCCTCCAAAAACCCCGCCACTGAATTCTGAAGGTATGAACAGCCCAGGCTGGGCAGAGAGCCACAGGGAGGCTGTAGACCCACCAGGGGTCCAGAGCCCATAGCCTTGGAGATATATCTGTCTGTTAGCTCAACAGCCAGACCCCTGCCTCCTTCTAACCTTGAACTCCCCTTGACTGAAGTGTCCTTGAGGAGCGGCAGCTCTGAGTGCTGAGTGTGCATGAGATCTCACAGGGAAGGTGGCATTGCTTTGGGCCTTGATAGGAAACCGAGTTTCCCTGCAGAGAAAGAAGGTGGAGCCTTTTATGCAGAGATAGTGTCATAAGCAAAGGACAGAGAAAGGGTGGTGTGCCCTGCTGCCTTGGATTTGGGAGGCTTCCCTGGGACAGAGCACAGAGCCCAGGTTAAAAGGGTAGACAGTCTGATGTCCCTCGTCCCCAGAGTGCTGACTTGCACAGAGTTTTAAATTTAAATAGCTTGCCAGCTTATAGCCTGGACATTTTACAGATCCTTGGCTTCCCTTCTTAAAAGTCTAACTCACTCCCCTTCCTTCTGGTTCACTTTTGCACTTGACGATTTTCTTCCGCTTGATGGTTTTCTAAAGATGATGCACGTACTTTCCTGAAGAGCCCATTTCTTTCCCCGCCTCCCAGGATGTAAACTCCAGGAGGGCAGGGGTTTGGGTTGCTCCGTTTGTTTGTACTTCCTTTACTAACGTATTTCAAACACTTACTCGTTTCTGGAACGTAACAGGTGCTCAGGAAGAACTGTAATGAATTAATAGAGCAAGTGAAGGGTCAGTGATGTCTGCCCACACCGATGTCTGTTCTGGGAGAGTGGGAAGCGACCAGCAGAAGGCCCTGGTTTCCCACCAGCCCACGCGGATCCCTGCCAGTGACTCCCTTAAACTCTGGGAGCAGCTATCGATTTTGTGACAAAAAGGAAACAAGCAAGAGCTTTTTGCATTGGCTTTGGCCGGTCTTGCAGGTAAAACTCTGCCGCGCATCTCTCGCCGGGCTCTGGGTCCACGATGTGCCCCTAGGCCCCGCCGCCCGATTCCGGCTGAGCCGTGAGGCTTCAAACTCTGGGAGCAGCTATCGATTTTGTGACAAAAAGGAAACAAGCAAGAGCTTTTTGCATTGGCTTTGGCCGGTCTTGCAGGTAAAACTCTGCCGCGCATCTCTCGCGGGGCTCTGGGTCCACGATGTGCCCCTAGGCCCCGCCGCCCGATTCCGGCTGAGCCGTGACGCTTCAGCAGTCTGCTCCGGGGCCTGGGGCGGGGGCCACGCGGCCCCCGGGGGCCTGGGGCGGGGGCAGAGGGGAGGCGAGAGCCATCGTCACCAGAGGGCGCCCGAGCTCGGCCGCTGCGCTCGGGCTGCTCGGCTGCTCGCAGTCGGCCGGCTCGGGGACCTGGAGACGACCCGCTCCCGCTTTCCCGAGAGGAGGCCAGGGCCGGCCGGGGGTCGCCCGAGGACTGCATTATCCACTGGACTGGTGCTTCTTTAAGGGCAGAGACCAAAGTCAGGGGGAGTCCTGTCTCAACGCCCAGAACCCAGAAGTGAGCTCGTCCGGGAGGGAGTGAGTGAATGAACGAACACGGATTCGCAGGGCGTCAAATTGGGCGCGACAGTAGTGTGGAAAAACAAGACACCCATCCCCACGCCTGCACTCCTGGGGCTCTGCACTCCTGGGCTCTGCACTCCTGGAGCTCTGCACTCCTGGGCTCTGCACTCCTGGGGCTCTGCACTCCTGGGGCGCTGCACTCCTGGGGCGCTGCACTCCTGGGCTCTGCACTCCTGGGGCTCTGCACTGCTGGGGCTCTGCACTGCTGGGGCGCTGCACTCCTGGAGCTCTGCACTCCTGGGGCTCTTCACTCCTGGGCTCTGCACTCCTGGGCTCTGCACTCCTGGAGCTCTGCACTCCTGGAACTCTGCACTCCTGGGGCTCTGCACTCCTGGGGCGCTGCACTCCTGGGCTCTGCAGTCCTGGGGCCCTGCACTCCTGGGGCTCTGCAGTCCTGGGGCCCTGCACTCCTGGGGCTCTGCAGTCCTGGGGCTCTCGCTGTTTCTTGCTGGTTTCCCCTTCCCTCCGGCAGGCCCCGCCCACTCCCCCAAGGCCAGAGATTCGGGGCTCCAGAGACTTGTCCCCACCGAACAAGCGCCCCTTGGATGGACGCTGGGACAGAGTCCACT
This sequence comes from Cephalophus harveyi, assembly GCA_006410635.1. Classification (NCBI taxonomy): domain Eukaryota; kingdom Metazoa; phylum Chordata; class Mammalia; order Artiodactyla; family Bovidae; genus Cephalophus; species Cephalophus harveyi. Next base: position 382,308 of record SJYT01048986.1, read on the forward strand.
CCGCTGTCAGGTTATGAGGGAAAGAGCAGACGGAGCTGGCCGGGGAGGCGTGAGATCGCTAGAGAGGACCAAAAGGGCGCTTTTCTCACCCCCGCGCCTTCCAGAACGCCTGCTTGCACCCCTGTCCACTTCGGGACCTTCTCATGTGTCCAGGTTGGGGCGCAGCAGCCTGCTGGGGGGTGGGGGGTGCTGGACACCACCGAGGGACGACCCTATTGGTACAGTCTCTAAATCAGAAAGACCAGGAGCACCATCCTGGGTGTGGGGAGGAGAGGAGAGTTCTCTCAGTTTCAGGTGGTAAGAACATCCGATGGGAAGAGGGAGAAAATACTGAAGTGTAAACAGTTATTTCTAGCTTACATTTCTAGAGTACTGACTATGTGTCAGACTGAATGCTGAGCCCTTCGCGGTGGTCTCAGGTCAGTTCCCACAGTCCCCCTTCGCAGGGTGGAAACTAACCCATTTCTCAGTTGAAGAGCAGGTGCAAAGGGCTGAATGAATGCATGGTTACTAAAAGCCTCTGGGGCGAACTGGCATTGCTTCCTTTTGACGGCACAGTGTTCTATTTCAAAGCTTCACCTTCATACTTTAGGAAGCTGAGACTCGGCTGAGACAGGAGCGATAGCTTTGGCTTGGAATAAGAAGCTCGGATGCAAAGACTAGTGTGGCTCCCTTGGTTCCAGTTTACCCGGCCGCAGGGCAGCAAGCCGAGGCCGGTGGTCACTTCCAGGCCCTGCACTCCCCAGATAGGACGCTATTAGCCTACTCAGGCCGCCACTGGCCCAGCTGGCCCTTACCTCTAGGACCGACCTGTTTGCTTTCCCTTGGTTCTCATTCGGTTCTAGCCTCTGGGACTCAGTCTCCCCATCTGCATACTGGGAACAGTTACCAGCCCTGTCTCCAACCCTCCCTGGGCACTGGCTTCCTCGGTGCGGGCCAGATTTCCAAAGCAGGACCCAGCGCAACCGAGAGGTCACAAACTGGAGCTCTCCGCAGTCCCGGGAGCGTCCAGCGCTGGGGCGGGGGTGGGAAGGGAGGGGACAGGGGGAGCGGCCGGCTGGGAGGGGACTCCGGTCCAAGCCCCCCGCCGCAGCCGGGGCTCAGCTCCAGGCCCGCCCCTCGCCGCGCGCCCCGCCCCGCTCTCGCCTCTAAAGCGCCGGGCGCGCGCCTCCCGCTGCCGCGCTTGCACTCGCCGCCGCCGCGTCCCTCCGCGTCCGGCCTCCGTCCGCCCGCCGCCGGCTAGAGCCATGGATGCCAAGGTCTTCGCCGTGCTGGCCCTCGTGCTGACTGCGCTGTGCCTCAGCGACGGTGAGTGCGCCCGGCGGCCGGGGCGCGGGCAGGCGCCGCGCTCCGGGCCCGGCGCGGGCCGCCGGCTCCTCTGCCCCAGCCCGCGCTGTCCCGAGCGAGCCCAGCCCGCGCCGCTAGCTGCACTCCTGGGCTCTGCACTCCTGGGCTCTGCACTCCTGGAGCTCTGCACTCCTGGGGCTCTGCACTCCTGGGCTCTGCACTCCTGGAGCTCTGCACTCCTGGGGCTCTGCACTCCTGGAGCCCTGCACCCCTGGAGCCCTGCACCCCTGGAGCCCTGCACCCCTGGAGCTCTGCACTCCTGGGGCGCTGCACTCCTGGGGCGCTGCACTCCTGGGGCTCTGCACTCCTGGGCTCTGCACTCCTGGGGCTCTGCATTCCTGGGGCGCTGCACTCCTGGGGCGCTGCACTCCTGGGGCGCTGCACTCCTGGGCTCTGCACTCCTGGGGCTCTGCACTCCTGGGGCGCTGCACTCCTGGGGCGCTGCACTCCTGGGCTCTGCACTCCTGGGGCTCTGCACTGCTGGGGCTCTGCACTGCTGGGGCGCTGCACTCCTGGAGCTCTGCACTCCTGGGGCTCTTCACTCCTGGGCTCTGCACTCCTGGGCTCTGCACTCCTGGAGTACGGTGTTCGCAGTCCCCCCGTCCCCAAGCGCCCGCCGCTCCGCCGCTTCGCACTCCGCGCCAGGGCTTGGTTCCGGGACCCGGGAGCAGCCGCCCGACCTCGGGCGGGCTGCAGAGGGAGTTCGCGCAGGGTAGTCGGGTGCGAGCGCGCCCTGGGCGCTTTCGGAGTCGGCGAGCAAGGGCGCAGAGGTGTGGAGCTGAACCGGGAGCCGCGGGGTCCCTGGCCTTTGGCCACCCACCTCCCAGATTAGCGCCTTCCCGAGCGCAGCTGAGTTTCCGGAGGCGAATGGGCTCCGCGGCCCCGCCGCGCATCGCACCGGACATGCGATCTGCGGGCCGTGTTGGAGAGAGCGCTTTGCAAAGCCTGTCTGGCACCGCGACTGGTTTGTGGTGGCGGTGCGGTCCTGCCAGCGGCGAGGCGTCCCTTTCACGCGAGGCCTACCCTCTTTCTGCATCCACCTAAGTGGGGCTCCGCGGGCGTCTCGTTCCGAGCAGCTGTCGAGTTTGAGCCAAACGCCTGGCTGCGCTTCCGTACCCGGAGTGCGGTCCGCAGACGCGGCGAAGCGGGACGCGCACCCAGCCAGTGCCTTCCCTGCCTCTTCCTGGGGTCACCCAGGAGAGCCCCGGGCGCCGTCCGGGCCGTGCAAGTCCTACCCAGTCCCCCAAGCACACCTGCAGGCGGGCGGCTTTGCCACCAGCAGACCGAGCCCTCCACCTCGAAGCGAGCTGAGCGCTGCTGCAGAATCCAGTCGCCAGCGCCTTAGGCCCCGGGGAAAGGTGGTGTCCCGTTTCACTGTGAGAGGCAGAGAGCGCTTTTTCCTTTTGAGGCTTGAGAAAACTCACTGTCCTGTTACAGGACACCACTGCTGCAAACCAAAATAAACCATTGCCTCTGAACACACAAAACAAAACCCAGTCAGCCTGGTCGGGCCCTGCTGAGAGTTCTTGGCTGTGAAGTTTCTAACCAATCCTGCAGGGAGGGTTGAAGAACACGGAGATCTCCCTGCAGCTGAGGTCAGTTTGGGGGCTCAGACCCTGGAGCAGTCAGTTGGGTTCCCACAGAAGACCACAGGCTGCATTCTCCATTGCTGGTGGCTGACCACCTGGGAAGACTTGGCTAAAAGTGTCGCAAGTTGCTGGTTAAAGCTGCCCTGGGACTGCTCCCAAAGGGGATTTAGACTGTGCTGTGTGTCTTTTTTTTTTTCTGTAAGGTGAAAAAGTAACCTAGCCTTTTCTTTACACAGTCCTGGCCCCAGGTCATGGGGAACGCTCTGGTTTGAGGGTGTTAACAATCGAGTGGTTTGGCGAAAGTGAAGGTGTTACCATCCAGCTGCTGGAGGAGGAAATGGCACTTGCTCTGGGTGCCCCCTCCCCTGGGGAACTGCAGAAACGGCTGGAACGCAGGGACCCAGGTCTTGGAGTTCTGGGCTCAGCTGACCCTGGGGAACACAGAAGGAGTGGGGGCCTCATTCACAGGCTCTTTGTAACTCTGGGAAGTGTTGGTTGCTTGCCCATCTGAGGTGCCCTCTTGGCAGCTGAGTGGCCAGGTCAGGATGGCCATGCCCTCCTTGCACGCACAGGTCAGGAGGCACTCTGTGGCCGCCGAGAGGCTGGGTGCTCATGCCGAGTCCCCGAGTTCAGGCTGTGACTCTGGCTTCCACCCTCGTCCCACTGACTGACCTCAACCACAAAGCTGGGTCCCTGGATGCCCTGGGCTTCCAGGGCTTAAAGCCAGGCTGGCTCCCATTCCCAGGCCTGGTTGGAGGGGCCAACTCGGGGGCTCCTGTCTCTGCATTAGTGTGGAAGGGTTGCTGCGGAGCAGAACCCAGTTCACCAGATGCCAACTTCACCAGAAGCCAAGTTCACCCCACTCCTGCCTGGGTAACATCTGGGGCAGTCAGGCCTCTTGCCTGTACATATGCAAAACAGTTGGAAAAGTCAGTAATATTGGTAGAAAGCCGGCAGGAAGGTCTCCAGGTGGACACAGCACCTAGCTCTCTTGGTAAGAACACTCGGGGCTCTGTCACTATAAAAGCCCGTTGAAATTCCCCACTTGATAGGCAGGCAACTGGGTCCTGGGAGCAAGAATGAAAAATTGCCTTTGAAGGAAATGGATAATCCCAGGGGGGTGGAGAGGGGAGAGGAGAAAAGAGAAAGCTTGTGTTTTGAGCTCAGAATGGACTCTGATTTCTGGCCTGATCTCCTGCTTGGTTAATGGAGTCCGAGCCGCGCCTGGGGGACGGGGGCGAGGAGCAGCCCGCGGCATCCACAGCATCGCCCCAGCGGCCGGCTCGCTGTGCACCTTCCAGCCTGACGCTCTGGGACTGGGGCCCACAGTCGGGCTCTGCGCAGCTGGGACCTGGTCACAGGGCACTCAGGAGGGGGACTTCGACTCTTCCTTTGCTCGGGCAGCCCGGCCCCCAGCTCCGGCCACTTCCCCGGGCGCTCTGGCCACAGAGCCCTGAAGACTTACTTGTGCAGGGACCTGGTGCCGTTGCTGAAGCCCGGCCCAGCAGTGCCTTTCTGGAGTCACCCAGGTGTAAACCCGAAGGCTGCTCCGGGCTCCCTAGCCACAGCCACTGGGCGCCTGGAAACCGGGCTTTCTGCTTCCCGGTTTTCAGGGAGTCGAGTTTGACCTTGGGAGGGGCCCGGTGGTCTGCTTACCCCTTGACTTGGTGCCCATGGCCTCTCTCAACTAAACTCAGCCTTTAGAAGAAAAAAAAGCAAAAAGTCCCTTGCTCATAAGTTTCCCCGGCTCCCTTGCCCCAAAGCATGGAACTTCAGAACTACCAGGAGGCTTCTGGGAGCTCTGTAAACAGGCAAACTTAAAAAAAAAAATCTCTGGACTAAATATTCTCAGACATACATTTATTCCCTGATGAAAGGATCCACAAATTCAAATAATTTGGGGGATTAAGTAGGGCTTGGATAAAATCTGCAGAAAATGTGCACACAGACACACACACACAAATCCCAGGATCCACTCCCCCAACCCTGCCCGCCACCCGCACCCACTCCACCCCCACCCCTGACCCCGGGCTGGCAGTTCTAGACTTACAGGGTGAGCTGTGGGTTCTGCAGGAGCCCTTTGCTAATTTACACTAATGAGTGTCAATTATGGCATTTTGCAAATTGGCGGATTGGGAAACAAAGATGGAATACAACCCAGGAGGCTGGAGCATCCTTGTGCTGAAGCCCTGCACGTGCAGGGGAGAAGGCGGGCCCTTGCCTGCCCTCTGGGGATGCCCAGGGAGGAAGCCAGTTGGGAATTGTTTTGTGGTTCGCCTGAGCTTAAGGTAAACGCGAGGAGAGAGGACTGCAGGTGGGGGAGGGCAGCATTCCCAGGGACTCCGCAGTGGCCTCTGGGGGAGGAGGAGAGGGCAAGCCCGCGGCGCCTTCCTCCCTCTTGCTTTTCCTTGAATGGGGATCTTTCTCAGTAGGCCCTGGAGGAGCTGATTCTGCAAAGAATCACTGGGACCCTCAGTGCCTTGGAATGAAGCAGTCCCCTCCTGTAACGCATGCCCTTTATTTTGAGACGCAGGAGCAGGAGGCTTCTCATGTTAGCTTCCCTACCCTCCTAGGGTCTGGCCTCCTCAGGTCCTTCTGGCTTCTTGCCTTGTCGAAGCTGAGCCCAAGCCCACTCAGAGCTCCCTGTGTGGCCCAAGGGGAAGGTCTCTGCCGTGGGCACCCATGACTCCTCCCACCGCCCCCCAGCCAACCACCACCTGGTCCCTCGGCTGCAGACTCAGTCACCCTTGTGTCCCCAAGGCCCAGCAGGAAAATAAGCTGCCTTGTTCTCATTTCCCTTTCCAGCAAAACCGGTCAGCCTGAGCTACAGATGCCCTTGCCGATTCTTCGAGAGCCATGTTGCCAAAGCCAACGTCAAGCACCTCAAGATCCTCAACACTCCAAACTGCGCCCTTCAGATCGTGTAAGTCTCAATGTCATCCTCCAGAAATGGGCCTAGTGACACCTCCCCCACAGGCGTGTTAAAGCTAGAGAAATGACCTGTGCCGAGTGTCCAGCCTCGAGCCTGGCCTGACGAGCGGCAGCGGATACTACCACCGGCAGGGGTCCAAAAGCTGCTCTTAGCCCCGCTGCCCTAAGCCTGGGCACCGCGCTCCCGCAGGTCTTTCTTTGCCTCCTCTTTCCAAGCTTCCTCCCTTTACTGTGAGAGATGGGAGCACATTCAGATGCGCCCTTTAGATCGGAGGAACAGGAACTTCACCAAAGTTTCTTTCTGCTGAAGTACAGTAAGTTAACCAGCCCCTTGCTAGTAATGGTTCTACCGGTTGCAGGGTTTTGGTGCCCTCGTTTAATCCTTTATCACACAGCACAAAGTCACGAGACCCAAATGCAGCTAAAGCCATCACTGAACTGTTTGGTGAAACTCAAAATCACCAGCTCACTTAACTGCATTTTCTGAAACCCAGCACATGAGGTCTTTGCTTTGCTGGTGTTGATGGCAGCTGCTAACATTTGATTTCATTCATGTGGGGGATGAGACGCACCAAAATCACATATGCAGATGACAAAGATCTCTCCTGGAGTGCAGGCGGCTGGGCCGGTGCGGAAAGAAAGCCGCACGCGCTTGTCCATTGCTCAGACCTCCAGTGCCCATGTGTCCGCGTGCTCACTTGCAGTGAGCTTGGTGGGGGACGCAACAGGTGGAACAAAAGCTACCTGACGACTTGCCTCCCGACAGCAGCTGGTTTTAGGTTTGATTTTTCTTTTTTTTTCCTAGCCTTTGCTGCCTTGAATGTGTTTGTCATTTACACTGTTTTAGGGCACTAGAAGATGAAATTTTTTCTTTGCTTGTAATAAAATACTCTGTCATTTGAGAAGTATTTAATCAGATATTGAATCGAGTTGGGGTGGGCCACTTTGCAGTGGAGACTCTGCAGGTTTTCAGGTTTTCCTGCCTGGGACTGCATCTCGAGTTGGAAGAAACCAAATAGAGTCCTCAGATCTGTTTGCACAAACACAGCATTAAAAAACAGCAGACCCCAGAACTGGACCGCAGTCCACCTTGCTCTGAGACAGGCCTCTGCGCAGCGCTCTGGCTCAACAGGCAGGCTGTGTGAAGACCCCTGTGAGTGTTGCCAAGCCACTGTGCTGACCCCAGGGGTCCTCATGGATGCTGAGTGGCTGGGGGTGGCAGTGTCCTCAGGCTACTTGACATTACCTGGTACCAGGGTTTTATGGAGAGGGATCCATAGATAAGTCCAGGCTCTCCTCCGGGAGTCTTTAGGAGGGAGGCTATGAATGGAGGTGGTAGGGTGCAGACCAAACTTGCAGAGAACAAATGAGGCCATGCACACTCCCCGAACTTGTAAAATCTCTCTGGAAACATTTTCTGGCAAACCCACCGACAGGTGCTCTCCCTCACCCGCTTCCCCACCCCTCCCAGCCCGCACACTGTCCCTCCCCCACCGCGCTCTCACCTCTCCCATCCCCCAGACTATTGCTCAGACTTCTCTGTAGGTCTGCAGGTGCCCAGGCTTACTCTTAAGTCTGTCTCCCATGTACTGTCAAGATGATCCATCAAAATGAAAATCTGCTTCTGCCACCCTGCAGTTCAAAGTCTCCACGAGTTCCCATCACAAACAAACTTGCAGATAAAGCCCCACTTCTTTGCTCCTTGCACCCGGCCGCACCTGGCCGTAGGCTTCTTCAGGGTCCTGTCTCTCCAGTCCCTCCACATCCTCTGCAGCGTCACCCCCCTGGGGTATTTGCTCCTACTTTTCTTTCCCCCTTTACTTGCCCACTCCTACTTATCCTTCAAAAGCCAGCGCAAATGTTCCGTGTGTGAATTCTCTCTGGACTCCTTAAAGACTTTCCTTCTCCTCCCAGTATCTCTGCGGTGAAATGTGCAGCGTGGCTAGCATCGTCTCCCGAGCACATCTAGGGCTTCCGAGCCTGAGCCGGCTGGGGGGCTCCAGTCGGGTCCAAACCTGGGTATCGGGTGAGCAGTGGCCCAGGTCACAGCCGTGCCCCCTTCTGTCCAGCTGCACACTGTCGCCTCTTCTGTCTTGACAGGGCAAGGCTGAAGAACAACAATAGGCAAGTGTGCATTGACCCGAAATTGAAGTGGATTCAGGAGTACCTGGACAAAGCTTTAAACAAGTAAGCACAACAACCAAAACGGACTTTCCACTAGACCCAGCCGAGGAAAGCTAGACCTGAATGAGATGAAAGGGCAAAGGTCCGGGGGGAGGAAGGTATGCCTGGGGGCGGTGCATTGACCTGGGATGGACGTGAGCTTTGCCCAGCACGCAGATGACTGCATTTATGGCACATGGTACAATACTGCAGCGTGTACTCATCCATACTCCTCACACTGGCTGCTTTATTACTGGGGTTTTTCTAAGAAACTATATCATCCCATCGGCATTTCCCACCAGTCAGTTACTCATGATCATCACAGCCATCCTCACTCATTATCCTTTTTTAAATTGATAATTACTTCAAGCTCTGTGTTCGGTTTGTTTTGGAGATTCTCCTTTTCTCCCCTGGGGACTCTGAGCACAGTCAGGGGATGGCCTAGCAGGGAGCTGAGAAAAGCCTTCCTCCTCCAGACGCTGAGGCTGGAGGAAGGCTGTGGGCAGCTCCGGCAGGGGAACCACTGCTAGAATGACAACCCAGATGCTGGCTGGTGCTCGGCCGTGGCCACTGCCGTACACCTCCTCGTTCCAGCTCAGTGGCTAGAGCAGAGCTCCGTGCAGAGCTGCCATCTCTGGGGGCTGTGCTCAGAGACCCTCTCTGGGTCATTCCCAGCCTCTCCCTGCTCCCCAGAGCATGCTTTCATCTTGCTTCTGCTTCTCATGTCTGTGCGCACCCAGCTGGAGGAGGGTGACCGCACGGGCTCCAGCTCTGTGCCCCCTCCTGCCTTTGCCCACCCCTCGGCCGCAGGCCCTCTGTGAGATCCTTCTCTGGCCTTCTCCAGAGTGGGGCTGGCCCTCTGCTGGGGGTATGAGATCATGCCTCCGCCTTCCCATGAAAGACAGTCTTTGCAGAATCCAATGCAATTTTCAATCTGAGGGTTTCCTTTGAGGAATTTGGTTTCTGTGATTGCCTCTGAAGCCTATTTAGGCCATGGAGGCTCTACAAATTCTGAGGTTTCTGAAATCAGAACTGAAAAAATAGATGAATAAATGAGCTTCTGACCACTAACCCCTCCTCCTGAAGCCACAGCACAGTTTCAGGTTCCAATCAGAAATGTTGGCAAGATGAAATTCCCATGCATAAATGGGATCCACAGATGGGCCTGGTGGTATTTGTAACTTTTTGCAAGGCATTTTTTATATATATTTTCGTGCACAATTTTTTTAAACGTTTCTTTAGTAGACAAATGTATTTCAAAATATATTTATAGTCAAACAATTCCTATATTTGAAGTGGAGCCATATGAATGTCAGTAGGTTACATTTCTCTATTATCGTAAACTACTGGCAATTTGTAAAGAAATATATATGATATATAAGTGTGACTGCAGCTTTTTAATGTTACCCACAGTGTATTTTTTCACTTGTACTAAAATTGTATCAAATGTGACCTTATATGTACTAGCAATAAAATGCTCATTGTTTCATGGTATAAACCTCCTACTGTATGTGGGAATTTATTTACCTGAGCTAAACTCCACTGATTGTCAGGCAGGGGGCTCGCACACCTTTCTGGTCTTTAGGAGCGTGCATCGGCCTGCTGGTCAGGTGCCTTGCGCCCCTTCTGCTGAGTTCGCGTCGCAGGCGACAGGGCCTGGGCCTTGCTCGGGGGCAGTTAGGTCGCACCTCAAGCTTTTGGTTTTTTTTTTTTTTTTTAAACAGTGGAATCAGTGGCACTGGTTTTCTGAAGAATAATATTTGACTCACTAATTCCTTTTCCCCTTCCTCTTCCAACCTGGTTCTCCTAACATCCCCATGTAATCTCCAGAGACGCAACCCTCATAATACCCAGCTTTCACATTTTCCCATGTAAAAACCCCATAATTCCAGCCCATGGTTAATATCAAGCTTTCTCAGGAACAGGTGGCCTTACCCCATAAATCATTAAATACCATTCAGCTTGAATCATGTTAATGTGACAGTCAAGAGCCAATTGCTCTAATGAAGTCGCTCTAATAAAATCCTGCTAACCAGCTCTCGCCCTTGCTCTCCAGAACAATCCCAGTCATTTCCAGGGGTGTCCACGGGCATCCAGAAAGAAGGTGGGATCGGGCTGCCTTCTTTTTTCTCCGGGATGGCCATTTAAACCGTGGTCCCCCAGCCTCCTTTATTGGATCTGAAATGCAGAGATGTTTAAGACAAAGCGGGGAGTTCAGCTCTGCATTGAGATGTAAAGACGCCCTAGGAGAGCAGTGGGGGTGACACAGTCTGGCCCTGGGCCTGCCTTCCCCCCCCACAGGTCCCAAGCCCTGGCCCCTGTCAGAAGCCTCGGGCAGTAGTGGGGGCCAGGCCGGCCGATGGGCCATGGCTATAACCAGTCCACAAGTATCAGTGTTCTGGAAGCCCGTGTAATACTTTTTGGAATGGGGGAAAATGTCTGATTTATGTTAATGAAATACTGACAGACAGTACTTTGCCCAGGGGCCTCCAGGCCTGAGACTAAAGACAGGGTTAAACAAATACACGGGCCAGTTTTAAATATTGCACAGACTGACATGTACTCTTGTTTATTTCAACATTATTAATGGTTCTACTAATTTTATCTAAGGGGGAGCAGAGAAGAAAAAGTGGGGAAAAAAGAAAAGATAGGAAAAAAGAAGCGGCAGAAGAAGAGAAAGGCTGCTCAGAAAAGGAAAAACTAGTTATCTGCCACCTCGAGACGGACCGCAGCGCACTCTGCTCCCGGCGCTTTGTAAATTGCTCCCAGCCTCCTCCAGGGCAGACCTCCCTGCCTCCCGGGCAGCTCTCAGCCGGCCATGGGGGAGCAGCGCTTGGCCGCCTCCGCGGCCACCCTGGCTCCTGTATTTATGCGCTTTTCAGGGCCCTCCCTGGTAGCTGTGCAGAGATGGGGTTGGGGCCTGTGGGCTCGGGACTCTGCCTAGAACAGCCTGGACTCTAGAATGGCTCAGGGCTCCATCTCGAGTGACCCGCGTCTCTCTCCAGCGTCACCCTGGGCTGATGAGCCGCCCACCTAGCCCGCCACTCGCCCTCTCGGGAGGCCCGTGGTCAGGGTCCTCCGAGCTGCCACAGCCCCACACTCCTATAGCCTGCAGCCCTGCGCGAGGGCAGCATGCGGCCTCCTGAACTCTGCACGGAGCGGCCTGCCAGTCCAGCAGGGCCATCTCAAGACAGGCAGCGAGAGGTGGGCGCGGAATTCCCTCCTGTTGCCGCGGCCCGGGCGCCCCTGCCTTTGTGGAGGAGAGCTGGCTGCGGGCATGCCGCTTGCAGGCGATCACTGAAATCTTGCCACAAGTGCCCTGCCTGGTGCTCCTCCACCCTGCCGTGGGAGGCGGGCTTTTCCCCTGGGCCTGGGAGTGTGCGAGTGGCCTTACCTCCAAGCTCAGGTGGGTTTCCTCAGAGTACGCGGGGAAAGCAGCTGGCAGCTCTGAATTTCCAGAGAGCAGCTCTGGACATGCTTCTCAGGGAGCCTCTTTGCAGGGCAGCTAATTCGCTTGTAGACTCTGTCACGGTCCCCGAGTCCCCGAGGCAGAGGAGTGTGTGAGGGGCCCGTGGCTCCGGGGACCCCCAGTGTGTCCCCTCCCCCGCTGCTGCCTGACCTTGAGTACGAGGTTCCGGGACACAGCTGTCTCAGTCTTCATCCACCAGCCCGCAATCCAGCACACACACACACACAGATTGACAGCTGAGATTCTTCCTAAGTCGCTGATTTGGACTGGGAGGAGGAGGGATCCCAGGGGAGAGCAAGGCTGATTTCAGTGATGCCTTGCAAAGGGAACCCTTGAAGATAAATGCTGTTTTCCCTATCCCCCATCACACACGGACGCCATGCTCCCTGCCTCCCAGACCCCTGACCGGGGCTTCAGTGCACAGATCCAGAAAGATGGCACGGGTGAAGGGCGGGGCGCACGGGTTTCAGGCGCAGCAGCTCAGGGCCCCGCCTGTCCCCTGGGTCGCAGAGCGCTGCGAGCCCCGCTTGCTTGGCGGCGTGAGTTAGCCATTGCTTCCCCACTGGCGGCTGTGCCCCTCAGGGCGCCGCGGCCACGCACCTTTCGCCTCCCCCGCGGCCCTTGTCCTCGGAGTCCCCGGCCTGCACCCCCTCGCGGGGCGGGGGAGACGGCGGGCCTGCCCGTCCGCCTCGTCCTGCCCCCGGCGCCTCTGCAGGCCTCCGGATCGGGGCTGGGCTGCCTCGGGCCGCGGTCCTTTCCGGGGAAGCCGCGGCGGTGGTCTGCGAGACCCCGGCCAGGGCAGCACTGCTGTTCCGCGCGCGTCTGGAAGCGTGGGCCAGACGCGCGTCTCCGCGCTCGCTCCTTCACCCCGCGGGCACGGGGCATCTTTGTGCCAAAGAGGCTGGCGGGTCTGCTCCGGGAGAGCCGCTTGTCCTGCAGCGACTGTGGGTCAAGCTGTTGCCTCCCCGAGGCTGCACGCTGCTTTCTGCGGTGCTCGGGGAAGCCGCCCGCCGCGGGGCCGCCCCGGCGGAGAGGGCAGCGCCCGCCCCAGGGGGAAACGCAGGCGAGCCCCCGCCTGCCCCTAGACGGCCCCACTGGCCCTGGGCCCCTCTGTGCCTGACCGGCGGGCACGGGCACAGCCCC
>SJYT01048986.1:396114-427180 GCA_006410635.1 Cephalophus harveyi
GCCCCGCGCCACCCCGAGGCCCCGGGACCAGGGACCAGGGCCCCGCGCCGCCCCGAGGCCCCGGGACCAGGGACCAGGGACCAGGGCCCCGCGCCGCCCCGAGGCCCCGGGGCTGGGCGCGCCCCGCGGGCGCCTGTGCTGGGCTGGGGCTTCGCGCCTCGCCGTGCCGCCGTGCCATGCCCTCGTGCGTCCTTCCGCCTGTGCTCGCTGTGCCCACCTGCCCTCTCCGCTTCCCCCCGTCCGCCCCTCGCCTCTGCCGTCTGTCTCTCACTTCAGCCTCCTCGCTCAGGGTCTCGGAAGGGAGAAGCACCGCAGCGATTGGGCGATCAGGAGGGGGGGCCCCGGCTGGAGCGGGTCTCGGCGTCTCAGGCGTGCTGCCCCGCCGCTGCGGGAACCCGCCTTAATGGTGTCTCCCTCTGTTCTTGTCAACAGGAGGTTCAAGATGTGAGAGGCGCAGGTCGGGCCAGACGCCCGAGGAAGCCTTACAGTAGGGGCCCAGGTCTGAAGCCAGAGTTAGGGAGGGCGTGTGGCCGCCCCCGCACCCAGGCAGGGCTGAGCGCATTTCCAGGGCCGTGTCCCGCACAGCTTCCTTACTTCACCATTTGATTATGTAGCAGAATATACGGTGTTTATTTCTCACTTAGTCTGATTATCCAGTGTCACTGGTGACAGATAGGAACTTAGGTTAAGGCCGTTCTATTAGCTGCTTCGTGTGTCTTTCCCACGGAACCCCTTATCTGGCCAGAGGGTCCCGAGCTGTGCAGGCTGGCACCCCAGAACCCCGGAGGGAGGGAGACTTGCCCACGTCACCATGTCCAGGGTGGAGAGCCACCAGGAGGGGTTCGCACCAGCCAGCCTGGGCAGATTCTAGTGAAGGCTGCCCTGTGCGAGTGCCGGAGGAGGTAGGTTCCCGGGGGCCAGGCAGGAGGCTCACCCTTCTCGGGGGTGAGAGCGGAGGGTGGGGGGGGCTTTCTGGTGAGCACCACAGGGCTTCCCTGAGCTGGGCAGGCAGGAGTGTGAGGCCAGGCTAGGGTGAGATGCACCCCTCATCCCGAGCTCTCCTCTGCATCCCATCACGTCCTTCTCATCATTCTCTCTCTCATCCATCGTCATGTGTATCCAAGACTGTCTCCGTGACCCCGGAAAAGGACTCTCTCAAGACCAAAGCTTTACTTTAAACTGGGCGCCAAGAAGCAACCCAAAATGTCTCGTGTCACCTGGTCCTGAGATCCCTGTGCACGTCTGTGTCTTGCTTGGAATACTGTCCAGCGTCCAATCCTGTGTTTTTGTTCAAAGCCAACGTCCTTGGTGCATGTGCTGCCAGTTCCTTGTATGCAAAGGCTGAGAGTGAGGAGGTGCCCCCTAGGGCCTTTGACCAGGTTTCTGATTAGGGCTATGATCCGTTTGGACCTTGATTTCCCCATGACCACAAACCCCAGGTTGTATCAACAGAGCCCAAGGGAACTCAGTTGGCAGCAGTATGGACCTCCGAGGATGTAGACCCTCAAGGCTTCTATAATTGTTGATATCGCAGAACTACAGAGGATTTTCTCACAGCATTGTTTGGGGGATAACAAAAAGCTTTTTTCAACTTTTTTTGGTTTTGAAAGCCCGACCCGTAAAATAATCAAAGCTGAACTGAGGATTCCTTCCCAGTTAAAGTCTAACCTCACCTTCCCCCGGTTTGATGACTCTATCATCTTGCACCTTGCACAGTGGCCCCTGGACCTTCTCTGCCGCCGCTGCCGTTTTGTGCTTACGGGATGCCCAGCAGGGCGTTGCTCTTGGAAAACGATGGGCTGGTTAGGAAAGTAGCTTACAGACTCCGACATTTAGCGTATTTCCCTTCACTGAGAGCAGTTTGTAGGGTTGCATTAAACAGTTAAAAATCTCACTTTCTGGAAAGGTAGGCACTTGAAAGGTTTTTGCTTGTTTTGCTTTTCATTTGGTCTCACTAATACTTTTCCTCTCTGGTTAAAGTTCCCAGTAAGGTTTTTTTAGTTAAGAAAGTAGAAAAAAAAAAAAAAAAAAGAAGGGCAAAACCAGGAAATGTATCAATTGACAGGCACTGTAAATAACATGCAGAAAGTATGTAGTTGTAAAATAATCTTGAATTGTAGGTGTTCTCAGATTTAATAATCTTTGAGTTATCAGTAACATGTTTTAGGCATTTCCATAAATATTCCTTTAAATTAGATCTTCACAGTATATGGCAAATCCATCAACCAAACAAAAATTCACATCATCAAACCAGCTTTGTTATACTGATTAAATAGAGTCTGGAGGGGCCTTTATTAGTTACAAGGGATACAGAACTGGTTTCAAAACCCTCTTCTGAAATTAAATTGTCACTGCAGAGCTCCTGAATTATACATGAAATGATCGGATTGTCAGTGGGAGAGTCATTTTCTAAGTAATTCAAGATATTTTAAAATCTCATGGAAAATTTAGAAGCATCTTCCCCTGGAATTCATGAACCAGAACCATTAAATCTCTTTCTCTTAGAAAATTAACATGGCCCTAAATAAATCCTGACTGCAGTTAAATAAAGAATAATTTTTGTTTCTCCCTTATTGGGGGGAAAATAGATAAGAGGAGAAACTGCCTGGAAAATTATTTGTGTGACAATTCCTCTCCTTGCAGTCGCTCCTAAGTGGAGACTGCCCAGCTAAAGCAAATATGCATTTAAATAGTCCATTTGCACAGGAAAAGACTCTCCTGATCCCCTTTTGCTTTCAAAATACAAATCCCGTGCATCGCTTTGATTAGGGAGCACCCAGCTGTTCCTCCCGGCCCAGCGCTGCCCCTCTCTGACCTTCCCTTGTGCTCTGGGTAACCCCAGGGTGGTCCTCCACCACCAGCCTTTGCATCAGGACCCGGGCGGGAAGGTGGGGGGACTGAGCTCACAGACGTGCTGCGTGTTGGGATCCGAATCTGTGCCTTGTGTTGTTTGCATTGTTCTCTGCCCCACTCTGGCCAGGTGCTAAGACCCCAGCGAGGCTCAGGAGGGGCCCTCTGCTTATCTGCCAGTCCTCCAGAAAAAGGAGGGCCAGCTTTGAGGAGAGGGCCTGCGTAACAGAAGGTTGTAGTTCCCCCGCGTGAAGTCCAGAGACCTTACGCCTTGTCACAGGATCCAGTCTGACCTGCCTTTCTGACTGCTGCCTGGTGTAATCACTATGCGATCTCTCACCGGGCGTTTATCACCTTTCCCAGGTGGCACACCCTTTTGTAGCTGAATGAGAATGGTGGGGTCCTGATCCCTCTCTGCATCTTCGCTGGGAAATTTCCCATCCCTTGAAAATATCCCTTAGAAAAACCTTCATGTCCCCTAAGGAGACCACTGGCATTGCCAAGCTGGAAAATCCCATACATTGTAATCCTGCAACCTCGCTGGACTCTCAGTCTCTGAGCAGTGATGGGTTCAGTGTTAAATGTGATAAATACTGTATTTTGTATTGTTTAAATGGCATCTCCCACAAAATGTGAAAATGGTCCCGGAGAAGGCAGCTTCCTGTATGCAGTGTGCTTTTTTTTAAAAAAAAAAAACAAAAACAAGTAACAACTTCTTTTGAGAAACAGCAATTCCTACTTTGAAATCATATCAATGAAAAGATGTATATGAACTTATAATTTTCCTAATAAAGACATGTACTCAAATGTAGCAGCCAACGGTTTGAAATTAGTGTAACCATGTGGAACTCTCCAGATTTGGTTTTTCTTCCTCAAACCCAACACACGGAGGGGTTATATAATCCTTGCTGCAACAGTTGGTGGAAAACAAGCCGTAGTAATAACACTCATCGTAGGCAAGAACTAGGGGGCAGACTTTCATCCTTTATTCTGCATCCTTAGCAGGGGGGGAGGCACTCCCTCTTCCCTGAATGCACTTGTTTTTGCTAGAAGCCCCCCTTTAAGGCCAGTCAGCCCTCTCCTTCCAAAGGGATAGTCTTGTGTAAGGGCTTGAGTGTTTGTGTATCTGCAATGGGGAGGGAAACGTCCACTCTGTGGTTCTCAGGCTTAGTAGAAGGCAGCGGAGCCTCTGTCGCAGATGGCAGGGCCAAACACCCGGCACTTTCTTGCTTTCTGTCCTGCTCCAGGGCCCCTGGTGGATGCCAGATGCTGACTCAGCCAGCACTGGCCTGGACGCTGAGAACAGGGAGAGAGCCCGACAGATACTGGGTTCTGTCCACACAGAGGTCGGTCAGCCTTCCACACTTTCCACCACCTTCTCTCAACCATGCTGGAAGGGAGAGGTCAGCACAAAGGCCCCCGAAATCCTGAGTCCAGAGTGTTCTGTGCTCCAGACTCTCCTGCCCGTAGGCCCACCTGTGACCATCACCCCTGTGCTCGGTACATCCCGGTCACTTGCAGAGTGACTGCGATACGGTTACCCAGTTGCAGATGGGCTGGAGGAAGAAGGAGGGATTTGAGGCCATGTCAAGTGGCACCGTGGGGTCCTGGGACAGGCCGCTTCTTGAATCCTGGTCTTCCCTCTGCTCACTCTGTGATTTGAGACCCTTGCCTGAGTCTCAGCCTCCCCACACACCTCTGGAGCTTAGCATCGCCCACACTTGCGTGGATCAGACGGCTGGTGTGCATGGAAGCCATCCTGCTCCCTCTCTCGCTCTGATGCTCCCTGGGGTCTACAGAGTCGGGATTAGATCCTGCCTGCCTCTGCTTAGACTCTGAGCAAAGCTTGGATACCAGCTGGAGCTGAAAGCGATCGTAACCGTTGAGTTTCTCCCTCTTCGCCAGCTGATGGGGAGCCTTTGGGCCAGTGTTGGTGTCTTGGGGCCTGCGCAGTGCCGGTCCGGAACGCTCCACCACCAGGGCGGAGCCCACAGCCTAACCCCTGGGTTCATTCCGCAGAACGATATTGACTCTTCAGAATGATGCTGCATTAAAAAAAAAAAAAAAAAAAACGTTCATGGCCTACCATGTTTTACACAACTGGTGGCCCTCATTTAGCCAGCCAACAACTGCCAGGTCAAGCTCATTACCAGGTGGTATGAATACTGTGGGGATCAAGCCGGCTTGTCCCCTGACTTCACAGAACCTACAGTCAGGGGTGGGGGGGAATGACTTGCAATGACGTGAGCATTTTCATAAAGCATGGTAAGTGTAGGTCAGGATTGATCCAGGGATCGGGGAAACTTAGAGCACCATCAAGGATTCCCTAAAAGCAGTGCTGGGGAAGGGAAGCCGAGACTTGAGAGAGGCCGATTATTTCTCTGCCTCCCTCAGGGAGGGGGCGATCTACTGACCCCTGAGGACTGCCATTGTGAGCCCATGGGGTGCCCTGCTGTGAGCTAGAAATGGGAGCTTATTGTGCCCAGAGCTATGGATCCAGGGGTCTCTCTCCCAGACTCCCACCTCCTCCTCTGAAATGCACCATATGCAAAACAAAATTCCCAGTTCCCACTTCCCCCTGCCTGCCCACCTCATTTATGCAAATAACGACTCCTTGTCTACCCACGCTCAGGCCAAAACCTCTTAGTTATCTTTGACTTATCCTATTGCTTCACACCCCTCAGCTAAACCATTAACAAACCCAATTAGCTACCTTCAAAATACATCCAAAGCCCAGACACCCCTCATGCTCCCATTTTGATCCGAGCCGCAGCCGTCTCCGGTCTGAACCCCCTACACCAGGCCGCTGGCTGGCTCACCATCACGTCCTGCTGCTTCCTCTCATGGCAGCAAAAGTGGCTGGCCAACATGCCCGGCCATCTCACCCCTACCCAGATCCTCCAGCGGCCACAGAGGCTCATGCCTGCGGCCCTGCCCCCTCTCAGGACTCGCCCGTCTATGCTCCAGCCTCACTGGCCTTTTGACTTTGAATGGGCCAGGGCTGCCCCTCTAGAGGGCTGTGCGCTCGGTGGTCTCTGCCTGGAATCACATGGCTTACCCCTCCTTTCCTTCCATCTCTGGTTGCCGTCACCTTGTCAGAAACGGCTTTGCAGACCCCCACACTGCATAGCAGCCCCGCCCCTGCACGTGCCCGGCACCCTGTCCCGCTTTCCCATCCCCTGCGCCACCCTCCCTGCTCACTTGCCTGCTGACCGCGGCCCCGAAGGGGAGGCTTACTACCACCACACAGGGGGAGAGGGGCCTGGCCTCTCGCTCCCTGCTTATGCTTTGTGGCTGGCCCATAGAAGGTGCTCAAGAAAGCCTTTGAGAGTGCCTGCCTGAGAACCAGCAGATGCTCACACGCTGGGCCCTCTCTTGGTTCATCTCTAAAGTGAAGACAGCAATGCTCACAAGACTGCCTTCACCTGTGCCCCTGAGGCCGCACTGCTAAGCCGTGACCTGGACCCAAATGCATCTCACGCTAACGCCTGCAGATGAGTGCTCACACACTGTCTCTTCTCTAGAGTCCTCCTTCCCCCGGAATCTCCACCACACGACCAACTATCGTGTTCATTCCCTATGAGTCCAGACTAAGGAGTCGCCCCCCTCCTCAGAGGCCCCCCTCCTCCCCACCGTGGGGACCAGCACGCTCTCCCTGAGCCCCAGTCAGTGGGGGCCCCGGGGACGAGGCCGCTGCTGCTGGTGCCTCATCGTAGGCAGCGGAGGGCTGGCCACACCCGAGGGCACAGCCAGGCCCTTAGAAGAGTGTGATTCCCGAAATGCTGAGCAGGAAAGGACCATCATCAGGGGCAGCTGCAGGGAAACGAGGCTGTGTCCCTCCGCAGATGGACGCGAGTGAGGAACAGCCTGGAGGAGGTCTGAGCTCCGCGACCACTGGGATTCCCTGACTCACCTCCAGGGACCCCAGCGCCTCTGCTGGCAGCAGCCAGATGCTGCTGGCTTGGCTTCAAGGCAGACGCAGCAGCCAGGTCTAGGCGGGATGGCCGAGCCTCTGTGGAGGAGAGGCCCGTGCCCAAGGGCTTGGGAAGGTTGGCACCCAGTGTTCAGCCCCCCTGAGCCCAGCAAGCCCCGCACTGCAGCTGTGGAAGTCCCTGGAAGGGGGCACCGGTCTTGGTCAGTCTAGAAGGCCCAGATGCAGCCATGGGGCTCTCACCTTGTCCTGGCCTCCTCGTAGGCATTTTCCTGACCGTGGGAACATCAGCCTGGGTCATGGGGGCTTGCAGGGCCGTGAGGAAACAACCATCCTGGGCATTCCTGAGCTTTGGGGGAGGTGACCGTCCTTCCGGCTGCTCTGGGAACGCCCTGGGAACAAGGCCTGCGAGAGACCAGCTCTTTCCAGTTCTCCCACTGACAGATCGCTCACTCAGGAGGCCAAGGGGGACTGGAGGTTAATGCATTCACCGCGTGTTTGCTCCTGTGGGCAGGACAGAGTTCCCAGTGGGAACAAACAAGCACCTTGTTCAGGCGCTTTCCATCCTGCTGATGTTTCCAGGGCAGCCTGCCCCACAAGGGCCCTGACGGTACTTTCTAGACACAATCTTCTTACCCTCTCAACAGTCCTGCGGGAGACCAGCCCTCTCACGCTTGATGGACAAGGCGCCAGGGTCCAGCACGG
The DNA here is from genome assembly GCA_006410635.1 of Cephalophus harveyi. Lineage (NCBI taxonomy): Eukaryota > Metazoa > Chordata > Mammalia > Artiodactyla > Bovidae > Cephalophus > Cephalophus harveyi. Next base: position 403,601 of record SJYT01048986.1, read on the forward strand.
GCCTTTGTGTCTCAGAGTTGGGACTCGGGGAGGCCTGATCTGATCCGGGGCTATTTGGCTTCAGACAAGTCGTCCTTGCCACCCGCAGAAAGGAGCCCCAGGCACGAGGCGGTGGGCAGAGGCTACTGGGCTGCAGATCCGGTTCCACCCTGTATGATTCCAGGGTAGTCTCAGATCTCAAATGAGAAACAATTTGGAAGAAATGCTGGGCAAACTCTGGCTGTGATGTCAGTACAGCTTGTCAGAAATAGCAATTTTTAACAAAGAAATAGCATCAAATAGAAAAAGAAAAAGATAAACTGGAAAACACAGGCAGGCATACATCACACTTAGTGAAGGGAAGACCAGTTTGCACGTACGTGTGTTTGTGAGTGTTTCACAATGTCAAATGCAATTTTTCTTGTAGATTGTGGCCACAAATATACTTACTGGTCCTGTGTACATAAAACCCAGTAGTCAATGGGTCTCACCCTCCCTGAGTACAAGGAAAGAAGTTAGAGGATAGCAGGAGAGATCCTTGATTTAATAAGAGTTAAAAAAAAAAAAACACCTTATGTTTCTAAAATCAGGATATATTGACAACAACAGTATCCATCAAAGGGCCACTCTTTTTTTTTTTTTCTCCTTTCTTAAAGAGCTGTAGGCTTTTATAACCGAATCAGTCCTAACCCACAAGGTACAAGGCAAAGTGTTTTTTTTTTTTTTAATCTATATAACCATACAATAAGAAATTTTGTTATCAAAAATTAAAATTAAAATTTGTAAAAAAAAAAAAAATCCCAGACTGTGTATATATGCTTCTGCTGGGTGATCTCTAACGGTCCAAGCAATTTCCGGAAACTTCCAATAGCTTTAAGAGCTGACGTGGTGGCAAGCGTTGAGGACCATGTCATCCAAAGCCAGGAGTCATTTTACAGCAGCGAAATGGAACGAAGCATTGGGGGCAGTTGGCTGCGTCTTGCTGAGAGTCCCTGTAGGTCTTTCCTGTGGGCTGCCATCTGAACTCCACCTTGGTCCTAACCCGGCCCCATCTGGGTTACCAGCAACTGCCAGTTTCCTGGAAATTTCCAACTCCTCAATCTCCATCTTTGGGCCACCACTCACTCATTGCGAAATTTCAACTATTTGTTGAACAGAATATTTAAACAAAAACACCTGAGCTTATGCAGTTGCCACTGGCTTCAGCTCCCTGACTTGTACCTCCGGAAGGGTTGGGACAATCGTGGTCTGGGCTGGACCTAGAAGCTCCCTGTGACATCTCAGCACACATGGGGCACATCTGATTACAAGGCTGCTAATGAGGATGTGGTTTGAAAATCATTTTTGCTCCTTCTTCTGTGAACTGAAAATTTTTTCATCTGGATTTCACCATTTCTTAATTTTGCTGAGAGATCACAAACCACAGATCTCCACAGTTTGAAATATATGTTCTTGGGGGGTTCAAATTTCCAATTTTCATCCTTCTAATTTTCACCACCTCATGCCAGTGTTAACAAAGACAGATAGATCCCTTTCAGTGCAGACAGATGGCCTCCTGAGCAAAAGATTTTTTTTAATTTTTAAAATAAGTTTCCCAAGTAAAATAAGACAGAGCCCTCTGTCTGGTTCCCTCAACCTAAACCCCCCACCGCTCCACCTGGTCCCCACTCAGGGGTTGCTTAGCAGGAAGTCCAAGGCAACTTGAAAATGACTTGAATCTCCTCTTCTCCCAACACACGCTGCGGGCTTTTCTATAAGAATCAGATCGAAGTGGAACAGTGTAAAGTTTCCAGCAGCGACATGCGCCCGTCCCATTGTTGTTTCTCACATGCTCACACAATTCAGCATCAAACTGAAACAAAACAAGACAGAAAAAGGCATCTTTGGCAGGTTTGGGCTTGGAGTTGTGGCAAGAACTAAAGATACTTATGAGAAATCGCATCTCAGGGACCCAGTCAAACCCAACCGGGATGAGTCAGGACCAGACTTTAGGAGCAGCTCTGGTCTAATGCTGACTCTTTGGGTATGTCCCTAATGCTTAGGACAAGAGAAGGCAGGTTCTCAGAACTTTGTATTTCCCATCCAGAAAGAGAAACGAAGAGCCTCGCTGATTCCCTGGACGTGGGCCAAGGAGGTCATCCACAGTAAGAAAAGATATGCAGCGATTTAAGACGAGCCTGAAGAGAGAAAGCAAACAGAAATGGAAATGGATGCAAGAAAAACATGATTCATAAAGTCATATTGTTAAACAGTTAGCTTTAAACAATGTGAGGATAACCTTTGCAATGGTCTTGAACATTTCTGGGTTTTGGATTCAACTGTCTTTCCTCACAGAAGAATGAGAAGTAGCTCAAAGGTAGGAACATGTTACATGCTGGAGCAGGAAGATCAGCTTCAACTTGCAGTAAAATTGCCAACCTCCGCTGGATCATTAAAAAAGCAAGAGAATTCTAGAAAAACATCTACTTTTGCTTTCTTGACTACACTAAAGCCTTTGACTGTGTGGATCACAATAAACTGTGGAAAATTCTTAAAGAGATGGGAATACCAGACCACCTGACTTGCCTCCTGAGAAATCTGTATGCAGGTCAGGAAGCAACAGTTAGAACTGGACGTGGAACAACAGACTGGTTCCAAATAGGAAAAGGAGTACGTCAAGCAGTATATTGTCACCCTGCTTATTTAACTTATACGCAGAGTACATCATGAGAAACGCTGGACTGGAAGAAACACAAGCTGGAATCAAGATTGCTGGGAGAAATATCAATCACCTCAGATATGCAGATGACACCACCCTTATGGCAGAAAGTGAAGAGGAACTAAAGAGCCTCTTGATAAAGGTGAGAGAAAAAGCTGGCTTAAAACTCCACATTCAGGCTGGGAAAACTGGTCAACTACATGTAAAAGAATGAAACTAGAACACTTTCTAACACTGAACACAAAAATAAAATCAAAATGGATTAAAGATCTAAATATAAGACCATAAACTATAAAACTCCTAGAGGAAAACAAGCAGAACACTCTCTGACATAAATCATAATAAGATCCTCTAATGACCCACCTTCCAGAGTAACGGGAAAAAAGCAAAAAGAAACAAATGAGGCCTAATTAAATTAAAAGCTTTTGCAAAGCAAAGGAAACTAGGTGAAAGGACAGCCTTCAGAATCGGAGAAAATAACAGCAAACAAAACAACTGACAAAGAGTTGATCTTCAAAATATACAAGCAGCTCATGCAGCTCAATTCCAGAAACATAAAGGACCCAATCAAAAAATGGGCCGAAGAACCAGACAGACATTTCTCCAAAGAAGACATACGGATGGCTATCAAACACAAGAAAAGATGCTCAACATCACTCATTATCAGAGAAATGCAAATCAAAACCACAGTGAGGTACCATCTCATGCCGGTCAGAATGGCTGCGATCCAAAAGTCTACAAGCAATAAATGCTGGAGATGGTATGGAGAAAAGGGAGCCCTCTTACACTGTTGTTGGGAATGCAAACTAGTACAGCCACTACGGAGAACAGTGTGGAGATTCCTTAAAAAACTGGAAATAGAACTGCCTTATGACCCAGCAGTCCCACTGCTGGGCATACACACCGAGGAAATCAGAATTGAAAGAGACACGTGTACCCCAGTGTTCATCGCAGCACTGTTTACAATAGCCAGGACATGGAAGCAACCTAGATGTCCATCAGCAGATGAATGGATAAGAAAGCTGTGGTACATATACACAATGGAGTATTACTCAGCCATTAAAAAGAATGCATTTGAATCAGTTCTAATGAGGTGGATGAAACTGGAGCCGATTATACAGAGTGAAGTAAGCCAGAGAGAAAAACACCAATACAGTATACTAACGCAATGGCACCCCACTCCAGTGTTCTTGCCTAGAGAATCCCAGGGACGGGGGAGCCTGGTGGGCTGCCATCTATGGGGTCGCACAGAGTCAGACACGACTGAAGCGACTTAGCAGCAGCAGCAGCAGCAACGCATATATATGGAATTTAGAAAGATGGTAACGATGACCCTATATGCAAGACAACAAAAGAGACACAGATGTAAAAACCAGACTTTTGGAATCTGTGGGAGAAGGCAGGGGTGGGATGATTTGAGAGAACAGCACTGAAACATGTATGTTACCATGCGTGAAACAGATGACCAGCTCAAGCTCAAACCACGAAACAGGGCGCTCACAGCCAGTGCACTGGGACAACCCTGAGGGACGAGATGGGGAGGGAGGAGGGAGACACACGTACACCCGTGGCTGATTCATGTCAGTGTGTGGCAAACACCAGTACGGTATTGTAAAGTAATCGGCCCCCAATCAAAATAAATTAAATCATTTAAAAAACCCAACTCCACACTAAGATCATGGCATTTGGTCCCATCACTTCAGGCAAATAGATGGGGAAACACTGGAAACAGTGAGAGGCTTTATTTTCTTGGCTCCAAAATCACTGCAGACAGGGCTTGCAGCCATGACCCCAAAAGACGCTTACTCCTTGGAAGGAAAGCTGTGACCAGCCCAGACAGCATGTTAAAAAGCAGAGCCATCACTTTGCCCACAAAGGTCCGTCTAGCCGAAGCGATGGTTTTCCCAGTAGTCATGTATGGATGTGAAAAGGAAAGGAAAGTGAAGTCGCTCAGTCGTGTCCCCCTCTTTGCGACCCCATGGACTGTAGCCTACCAGGCTCCTCTGTCCATGGGATTTTCCAGGCAATAGTACTGGAGTGGACTGCCATTTCCTTCTCCAGGGGATCTTCCCAACCCAGGGATTAGAACCCAGGTCTCCCTCATCGTAGACAGACGCTTTACCGTCTGAGCCACCAGGGAAGTCCTTGTATGGATGTGAGAGTTGGACTATAAAGAAAGCTGAGCGCCGAAGAAGTGATGCCTTTGAACTGTGGTGTTGGAGAAGACTCCTGAGAGTCCCTTGGACTGCAAGGAGATCCAACTAGTCAATCCTAAAGGAAATCAGTCCTGAATATTCATTGGAAGGACTGATGCTGAAGCTGAAGCTCCAATACTCAGCCACCTGATGCAAAGAACTGACTCACTGGAAAAGCCCCGATGCTGGGAAGGACAGAAGGCAGGAGGAGAAGGGCACGACAGAGGATGAGATGGTTGGGCGGCATCATCAGTTCGATGGACGTGAGTTTCAGCAAGCTCTGGGAGTTGGTGATGTATAGGGAGGTCTGGCGTACTGCAGTTCATGGGTCAAAAACAGTCGGGCACGACTGAGCGTCGGAACTGAACTGCACCGACCCCTCCACCGAGAGGCCTCCCTGAGCGCCGTTTCGGCTCCACCGGTTTCCCGCACAGCCCCCAGTCCCCGCACCATCTTCACCCAGGCTCGCCTCTCTGTGTCTCCGTCTGGGCTCTGTCCTGGCTCCGCTCGCCAGCTCCACCAGACTCCCCCACTCCACCCCCAGCCGCCCCTGCCGGGGCGCTCTCTGAGGGCAGCTGCTAGGCTTCATTCTCGTCTCTCTGGAAGTTTCTGCCCATCATGCAGCCAAGTCCAAGTTTGTTTATCTACTCTTCGGCAAAAGCCTGATCCACCATCCCAGGAAGGAAGGCAGCGAACAGGAAGTCTGTCACCTGTTAACTATTTACAAAGCGGTACTGTTTTGCTGTTGCTCACATGCCCTGAGGGCTTAGCTTTGGTCAATTTGACATAATTTGAATAATGTGCAAGTTAATATTTCTCTAAACGCTTTCATGTGGTTACATTTGCAATGCATGTTACTATATTAACATAAGCCATAGCATTCATTTTATTAAAAAAAAAATCATTTGGCAGGTTTCCTATGGAACACAGTAAGTCCCCAAGGCTGTAGGCTGAAGCATTAGGAAGAATGGAACACACCATTTTTAACATACTTGTGCAAAATCCCCAGACAGAGGCTTTGCTCACAATAATCTATCTTGTTGAGGCACTTATTTTTTCTTTTTTTGTCTCAGTAAATGTTTGGGAAAAAGATTATCACCCTAACTCATTTTCAGTGATTAGATGAAAACAAAAAAAAAAAAAAAATAGACACATAGAGAAGGCAAATCCAAGAGGAAGATTTACTAAGAGTAACGTAGAGATGCAAAGAGGTAGAAGTCTAGAGAGAGCAGAGGCCACACGGGGGAAGGCCCAGGCGCGGGGCCCAGGGCGGGGTCCCAGACTGTGACCACCGCAGTCAGAGCCTGGGGCCGGGGCCCCTGGGGCAGTGTGTTTTGCTCTGTGGGGACCCTCGCCGTGGGGAAATCGCTGCTCTAGACCAGAGGTGCTCAAGGTTGAGAGGTGAGCAGAGGGCTTCTGAGGACACGGTTCGTGGCCGCAGCGCAGAGCTTCTGACTCGGCAGGCCTGGGTGGCACCTAACCAGCTGCGCCTCTCACGGAAGGGGTGACGCTGCAGGCCCAGGACGCAGGGCCACAGTGGACCTGGACGCTGCACCTGGGATGCGTAGCCTTGGAGAAACGACGAAGCTGCAGGGACGGTTTGAAAGCTAGAGCAGATTCTCTAACAGCTTCCCGCAGCCCCTGGGGTCCCCAGGCTCACTGCACCTGCTCCCAGGTGCACAGGGAGCTCTCGCTGCACGTGGAGCTGGAGGGGCGTCAGGAGGCCGAGGCAGGGCCCGTCCGGAAGCCTCGCGGAAGCAGGGGCCCTGCCCACGTGCCGCCTTAAGCCCTGGACGTCCTCCTCCCCGACACGCCAGCCTGTCGCCACGGACGCAGCCTCCGGGTGGCTTCTTCTCTTCTCCTGAGTGATTTCTGTCTCTCACTCTGTTAGTGGGATTCTCGGCATAGACGGCAGACGGCTCCTCACGCACCCAGGGCCCTGCAGAGCAAGGGCTGAGCGAGATGCGGGAGGAACGGCCCAGGTTTAGGACCCAGTTTCTGAAACGGTCTTCAGAGACTCCGCTGCCAGCAGAGGTTACTTTATAGGGTGGGATTCTGGCGGGCTGTTTGGAATATCTTCTGTCGCCTTGCAGACCCAGTCCCACTCTCTCGGGCCTGACCTCTGCCCTGGGAACCGACCCGGCCAGGACTACTGCGGGCGCCACCAGCGGGAGCTGAGGACGACGGGAGGTCTATTCCCTGGAGCCTTGAGCCAAGCCATTCCACGGCCCCCGCCCTGCCCCGCTCCTGCTCTGCGGATGAAGTCTGGAACTCTGACCCTCTGTCCAGGGCTCCTCCCTGGCTTGTATCTGGTGACTGACTGCTCCCTCCCTGCCCCTCTCCGGGGAGGTGACTCTGTGTCCTGCATGCACTTTTGTAACTGGTTCCTTTAATAAACTCCTCTGAGCTGATGCTAACTGGAGTGCGCGTCTCTTCTCTGCTGGGACCCTAACTGCTGCACTCACTTTCGTATTTTCAGATTATATTTTCCCATGAGGTTTGCGTTTCTTATAACAAGCCCATGTTACTTCTACAGTAAAAGTGAACAGCAAAGAGAAGAATCAGGAAAGGCAGCGTTCAGTGTGAGGCAGGGGCAGGGAACTGCTCCCCAACCTTGCTCACCCTGGGCCCAGGTTCCATCCCCAAGGGGACACAGAGCTGACCCAGGTCCCTGCATCTGTGCACAAGAGACCCAGCAGAAGATTTTAATTCAGCAAATTATGATGGTACAAAAGGATTTGCCAGTAACAACTCAATTCACACTCTGGAAACAGAATGTTATAACTTCACCCTAAAGCTTCATGGTCTGCCTCAAGTTCAGAGGCTACAGATTTCTTTGGGGTTAGGCAGACCTGGGCTCCAGTCTAGGTCTGTGTGATCTCAGAGAAGTCACTTAACCTCTTTGAAAAACAACCTTGTCATTGGCAGAACCTTTCAGTTCTCTGTGGGGATGACTGAGATAATATATTTTCGACATTTAGCACAATAAGCACCCAGCAAGTCCTCAAAACACAGAGCTATTATAAATGCATTCATAACTTAGCAATGGTGAGTACAGTCAGGTGGGCAACGATCTACTCGCTTCTAGTTTTCTATAAGATGTGTACGGAAACAAGGTAATTTTGGCCCCAGTCTGGCCTGAGCTCCTTCAGGTTCTTCAACTGCTAGTCTGTCCTTTGTAAGTTCTGGGTCCCAAATTACCTGAGGCCCAGCGGGCTCTGCTCTGGGGCAGCAAGCCCTCCTCCCGCTGGCAGGCCTGCAGTCATCAGCAGGCCACTTCATGCACAGATGCATTACCACCCGACGTCTGAGGAAGAAAACTCCCCTCCAACCAGTTTCCTAGGACTCCGGCTGCCAGCCTGCGTGGTCGGTTGGGACAAGCATCTTGCTGTCAGCCACTGAGGGCTTTGCAATGGACTCACCGCAGTGTTGGGGCCGCCATCTTAAATGTTAGGTTTCCAGTAAGAATCTGTCCCTAAATGGGATTCACACTTGGTGTCTGCAAGAGGACTCGGGACCATTCCCCTATAAGAGCACCCCGTCCTTCCTGACCTGATGGCCCATCCACACCTTTGCGTCAAAGCACAAAGCGTTTGATGCTGTTCATCAGGGGCCGTCTTATGTGAAGGTGGGAGGGTCACTCCGAAGCTATGTCTCCAGGTGTGAAGGAGCAAAGCCAGTTCCTTGTCCAGCTTCATGGACTGGGAGCAAAGGCTGGTGACGGAGGCTTTCCGGGCGGCGAGGGAAGGGCCGCTGGTCTCCGTGGACCGTGCCACACTCTTGCTTCAGCCCCTCCCTGGCCACCCTTTCGCTGCTCACCTGCAGCCCGGGTCTGCCAGAGGACCGTGGGGATCACAGCTGTGGCATCCGTGTGGCGTGGGGCTTAGTCCTGGTGGCCAGCGTGCAGTTACCAGCTCCAGTCACAGGACGTGTGTCTGCCAGTGGGTTCTCTACGGTACCAGGCCCTCCACTGGGTCCTCAAAGGCTCCCAGCTGCCAGACTGATCTTTAAAATGTAAATTATTCACATCCTTCTCCACGAGTAAAATACTTCACTTTTTTTCTTCTGTGCTGTTATAATATAATTCAAGCATCTCTCTAGAACCCACAGGCCCAAGAAGCTCAGCCTCTGGTTACCTTCCAGGGCTCCTCAAAAAACACCCTGTCACCGGTTCCCGTGACCCATTCTCCCCACCGCTGCCTGTCCCTTGACCAAGCCCCCCTTGCTCTACTTTCAGGACCAGGATGTTTGCACAGAGGGTCCCCTTGCCTGGTCCCTATATCTTCCCACGCTGTCCAGCTTCACCCTCCGCTTAAAGAAATTTCTCCTTCTCTGGGCCTCTTCTGATCCCCCAAGCAGACCACCCTCTCCTCCCCGGCCGTGCCTCTGCGGCGCCCCATTTATCGTGTAACATTTTCTCCCTCATCGTCTTTCTGTGAGTTAAGTGAGCGAAGGCAGAGCTCGGGCTTGTGCTCAGTCACTGCGTCATGTCTGATTCTTCTCTGACGCCGTGGACGATAGCCTGCCAGGGCTCTCTGTCCACGGGATCTCCCGGGCAAGAATACAGAAGCCGGTTGCCATTTCCTCTTCCAGGAGAGCTTCCTGATCCAGGGATCAAACCCTCGTCGCCTGCATTAGCAGGGGAATTCTGTACCACGGAGCGACCTGGGAAGCCCCATAGAAGCAGAGAGCCTTGTCTGCTTCCATCCGTCCATCACCAGGGCCCTGGAACGCTGCAGAAAACACAGTGGGGGCTTCATAAACATGTGAAGACCGGCAATGATTTCCCAGGTGCCTTGCAGTTTAGAGCCTGGTCCTGGCTCCAGGCCAGGGGCCCAGGAGGCGCCCAGGCAGCCCTGCCAGCTGCGGACGGGGTACTGCAGGGAGATGGAGGCAGGAGATGCCCCAGCCTCGCGAAGGGCGCACCCGCCCCGCCGCGCGCGATGGAGAGCGGCGAGGTGCCGGGGCGCGGAGGCCGAGCGTTCAGGTGCGCGGAGCACGGGGCCGCAGCGGGGCCAGCGGCTTCCCGGGCTCCCGGCCGGCGCCCACCGCGGGGCGGCCTGCCCGGGCCACAGCGGCGGGCTCGGCGGGGCCTCCCGGAGGCGAGCGCCGGGCGAGCGGGAGGCCGCCGCCGCTGCCCGGGGGCCGCTGCGCTGGGATAATCCTCGAGGCCTCTTTCTCCCAATCGGCCCCCCTGCGGGTTTGAAGCCACCGCCCCGGCGCAGGAAAACGATGGGACGCGCGACGCGGCCCCGCNGGCTTAAAGCTCAGCATTCAGAAAATGAAGATCATGGCATCTGGTCCCATCACTTCACAGGAAATAGATGGGGAAACAGTGGAAACAGTGTCAGACTTTATTTTGGGGGGCTCCGAAATCACTGCAGATGGTGACTGTAGCCATGAAATTAGAAGACGCTTACTCCTTGGAGGGAAAGTTATGACCGACCTAGACAGCATATTAAAAAGCAGAGACATTACTTTGCCAACAAAGGTCCATCTAGTCAAGGCTATGGTTTTTCGAGTGGTTGTGTATGGATGTGAGAGTTGGACTATAAAGAAAGCTGAGCACTGAAGAATTGATGCTTTTGAACTGTGATGTTGAAGAAGACTCTTTTTTTAATTTTTTTACCTTTTTCTTTTCTTTTAATATAAATTTATTTATTTTAATTGGAGGTTAATTACTTTACAGTATTGTATTGGTTTTGCCATACATCTTGAGAGTCCCTTGGACTTCAAGGAGATCCAACCAGTCCATTCTAAAGGTGATCAGTCCTGAGTGTTCATTGGAAGGACTGATGTTGAAGCTGAAACTCCGATACTTTGGCCACCTGATGTGAAGAGCTGACTCATCTGAAAAGACCCCGATGCTGGGAAAGATTGAAGGCAGGAATAGAAGGGGAAGACAGAGGATGAGATAGTTGGATGGCATCACTGATGCCATCACTCAATGGAGATGAGTGTGAGTAGACTCTGGGAGTTGGTGATGGACAAGGAGCCCTGGCGTGCTGTGGTCCATGGGCTTGCAAAGAGTCGGACACGACTGAGCGACTGAACTGAAGAAACAATGAACAGGAAGAAATATAAAATAGGCTCCCAGAGGGCTAATGTAGGAGTGGCTTTTTTAACAAAAAACCACCTGAACTTAGGTGACCAAACTTTCACTGAAAGCAGTAATGATTTCTGTTAATATTTCCAAAGCAAAATCGGGGGCAAGGCAGCTCAGTTGGTAAAGAATCTGCCTGCCATTCAGGAGACCTGGGTTCAATTCCTGGGTCTGGAAGATCCCCTGGAGAAGGAAATGGCAACCCACTCCAGTATTCTTGCCTGGAGAATCCTATTGACAGAGGAGCTTGGAAGGCTGTAGTCCATGAGGTCGCAAGAGTCGGACACGACTTAGCGACTACACCACCACCACCACCAGGAAGACTGTGGTTCAAAGGTAAGGTTCTTTTATTCCCCTGAGTTACAGATGGATGGTTGCCTTTTCTTTGTCCTCCCTCCCCCTTCATCATTTATCATCTATCTATTTATCTATTAACTATTTATCATCTATCTTTGCATCTATCTATATATATGGCATATATCTACCTATGTATATATCTATCTACCAAAAGAAGTGGGATGAAATCATTTACAAAGTCATATAGGTGCAAAAACATTATATTTAGGAACCAGGCCCACCTTGACCTCTTTACTCTTATCTCAAACACTAATACTTGTTTGGTTTCTCTCACTTAAAACAGTTATTTTCTCACAGTGTATAGTGCCCATCTGAGCCAGCCTCTCCTCATTTTTTTTTTTTTGTCTATATATATTAATACTTTTACATTCTATAATGCCTTTAGGTTAGGTAGATACTCAGTTCAGTTCAGTCGCTCAGTCGTGTCTGACTCTTTGCGACCCCATGAATCACAGCACACCAGGCCTCCCTGTCCATCACCAACTCCTGGAGTTCACTCAGATTCACGTCCATCGAGTCAGTGATGCCATCCAGCCATCTCTTCCTCTGTCGTCCCCTTCTCCTGCCCCCAATCCCTCCCAGCATCAAAGTCTTTTCCAATGAGTCACCTTTTCACATGAGGTAGACAAAGTACTGGAATTTCAGCTTAAGCATCATTACTTCCAAAGAAATTCCAGGGCTGATCTCCTTCAGAATGGACTCCTTGGAAGATACTCGGAAAGATTTATTAAATGTAAGACTATAGGAATCAAATACTGAAACAAATAAATGAAGTTAGTAAGTATAGTTGAATACAGTAAACTGGTGTGTGTGTAATAAAATTGTGTGTGCATGTGTAATAGAAATTGTGCGAAGCAGGAAGGAGGATAGGTGGACCCTACTACTTACTAGCTGTGGGAATGTGCACAAATGTCAGAACTTCTTGAAGGTGATTTCTCCATCATTTAGACATCTTAAATAAGAATACAGTTTGATCATCAAAGCTGGTTCATTGGCCTCTCCTAATTATTTGACTTTATTGCCTGTCAATTCTCTCCCCCTTCACCATCATGAGTAATCAAAGTTAGGACTGTTCCATAGAAGTTTCATTATAGGTTAAAATTACATGTTTAAGAAAGTATTCTGATTAGGAAGCTACCCCTGAGTAATAATTCCAATTTGAGCTTTCTGGGTATTACCTGTTTTTAGGCAAAGGATTTAACATTTTGAGAAAGCAGTGTGTATTTTAATCTGAGTAAACTATGATCCTGGAGGCTTAATTCCCAAGACTGATGCATTAGATCTGTTGAATTGAAATCAAAGTGAGGTGGTGTACATGTGTCCTGGGCCTCCTGTGAAGCTTGGTTCTGGGCCAAGGTACATGTGAATGTAGAGGTGAAGAATGGGGGCATTCAGACGGGACCTCACGTTTGCAAATATCCATCGATTTATAGTTTTAGATATTGTTTTACAAATATGGGCTTCCCTGATAGCTCAGTGGGTAAAGAATATACCTGCAATGCAAGATACCCCAGTTTGATTCCTGGGTTGGGAAGATCCACTGGAGAAGGGATAGGATACCCACTCCAGTATTTTTGGGCTTCCCTTGTGGCTCTGCTGGTAAAGTATCCACCTGCAATTTGGGAGACCTGGGTTTGATCCCTGGAGAGCCCCTGGAGAAGGGAAAGGCTACTTACTCCAGTATTCTGGCCTGGAGAATTCCATGGACTATATAGTCCATGGGGTTGTAAAAAGTCAGACATGACTATGCAACTTTCACTTTTACTTCTTTTACAAATGTACAATGGTTATAATCATATGTTAAAAGTGCTGACTTATCAAATCAAAGTTTTAAGGTAAAATTCTGCAATTCTTAGATCCTTAAGAAATATTTAAAGCTCAACATTCAGAAAACGAAGATCATGGCATCCGGTCCCACCACTTCACAGGAAATAGATGGGGAAACAGTGGAAACAGTGTCAGAGTTTATCTTTTTGGGCTCCAAAATCACTGCAGATGGTGACTGCAGCCATGAAATTAGAAGACGCTTACTCCTTGGAAGAAAAGTTATGTCCAACCTATATAGAATTTTCAAAAGTAGAGATATTACTTTGCTGACTAAGGTCTGTCTAGTCAAGGCTATGGTTTTTCCTGTGGTCATGTATGGATGTGAGAGTTGGACTGTGAAGAAGGCTGAGCGCTGAAGAATTGATGCTTTTGAACTGTGGTGTTGGAGAAGACTCTTGAGAGTCCCTTGGACTGCAAGGAGATCCAACCAGTCCATTCTGAAGGAGATCAACCCTGGGATTTCTCTGGAAGGAATGATGCTAAAGCTGAAACTCCAGTCCTTTGGCCACCTCATGCGAAGAGTTGACTCATTGGAAAAGACCCTGATGCTGGGAGGGATTGGGGGCAGGAGGAGAAGGAGACGACCGAGGATGAGATGGTTGGATGGCATCACTGACTCGATGGATGTGAGTCTGAGTGAACTCCGGGAGATGGTGATGAACAGGGAGGCCTGGCGTGCTGCGATTCATGGGGTCACAGAGAGTTGGACACGACTGAGTGACTGAACTGAACCGAACTAAAGAAAACAAAGACAGCGGGGTGCAGAGGCACGGCCGGGGAGGAGAGGGCGGTCTGCTTGGGAGAACAGAAGAGGCCCAGAGATGGAGAGATTTCTTTAAGTTGAGGGTGAAGCTGGACAGTGTGGGAAGATATAGGGACCAGGCAAGGGGACCCTCTGTGCAATTTGAAAAGATATATGAACTCCAAGGTTCTTTGTAGCATTACTTACAATAGCCAAGATATGGAAGCATAACTGTCCATCAATAGAGAAATGGATAGAGAAGATGTATTGTATACATTCACACCTCAGATTATTATTCATGCATGAGAAATGAAATACTGCCATTTGTGGCAACAGGGATGGACCTAGGCGATATTAAGCTAAAGTGAAATATGTCAAACAGAGAAAGACAAAGAAATCCGCAGGATTTGACTTACATGTGGAATCTGAAAAATGAAACTAACTGATGGGAAAAAACAAGAACAGGTGCATAGATACAGAGGGCCAAGGCATGGTGTCAGAGGGGAGGGAACGATAAAGTAGGTGAAGGGGATTGAGAGGCGCAAACCTTCAATCGCATTACAAATACATCACTGGGATGTAGTACACAGCATAAGAAATAAGGTCAGTGATGTTGTAACTTCTTATGGGGACGGATGATAACTACCCTTATGTTGGGGATCATTTCATAATGTATGCAAACATCAAATTATTGTATAATACACTTGAAACTAATAAAATATTGTACATCTACTTTATCTCAATTTGAAAAATTTAATAGCAAGTAAGGCAGAGGAAAATCGAGCTTAGAGGGGGTACAGCTCACCAGGGTGAGGCAGGACGTGTGCGGTGACTTCGCAGCTGATCCCTGCATTGCTCTCTTGGGCTCTTACTTAAACACTGCTCCTCAAAACTGGAGAGCGTGATAGTAAGTCCTTCCCTCGGACATTCCAGGAACGTTCCAGGCTGTGCCTTGCCCCTTTCCAGGCTGCCAGCCCCTGGAGGTCTTCCGGTTGGGCTCCGGTGAGCTCCTCCCCCACACGCTTACCTTTGCTCTTTCCCTTGCCTGAAGGGTCATTTCTCAACATATTCAAACCCTATCCCTTCTTGAGGGCCAAGATCATATAAATACCGACATCTCCTTTTGCAGGTATTTCCCTGTGATTTTCCTGTGTACCCAGTATCTAGCCCTCTTTTGCCACCCCAACCTACCAGCACCACGGTCCTCTCCCAGGCCCCGGGGGGCCGAAGGAATGCCCACCCTCTAGTGGTCAAACTGCAGGGTATCTCCCAACTCTCCCTGCTGTCTTCTCCCCAGCGTCCAGACTAAGAGGGACGTTATTCCTCAGAGCTCACTGTGAGCATTCCTTAAAGAGATGTTGTCTCTGGGGAACCTTATCTCACCAGCCTGCACCCAGGGAGGTCATTATGTCCAAAGCCTTCATAAATTCAAGAGCAGAAAGACATAGTTGCTCTTCAAATACCCACTCTTACTTTATTGCCAGTTAAGTAATTTGTGGATTTTTAAACTTTGGATTCATTACTCCAGGTCATTAAAAATAACTGTGAGTTTCAACATGCAACACGCTAATTACGAGTTCACCGGCTGATTCCTATCATTTCCTTTAATTCCTGAAATCCAAGTTCTCTCTTTCGCCAGTTTATTGAAATTCAAACATACATCCTACGTTTAGTCAAATTCCAGGTGACAATGTTAAAAAAACCTTCTTTTTAGATGAGATAAGTGGTTGGTATGAATCTATAAGAACAAATTGATAAAAACTTAAAAGTGTTGGACATGTACATTTTTAACCTTTGAGCGTGCCCCCACCCCCTCAGGAAAAAGAGCCCTAGGGACAACTTAATAATGTGCAGGAAATTCAGAGGAATCTGTGTTAGTCTGATGCTCCTAAGCCCCATCTTGGAGGAAAGTACAGAAAGTTAAATGCAAGAAAATTTAGGACCTGAAGCTACGCTAGTTTAAGAAACACGAGGTGGCAGATTGGGTTGGGAAGCTAGATCTGGGAGGCTTCAACTCCCAGCTGCACGTGTGGTTGGCACCCTACAAAGGAGACACTCTTAACTACCCATGACCCAGAGCTGCCCTGTTCTCTGCTCCTGGGTCTCTGCCCTTTCAGCAAAATATGGGTGAAAGGGCTGGGCCCTGAACCGTATAGAGGAGAAGCATGCATGCATCTGAGGGCTGCAGCTGAACTACACGCCCCAAGGTCTCAGTAACCTTCAAGGCAGCCCTAAGAGGCACGATTGCTGGATGTCCACAGCTTTCAAGTTCTCAGTGTTGTGCCCGAAGTCCAAGTCCCCAAAACTGAGAGAATAAGACATCCACAGCAATGCAAAAGCAAAAAGGGGTTTTATTGCTAGCTTGAGCTAGGGCTCCCATCTCATCCAGCGCAGTGAAGTCTTGACGAGTGCCCCGAGCCCTAAATTACACCAGTATTTATAGAGTTAAGACAAAGACAGGGAGTTGGTAAGGGTGGATTGGTTGCAAGGGTTTTATGGTATCTACTAATTGGCTAAATTTTCTCGTGCGTGGGCTTTCTTAGGAGATTTCTACCTTCTTCCTAATAGGCTGCAACTAGGCTACGGGGAGCATACTGATTAGTCGAGTCCTGATGCCACAGACCAACGGCTATTTTCTTCCTGGCAGTGACTCGGCTCCTCTGCAAGGGAGATTCTGGCCTGCCTTGCCCCCCTGAAGCCTGTCATGGCGCCTGTTTGGGTCCTAACACTCAGCGGTCTTCTTCTCTGCAGTAGGGTTTGGGAGGCATGCTCAAAACCAAAGATTCTCCTTTTGAACTTTCATTCTGCTGGGTTGTATACATATCTCTGGGTTGGTAAGTTAACTTTGGATCTTGGTTCTCTCATCCAAGGCATCTGAAATTCCTCCAAGCTATATACAAAGTCTTGATCAGAGTTTCTACAGTGGACCAACATCTTAAATGCCCTTCTGGCAGCTTGCCCTTCTTCCCCGAGTCTGCAGGTGATGAGAGAGACCTGGGAAACAGGTCTTGTTGAGGGCTAACTGCATTTTGAACCTTCCTTTTCTTTTATTGTTGCGGTTCAGTCACTAAGTTGTGTCCAAATCAAACTCATGTCTATTGAGCCAGGAACAGCGTGTCATGGTTGGAGGGCATCACTGACTTTAGGACATGTCTTTTAATTCCTTTTCTATTACCCTGGATTTCTTCCATGCTGTACACGTTTTTAGGTGCCTTTTAAAAAATGGCACCAGAATTGAGTTTGGATTGGAAAGCAGGACTAGGATGCTTCCCTCTCCCAGGGGAAAAGGTACAATCAGGGTTCTCCTTTCTAATCCACTTGACAGTCATCCTTGGCTCTTTCAGCTGGCTGGTGGCTCATTTACACTCAGTGTGGAAAGGATGCCCCATGTTGCCCACTGCAGCCCCATTTTTGTGTTAGAGATACACCAAAGTGACAGACTTTATTTTCTTGGGCTCCAAACTCACTGAGGACAGTGACTGCAGCCATGAAATTAAAAGACGCTTGTTCCTTGGAAGAAGAGCTATGCCAAATCTAGACAGCGTGTTAAAAAGCAGAGATATCACTTTGCCGACAAAGGTCCATCTAGTCAAAGCTATGGCTTTTCCAGTAGTCATGTGCAGATGTGAGAGTTGGACCATAATGAAGGCTGAGTGTCGAAGAATCAATGCTTTTGACCTGTGGTCTTGGAGAAGACTCTCGAGAGGCCCTTGGACTACAAGGAGATCAAACCAGTGAATCCTAAAGGAATCAGTCCTGAATATCCATTGGAAGGACTGATGCTGAAGCTGAAGCTCCAATACTTTGGTCACCTAATACAAAGAGCCATTGATGCTCATTGGAAAAGATCTTGATGCTGGGAAAGACTGAGGGCAAGAGGAGAAGAGGGCCACAGAGAATGAGATGGTTGGATAGCATCATCAATTCAATGGACAAGAGTTTAAGCAAACTCGGGGAGATTTGCAGGACAGGGAATCCTGGTGTGCCGCAGTTCATGGGTTGCAAAGAGTCGGATGTGACCGAGCTTCTAAACAGCAACAGAAGGTTATAATGACACTTTTCCAAACGTTCTTTCTCAGAAAAAATTTAAAGAGAAGGGATGGGCCTAGAGTCCCCCTGAAGTCAAGATTTGGAGAGTCAGGTTTCCCGCCCCCTTGCTCCCTCCCCTCCACGCAAGTGGTCACGGCTCTTCACGCCAGTCTGGGCGGTGGAGACCAGGAAACAAACAGCCTGTTCCTTTCTCTTCCCTTCCTAAAAATGCATTTCCCTCCAAAGCAATCTTATAATTGTGTATGTTCCCAGTGTCCTTCATTACAGGTGGCTGGCAGCCAGCTCAAGGCAAACTGTGAAATTCACAGGAGAGCCCTTGTAGATGGAGAGAATCACTCACTAACTCTAGTAATCATGTTTTTCTTTTTATTAATAGATTAACCCTCCAATGTATCCTCAGCTAAGTAATTTATCAAGTATAAATTCCAGAGCCTATACATACTTGGATTCCTTTTTACGCTTTAAATGGATCCATCCTACAAGACCTGATTTGTTGAGGGTTCAGTGGAACATGAGAAGATGAAATGAGGGAGACTGGGGAGCTAACGCTTTAAAATTGAGACTTCTCGGGTTGGTTCAGAGAAGGCTGTACTTCTGGGGAAGGAAAATAAAGAAAGATGAGACAGGAAGAGGTGAGAAATCTTAGGATTTTGTACAATGAGCACTGTTTGGGGAGTTATAGGTTTTCAGCCAAGCCAGCAAAAATCCCCCTCAGCAACATGAGACGGCTGTGTAGGAATACTCCTCCTCCCAAGATGTCAGTAGTTCAGCTATGCGTTCAGTTGGCAAAAAAGTTAGATTGGGTTTTTCTGTAAAATGTTATGGGAAAACATGAACGAATGTTTTGGCCAACCTCACATCACTGTCTATCAAACCAAGTCAAATACGGCGACATAAAGCCACTTCACCACCATCTGACTGTGCCCGCAGAGTCTCTGGATCATGAGTTTGAACAGGAAAGAAAGGGGTGATTTATCTCTGCTTCTTGCACTTGGGGGCCTCAGCTAGAAAAAAAATTGAATGGCCAGGAGTGATGCTTGTAGCTGAGGGCTGAACTGGGGTCATCTGGAGGTACCTTCTCTGAATATCAGGCAGCCGGGCTAGATGGCCTGCTGGTTACGCTCCCCTGTGACTACTGACCACAGCACAAAGGCCTCGCCTTTCCGTGTTGCCTTTCTTGGCTGCTAGATTCCAGGTGGATGGGCCTGTGACGGTTACTTTTATGTGTTAATTTGACAAGACCACAGAATCACGTAGCATACGTCTACTGCATTCTATCCGAGCATTACTGAGGTCAGACCATATTCAAGATGAGGCGGATCAAAGCACTTTCAGACACGGCTAGAAAGCATCTCAGGCAGCCTTCTTCCCCTTCTTTACAGATGAGGAAACTGCGATCTGAAGAGGCTAAGTTGAGCTAGGAGGTCCACACAGCTAGTAAGTAGCAGAGAGGAGACCTAGAACCAGCTCAGCTGGACTCCGAAGCCTGTGCTGTGCCTCTCTGCGTGGCCCATGTCCCAGCAGGGCCCCGAAACAGATGCGCAGGACCAGAAGCTGATACGCACGAGAGGAAAGGAACTGATAAGTATCCCGAGAGCAAAGACGGCGTGAGGCAGTCTGCTCAGAGAGGTGAGGAAAGGCTTCCTGAAGCAGGTGGCTTGGAGCAGAGGGGAAGGATCTGTGTAAGACACCAACGTGCAGAGAAGCTGGGAGAGAGTCGGGGAGGTGGAAGGGCAGACGCTTTCCTGGCTGCGACAGGGTCTGAGCAGATATGCACGGGCAGGAACGCATACGGCTGCTCTAACTACTAACAGCTGAATGCGCACAAGGCATTTCATGGAAGAAGATGCAGGACGTGAGAAATGCCACCTGATGATGAAAACAGCTGGGCTGAAAGCTTCTCAAAGCGTGATCCCTGAGTCAGAAGCATGGGCGGCACCAGCATCAGCTGGGAACCAGAAATGGAAGTTCTCAGCCCCACCCCAGAGCTAATAAATGAGGGACCCTGGGGAGGGGGACCAACAGCCTCCAAAGCAGGTTCTGACTGGAGACCCTCTGCCCCCAGGTGTTGGGGAGCCCCTCAGAGAGTGCTGTGAGCCGAGACCGTCTGAAGCAGAGGACGCTGGTTGTGGTGTGCTGGGCATACTGAAACGAGAGAGCAGACACGTCTCCGTGAGACACGCGTGTCCGTGAAAGAGATCACGCGCAATGGGACAAGTGCAGGAGGAGGGGAGGGTGGGCAGGAGGGGTGGGAGGGGCACGGGGGCAGCAGAGCCACCTGGACGTCGGGGAGCCCGTGAGCCCTTCCTTCTTCACAGCGTGCCCTCTAAGGACACATAGCCTTGTGGGGCTATTAAGAATTTCTCTACATATCTAAATCACATGGCCCAGGAATTTGGACATAAACTGAGGACCCAGGCGTTGGGTTACAGACGCAGATTCCTGTTACACAGTCAAGCTACGCTCTGCAGGTTGCCTGGGGGAAGCAATGCCTGGTCCAGCGTTTACTTCATGCTTCATTGTCATGCCTGTTGGCTCCGCCAAGCTGTTGCAGAATGGGCTTATCATATGACCTGCCGCACACGGTTGAAAAGTAAGTAGCTCCAGCAAACTCACTGTGTGTCAGAGGCTTTAATGGTCGCCTTTCCTGTGGTCATCGTCCTTATTCATTTATCAAGGACATCCGTGCTCTGCAGCCACAGCGTGCGAAGCACCGAGAACACAGGGCCCCGTTCTCTGGGTCTGTCTCTCTTTTGCTGAGAGCTCACTGGTAGGATGGACAAGAGTGTGGATCTTAGATGCTAAAGAATTGGATTTGGGCTCTAAGTTTTATAAAGTCTTAACTTTAATCTTGGAAGACCACAGTCTAGGCCTCTTGATTCATCTGCAAATGAAATTAAAAGACTTGTCTGGTTTCACAAGTCTGTGTGAGGGTAAAATGAGGAAGAAGGTGGGAAGATGGTTCTTTACTGTTTGATCGGGATCAAGGCCATGAACCCTCACAGAGGTGCTGTGGAACCCACGCTTCTCACTCCTTCCTTCCGCAGTCCCGCCACCCGCTCCACTCCCTGACAGCCTCCGTGCCCGGCGCCTCCTTCTCGCTTACGCTCCCCACTGGAGTGGCACAGACTTCACTGTCTCTTTCTCTGGGCTGCCCCCAGCCATCCTTCCGATTCAATGAAAAGTCACAAATTATTGGTCAAGTGACTAATTCAGTGACTATATCAAATAGATTTGCCAACAACTTGTTCCTCTTGATTCTTTATTGAGAATTTGGCACTCTTACTGGATGCGATGATGGTGCTGCTCTCAGAGTCCTGGAGGGCACCAGGACCAAGAGGAATCCTCTGATGCAGGATGGGCAAAGGCAGTCAGTACACAGACTACCACCCCCACCCCGCCCCGACTGCCTGACTCAGAGAGAAAGGAGATGGGGGCACTCGGAGAATACGGACGACGGAGGCCCCGGAGCCCCAGCTCCTCTACCAGCTCTCTCAGGCCTGACAGTCCATCAAACATGTTACTCAGTTCAGTTCAGTTCAGTCGCTCAGTCGTGTCTGACTCTTTGCGACCCCATGAATCGCAGCACGCCAGGCCTCCCTGTCCATCACCAACTCCCGGAGTTCACTCAGACTCACGTCCATCGAGTCCGTGATGCCATCCAGCCATCTCATCCTCTGTCGTCCCCTTCTCCTCCTGCCCCCAATCCCTCCCAGCATCAGGGTCTTTTCCAATGAGTCAACTCTTCACATCAGATGGCCAAAGTACTAGAGTTTCAGCTTTAGCATCATTCCTTCCAGAGAAATCCCAGGGTTGATCTCCTTCAGAATGGACTGGTTGGATCTCCTTGCAGTTCAAGGGACTCTCAAGAGTCTTCTCCAACACCACAGTTCAAAAGCACCAATTCTTCGGCGCTCAGCCTTCTTCACAGTCCAACTCTCACATCCATACATGACCACAGGAAAAACCATAGCCTTGACTAGACGGACCTTAGTCGGCAAAGTAGTGTCTCTGCTTTTGAATATACTATCTAGGTTGGTCATAACTTTTCTTCCAAGGAGTAAGCATCTTTTAATTTCATGGCTGCAATCACCACCTGCAGTGATTTTGGAGCCCCCCCCAAAAAAAGTCTGACACTGTTTCCACTGTTTCCCCATCTATTTCCCATGAAGTGATGGGACCAGATGCCATGATCTTCGTTTTCTGAATGTTGAGCTTGAAGCCAACTTTTTCGCTCTCCTCTTTCACTTTCATCAAGAGGCTTTTTAGGTCCTCTTCACTTTCTGCCATAAGGGTGGTGTCATCTGCATATCTGAGGTTATTGATATTTCTCTATTGGAGACATATAAGTATTTTGGTAAATCTTCCAAGTTTGCAGACTTGAGACATTAAATGTTTTAAATTTGATACCCTGAATTAGCCCTCCAGGGCTGAATGGTCCAGTCACCAAGCGGTGAGTGGTCGGCTGGTTTTAGAGGACTTGTTGAGGCCCAGAAAGATCCTGCCGGGTGGACGTTCAGCCACTCATGAGCACATGGAGCTGAGCTTGGTCTTCAGCACACTGTGATCAGCCTTCTGTCCGACAGTCACCGGCCTCTGACTTGAGCCCACAGCCCTGAGCACTGACCAGTGTCTCAGCAGCGGCCACAGAAGCAAAGGCCGGGGAACTGGTCTCTGGCCCCCGACACCAGGGTGGGAGTTAGCACCACCTGGAAAATTCTGGCCTGGAACTATCTTAGGTAACATCTCTGCTCTTCCTCTGTCTGAACCTTCCTAAAGCTATCATTTTCCCCACCTGTTTCAACAAGATTTCTATTTCAAGTCAAGAATGAAGGTCAGAGAACTTTCTCCATTAGCAAGTGTCCTCCGCGTACACTCAGCTTCCAGGCGGGGCCCAGAGCAGCTGGAGAGCTGACCTCCACCTCCCTTTCTGTCTGCATCTGCGACTGTGTCTGCCCTGCTAGGGGCCTATGTCTGCCTATGCGATTCATCAGCTGCGTCTCCCCCCAGTGTGTGTGTGTGCTGGCTGTGGCATCTCTCATCTGGAGTAAGGTGAGGCTCCCAGAGTGGAGACGGGACTGGAACCACTCACCCTCCCCAGCATCTCTTTAGGAGGAGGCGGCGGAGGAGAAGGAGTGTCTGATAGAAAGAACGAACCCTGCGGTCCTGTCTTCAAATCCTGTGCAGTGAGCTCCCCGGGAGGATCCTACCAGGGTGGTGGGCGGGGGGGGCGACACCCTGTGGTTTCCACTATTGCTTACTTTTGGGAAAACTGAGGGCTGTAGGCCAGGAGGAACACGGTGAAGACACGTGTCAGCAAGAGATGACGGTGAAACTGAACAGCAGGATTCTGAGCAGCTCCGTCAGCTGCACTGGGTCTCTCTGCTGGAGCTCTGAGCCTGCTCACCTCCTCTTACTGGGCAGAGAAAACGCCAAACTGATCGGATGTCTCAGGCCCCACCTCGCCTTCCAGCACCCCCTTGTTCTTGAGGACAGTTTCTGAACTGGAACCCACTGATGCTGGTCTACTGCAGGTGAGCAGACCGAGGTGCTGGGAGGCAGGTGACCTCCTCGAGGACACAGAGCAGGCATGCCCCACTGAAACCCACACCCTCCCGCCCTCTCACAA
>SJYT01048986.1:429272-522455 GCA_006410635.1 Cephalophus harveyi
CCCCTACCCCCTGGCCACAGTGCCTCAGCGTGGCCTGTTCTCTTATTTTTCACCCGCAGCAGCGGTCAGGGCCTCGGGTTTCGTGGCAGCCAGCCTTCACTGTGTCCTATGAGTCACCGTCATTTACCGGCTAATAGTGACCTCGGCTCCCGCTGCACGAGGCCTGACGAGTCTCAGAGCTCTTCCGCCCTGGGCGGGTCCAGGGCGTCCTTCTCGAGGCTTCATCAGGAGAGCAGGTGGCAGCGCTGACTCTCCTCTTCTGGGTCACCCAGGGGCCCAGGGAGGGGACAGAGGGGGCGGCCTCTTCGCCCTGTGCTTGCAACCTGACGCCGGCTTCAGGGCGGGTGGAGCCTGTTGGATCTGAGATTGCGGCTGACTGCGCCCTTTTAGAGACCACACAGATGGGACAGACACTCGGCTCCCAATATGCATCACCGCACAAGGCGCAGAACGTGGTCTATGCAAAAGAATCCGTAAGAGACTGAGAGGAAGAAGAAAAAAAGGAAAAACGTGCCGAAAGGAGGCGGCCTTGCTCAGCGGGCACGTGGAAGTGATTGGAGCTGTTGGGGGATCACCTTACACCCCTGGGAAATCAAGCAGGTGGTGATGCTGGGGATCTAAGGGAGTTTGAAAGTAATTACCCCTGGTTTGTTATTCAGAACAGCATCGTCTGTAGCTGAGCAAGAAGAAGAAAGCAAATCCCCCTTTCCTGAACTTTGGCCTCCTCGCTTCCGTGGCGTCCGGACCTGGACTGTAACCCGGGCTCTGGGGACATCTGGGCTTGGCAGCTGGAGCTGGGAGGAAGGCTGGCCCAGGCCAGGGAAGGAGGCAAGCGTCCGTCATCAGGAGAACCTCACGGCTGGAGACAGCGAGAGAGCCCCTCGGTGTCTCCTTTAGTGGGGACTGGAAGGGAGACAGGGGTCTTGGAGGGTTAGGCAAGGGCTCCCTGACACCCAGACGCAGGAGCAGGGCTGAGCCTGGGACCAGAGGCCGGCCTCCCAGCTGGTGAGTGCCCCCGGGACCCTGCAGACCAGAGGGGCCCTCACTTGAAACGCTTCCCGGCTTTGAGGCTTTGAGCATCCGAGCTCAGCTTCTGCCACAGGAGGCATGTCTTTCTCTCCGGCCCATTCTGTGACCCTCCTGCACAGTGGAGGGCACGAGAGGGCGTCTTCTTTCTCGTTTCTGAAGAACATCAGGCTTTGCTTGTTTTCCTTTTCTCCCCCTTTCTCTTTCTCTATTTCTTCACTGAGAAGAGACCAAGCCAGGCGTGGAAAAAGGATTCCAGAAGGTGAAGGAAGGTGAAGTTGCTCAGTCGTGTCCGACTCTTTGCAACCCCGTGGACTGTAACCTACTAGGTTTCTCCGTCCATGGGATTCTCCAGGCAAGAATACTGGAGTGGATTGCCATTTCCTTCTCCAGGGGATCTTCCCGACCCAGGGATCGAACCCAGGTCTCCCGCATTGGAGGCAGACGCTTTAACCTCTGAGCCACCAGGGAAGCAACAGCTGTTAAGTAGAGTACTTTAGTCTTCTTTTTAAATAACACCTTTTGTGACTGGTTATGGAATTAATACGAGTTGAACTGTAGGAACCCTTGAAAGTATAGATAAGTGTAGAGGGGAAAATAAAAACTCTAAATTCCTACAACTTGGATAAATACATGTTAGCATCTAAATATATCTTCTTCTGGTCTTTTATAGATGCATATATTTACATACATAGTTAACAAATCTGGGGGTCATCATTTCTATAAAGTTTTATATATTTAAATAAATACAATATTTTATTTCCTATATTATCTACATATAGTTATATATATATGCACATATATATATTTGATTTTCACTTATTATTTCAACAGAAACAGATTTCCCACAGTTTTTTGTATTTTTTTTCTTTTGGCCACATCACAGCATGTGAGATCTTAGTTCCCTAACCGGGGATGCAAGCCATGGCTTCTATACTGGAAGCATGGAATCCTAACCATGGACAACCAGGGAAGCCCCTTTTCCCCCTAAATTATTCAAGTTCCTTAAAAAAAAAAAAAAAGGCGTCTTAGAGCATGCTCATCATTTCATCATAAGACGGGCCGTAATTTATCTGACCCATCTCTTCTGTAAATACTGCTTCTTTGAACACCTTGCACAAACCACTGTGCGTGCTCAGGGGGTTTCGTTAGCGCCGTTCCTAGAAAGGCAGTGGGCGGCTTTAGGGCCCTGCGCACACGCGCTCCAGGCCGCCCTGAGAACGGTGTGGGGGGGTCTCTGTGACCTGCTCACTTCTCTGGAGCTTGAAAACACTCCAGGAGTGCCAGGCTCCCTGGGTACTTGCCAGTCTGTGTCTGTGAGTCATTACAGATACAAATAAATAAAGGAAGGCGAAGTAAAGGTATGGGAGAGGAGAGAGGAGAGAGGCAAAGTGCACGCATCCGAAGCCTGGCTTAAGGACAGGGACTCCCCGTCGGCACCCAGGTCTTCCCAAGGTGTGGAAGCAGAGCCTCCTCGAGGCGCGTGGGACTATGCTATGCTCGAGTGGCTCTGTAAGGCAGGGGAAGGGTGCCTGTTTCCTTGTAGCCTGGGAAGCTCGGTTAGCATTGACAGTAAAACAAGTCCCAGTGATTCTTCTCCGTGGCTTGGAAAAGGATTACGGTCTGTGTTCTCAACAGATAGAAGTGCCAGTTTCCCAGACCTCCAGAAAAGGACCCTGACTTATCTTTCAGATCTGGTTTTCTGCTTATCCACTTGCCCAAATTCCAGACTCCAACTAAGAGAGATCCAGCCACGCACCCACCACCCCATCAAACTTCTCCTGCCCGCCTTGCTGCGGCAGGTCTCTGCCCCTAGAAAGTCTTTCCCCGCCTGGTTCCTTTCACCTCTTGTAGAAATGCTGACTCCTCAAACCCTGGGATTTATTCAAGAATCTGGTTTTAAGAGTCTCACTTGAGGCCCCTGATGTGTCAAGAACCGACAGATCACAGAATCCTACTTCTAGGCATATACACAGTAAACATCGTATTTATAAACTCATAAGTTTATAAGTATATGATTTAAACTGATAATGTGCCCCTGCGTTCACTCTATATATACACATATGCCATCTGCAGCGACAGGAGCGGGCCCAGAGCTGCAGCTCAGCCCCCGTGAGGAGCCAGGGAAGCGGGGTTCACGGTTCTCTGCCAAGCACACGTGCTCTTGGGAGCCTCAGGTGTGTCCTGTTCTTTGCCTCCTTGGGACTCTCCGGGCAAGAACGCTGGAAGGGCTGCCGTCCCCGCCTCCAGGGGACTCTCCGGGCAAGAACGCTGGAAGGGCTGCCGTCCCCGCCTCCAGGGGACTCTCCGGGCAAGAACGCTGGAAGGGCTGCCGTCCCCGCCTCCAGGGGACCTGGGAGCCGGTGTCCGGCAGCGCCTGCATTGCAGGGGGAGTCTTTACCGCGGAGCCGCCCCAGGAGCCCGGGCTCTTCGGCTCTCTCCCCCCAGTTCCACTTCTCTCGCAGTCAAGCTCGTGCTCCAGGTGAAAGAAGTCTCTCTGGTTCAGTAGGTAGAAGACCCTGCTACTTCTGGAGACTTCTGAACTTGGGAGGGAGTTCTGATTTCCTTTCATGCCAGATGTGCCCCTCCCAGTGAAAGAAGTGACGGACTCTGCAGGCTTCCCCCGGGTCTTGTGCCTCTTTCTCTTACTGCTGCTACTGAAAGCTCCTATTTAGTGATGTGCTCTTACCTAATTTATTTCTTGCAGTAACCCTGTGGGCGATACATTTCCCCTTTCACAGCTGAGGAAACTGAGATTTATGGAACCCAAATGACTTCCCTAAAGCCTCATCAGCTGGTGATAGAGTTGGCAGTTGGTGCCAGTCTAGTCCAGATCTCACCTTGCCTGCTGGTTTATGCTCTCCCCAGCTAAGTTAGAGCCTTCGGGCACTGGGTCCACTTTCCTGGTGTCCAGGTCTGAAGGAAGATTACTTGCCAGAGGGCTTAGATTCATGCGGCAACAAGGTGATTCCAAGGACTCCCTAACAAAGATTTTTCTTAGGTCAAGAGGTACAGGGTCAGAAAAAGGGGCGTCAAGATGCAACTTTGGGGAAGCCATTGATGGCCATGTTGGTAGCAAGAGAGTAGAGAAGAAGCCAAGCTACGCTTCCCCTGCCTTTTTTCCTCCTGCAGTGGGTCTCTCAGTGTTCCTCCTGGTCCCAAATTCATGTCCACCCAGAACCTCAGACTATGACCGTATTTAGAGATGAGATATCTGCAGATGCAATAGTTGAGATGGCGTCATCCTGGCTCACCCTAGTGAGCCCTATATATGACCGGCGTCCTTGTAAGAATAGGAGTAGGCACGCAGAAATGCAGGCAGATAAGAAGGCCACGTGAAGCCAGAGGCAGACGCGATGCTGCCACAAGCCGAGGGACGCAAGGGTCGCCGCAACCAAGAGAAGCCGACGGACAAGAAAGGCTCCTCCCTTCGGAGGGAGCATGGCTCTGCGACACCTTGATCTCTGACTGTGTCTCTCTGAACTGTGAGAAAAGAAATCTCTGGTGTGTTATGCTGCCTGATTTGCGGTGATTTGTGCTGATAGCCCCAGGACACTAATACACCTACTCAGGAGTGAGCAGGGACGTCCCTGTTGAAACAGCTGCGGTGACATTTCCAGAGCCCTCTAATTTCTTGTTCGTTTGATGACCAGATGAGAGAAATTATCTCTGCTTCTTGGCATGTGAAATGCAAATGAAGCAAATCCTAGGTCTGAAGTTGCTTCTCGGTACGTTTGGTTCTGGCTGGTACAGGGTTCTCAAGTGTCTGGCATGCAGTAGACTCTACATATTAATATTTGTGAAAGGATGGATTAATTTCTGACTAATGGCTGTGGGAGGTAGAAGAGATCATCCCACCTCTTGTGGAAGTCAGGCTTCTTTATATTTTTCTTTGATTCAGTCATCTGTAGAGGATGGTCTGGTTTGCTGAAGTGGTAGAGAATGGGCTCGAAATCAAACTCAGAGTCACTTTCTGTGTGACTTTGAGCCAATAACTTAGCCTCATGAGCCCTTCTTTCCTTATCTGTGAGTAGGATGGCGATGCCTGCCTCATAACTTAGCCTCATGAGCCCTTCTTTCCTTATCTGTGAGTAGGATGGCGATGCCTGCCTAAAGAGGACACTTCACCTGCCTCTCGGCTGGTCCTGCTGAGAGGATCAGTCACACGAGTGCCCAGCCTATCACAAGGCTTCCCTGGCGGCGCGAGTGGTGAAGAATCCACCTGCCGATGTCGGAGACGAAAGGGACACGGGTCTGATCCCTGGGCTGGAAAGATCCCCTGGAGTAAGAAACGGCAACCGCTCCAGAACTCTTGCCTGGAAAACTCCATGGACGAAGGAACCTGATGGGCCGCAAAGAGTCGGACATGTCTGAGCACGCAGGCTAAAGCCTATCGCCTATGTGGTCATAAGGGCTATAATGTTGATCCACCTGCTCTTCTCAAGTGGGAGGTGCCTACTGGTAATACTTGCAATGGCCCTTTGAACTTGGAAGATGCGTGTACACATTATATGGTGTCTGTGTGTTGTATGTATTCTTAGGTGTGAGATGTGTACAAAGTAGTGTGTGTCCATTGAATGGCTATTCTGAAATAAACGTGGAAAACTGTGCCCACCCGAACTGTTGCTGAATTCAGCTCTAGAAAAATCCAAGTTTTCCAAGAAGCCCTCCTCTGAGAGTGGAGCATCGAGGAATTGAGTCGCTTAGTCACACGTTTTAAATCTCTGCTAACGTTTTCCTCATTTATCCCAGGACTGTCAACACAGCTGTTGCGCAGCGTAGGTGTAGACAGCTTTCTAAACGGAATGGTAAGTCCATTGGTTTTGCTTTAATAGATACAGTAGTTGATGTTTTCCACTTTTGGCTACTGTACTCAATAAATCATCTTCTCTGGAGGAATTACAAAGGAATAAAACAGAAGAAAGAAAAGAGAAAAGGCATCAGTCTTGACTGATAATGATCCCCAGAGCTTGTCTCCTAGGGGGGAGCTGGGGAGAGGGTGTGAATACAAGTGCCATCACTGGACACAATGAACCTGTCCTGGATCTGGATGTCAGCTCTGCTCACATGGCGCTGTGCAGTGGGGAACACACCCCCAGGACAAGGGGGAGGTGAGGGAGCAGGGGAAATCTGACCACGGAATTCAGGCCCTCCAGGTACCTTTGAAGCAGCTGCTGGCAAACAATTACTCTGCACGACCTGGTCCCCAGCCAATTTATTAAGCTTCACCACATCCTATAACCAGAGCAAAGTGGCTTCAAGCCCCACTTGGCTGATTTTCAATCCAGACACACACACACACAAACTATTAGATGACATTGCATTGGTATTTTTATGACTTTGTAAATCCGTTCTTTGTCTAATGCCTTAGAACTTGAACAACTCTTTGGGTGGCTGGGAGGAGGGGAAACAAGGAATCCTATGAACAAGGCAACGTTGGTATTAAACTAGCTGTGACTCCCCTGCCTGTGACCTTTCCACCCGTGCACTGCCTGGGAAGCAGCAGAGACTTAAGGCTGCCCACCCCCCGGGCTCAGCTTCTCCCCTTGGTCCAGTCTTCCATAAATCTGCGCTCGCCTTCCCGGTCTCCAGTCACACTGAATTCCTCGCCTTTCCTGGATGCACATCTCAAGCCGATGTCTTTGCACTTGCTGTCCCTTCGATCTGGAACACTCTCTGCTTAGAATAGCTTCAGCACTCTTGGCTGCCTGCCACATTTCTGAATAAAGGGAAGCCACGTCTGCAAGGTTTCTTCATCTCCCTGTTCTGTCTCAGCTTTTCGTGGCTCCCTTTTTGATAGCTTCTGTCCTTACGTTTCTAATTGTTTGCTACCTGGCTGCTCGCCTCAACTTTCACCTTTACAGCTCCTTTACTCAAGAGTATTCTGAGGCTCTGGTGGCATTTGACAGGGATTGTTTAATGAATGAAGGACATCATGAACGTATAAATCCAAGGAAACTCTAAGCAAAAGTTTCCAAGCCTTTGGGATGAGGTGAACTCTAATCATTGTGCATCCTACACATTATGATGTAGCATATATGCTAAACAAACCACGACCCAGTCAGTCTCCCTGAATCCGACTACCTGCTGCCTTCTGAGAAGGCAGAGTTCTCAGTTTGGTTTATGAATTAAGCATCAGAAATAATTAGCATTGCAGACATCAGCTGGTGTAGCCAATTATCTCATATATCCAACAAGGGAGTTTAACTCTTAGCTGACTACTGGCTTAGCATGTGACTTCTAGCAAGTATCAGTTCTTCTTTAATCTTCTCACTAATACAGGGAAGACAGAGACTCTGATCTTTAACTCAAGGACTAATGAGGTTACGTGAGTGCTCTGAGCATCTCGAGGGAAAATGCTTGCCGCCGGGCGGTGGCCATGCACTCTCACCTCATGTGGGGTGTGTAGGGTGGCAGAGGTTGTTTCCTCTCTTCTCTACCATCTAAGGCAGACACTCTGGGTTTCAAATGTTACTACATGGAAGGTTGCAGTTAGATGCTATTTCTGGAGAAGGAAGAGATAGCGTTGGCATTTCTGGAATAGTTTTCATTGGCTCAGGGTACAAACTGAGGCCAGTACAGCTTTACAGGATTAAATTTGGAGCACCCATCCTGCAAGCTGTGGGAAAGTCTCTCTCCCCCCTCTGGCATCTCCCTCCCATCATAAATCTGAGAAATCTATTCTCAGCTCTGGAAGATCAGCCTTGGTGATTATTGTCATCCGGAGGCTCTGTTGCTGCAGACACCAAGCTCTGTCAAAGATTCCTCACGCTGAAGGGGAAGAAAAGCCCTGCGCTCAGTCCCGGGCGCCCCACCCCAAACAGACCGGTGCCGTGGATGCTGCGGCTTTTGCCTTAGCCACATGAGCGCCCGAAATAAGCTTTTCCCACAGAAAAAGCTCGTGGCAGCTAGACGGCAGCTCCTCGCAAGTCAGAGTCACCGCAAGTAAATCAAGATGGGACCCGCAAAGAGTGTTCAAGGAGCTCGAAGGAAGACAAGAGGAGTGAACCAAAGGGACGAGAAATAGCAGAAAACACTAGCAAACCACAGAGCGGCAGCCTGAAGGCCCATAATAGCAATGATTGCCTAAGGGAAAGTGATCTCAAGGCCAGTCGGAAGTCAGAAATGGACAGAGTGGATTCAACAATGTAATCAAAGATACACTGTCTACAAGACATGCACAAATACAGCGACATACAGACATCAAACACAATGACCTAAGTAGGCTGAAGCAAAAAGATGGCTAAAGTTACACCACGAAAACAGTAATTTAAAAATAAATCAGGAGTGGCTACTATTAACATCAGATAAAGCAGACTACAGAGGAAAAAATATACACCAAAAGGGACATTACATAATGATAAAAAAGTATATGCCACGGAGACAGTAAGGACCTTAACTGTGCTCACACCAAACGGCAGAGCATCAGATACGTGACGCAGACACTGAGAGAGCTGGAAGGCGGCAAGGCGAATCCACAGTTCCAGCTGGAGGCCTTGACACCCCAATCTCAGCAACTGATAGAACCACAATACAATCAGCAAAGACTTAGAATTACTGAAAAACAGCTATCAGCGAGCAAGACTTGACTGACAAGTGTTCTACCCAATAGCAGCAGAACACACATTCTTTCCAAGCACCTATGGAACAGTCACTAAGACAAATCCGAATCCTGAATCATAAACAAATTTCAACAAATTTAAAAGAATCGGAATCATACAAAGTATGTTTTCTGACTATCATGGAAATCCAACTAGAAATAAAAAAAAAAAAAGACAACAGAAAATCTCCAAGTTAGAAATTAGCACAGTTGTAAACAACTCATGGGGCAAAGAAAAGTATCAAAAGACATAAAAAGCACGTGCTGCTGCTGCTGCTGAGTCGCTTCAGTCGTGTCCGACTCTGTGCGACCCCACAGACGGCAGCCCACCAGGCTCCCCGTCCCTGGGATTCTCCAGGCAAGAACACTGGAGTGGGTTGCCATTTCCTTCTCCAGTGCGTGAAAGTGAAAAGTGAAAGGGAAGTCAGTCGTGCCCGACTCTTAGGGACCCCATGGACTGCAGCCCACCAGGCTCCTCCATCCATGGGATTTTCCAGGCAAGAGTACTGGAGTGGGGTGCCATTGCCTTCTCCATAGAACTCATCAAAACAAAAATTAGCACATTTAACTATGTGAGGTGGAGTTATTGCAGTGCTTAGAGAGAAGCTTATAGTCCTAAATTTTTGCTTGTAAAATAGAAAAGTTCTCAAATCAATAATTTAAACTCCTACCTCAAGTAACTGGGGGGGGGGGGAACCAAAAATAAACCTCAAACAGACAAAAAGAACATAAAGAAGAATAGAAATTTACAGAGTTTAAAATAGGAAAATATATTAAAGATAATCAATGAAACAAACAACTGGTTCTTCAAAAAAAATTTAAAAATTGCTAAACCTCTTGCAAGGCTAACAGAGAAAAACACACAAATCATCAATATCAGCTATGAAACAGAGGATGTCAGTACAGACTCTGAAACCATTGAAAGGGTAAGAGAGAAATACTTTGAACAATTTTACTATCATAAATTTAATAACTTAGAAGAAATGGGTCCAGTCCTCAAAAACCACAAGCTAGCAAAACTTAATGAGGAAAAAATATACAACCCAGACTGTCCTATAACTTGTGGAAGAAATTGAATTCATAAAAGCTCCCAACAAAGAAATCTCCAGACTCAGAAAGATTCCCTGGAGAATTCTATGAAACATTTAGAGAGTTACTAACATCAGGTGGAAAAGACTCTGATGCTGGGAGGGGTTGGGGGCAGGAGGAGAAGGGGACGACCGAGGATGAGATGGCTGGATGGCATCACTGACTCGATGGACGTGAGTCTGGGTGAACTCCGGGAGATGGTGATGGACAGGGAGGCCTGGTGCGCTTCGATTCCTGGGGTCGCAAAGAGTCGGACACACCTGAGCGACTGAACTGAACTGAACATCAGTTTTACACAACATCTTCCAGAAAACAGAACTCATTTTCCTTGCCTCGAAACAAAACTGAGGAGAGTACAGAGCAACTGGGAAGCGACAAATTCACACCTCTCATGAATTTTGATACAAAACCCTCAACAAAACATTCGCAAAGCAAACCCAGCAATGCATAAAATGAGTTACAAATGACCACTAAGGGGGGTTTATTCCAGATATGCGAGGCTGGCTCAACAGCCAAAAGTCCTCAGTGTGCTCTGCCCCGTCAGGGGGATGAAGAGGGAAAGCCCCAGGAGCACAGCCACCGAGGCTCGTGGCCTCTCCATCCAGCCTTAACAACAGGATCTGCAGGAGCACCCCCTAGAGCTGACCCCAGGGAAGGGGCTGCCATCAGGCAGGGCCACCTGGACCTTGTCACACATTTGATGGAGGTTAGCTAACAAAGGAGTGAGGGTCAAGGTTGACTTCCTTCCTTTCAGGTGAGTGGCTTTCTCACTGCTTAGTTGTGTTAGTGTTCGTCGCTCTGTCGAGTCCAACCCTCTGTGACCCCATGGACTGTAGCTCACCAGGCTCCTCTATGCATGGGATTCTCCAGGCAAGAATGCAGGAGTGGGTTGCCATTTCCTTGACCAGGGGATCTTGCCAACTCAGAGACTGAACCCTGCTCTCCTGCACTGCAGAAAGATTCTTTACCNCCCCATGGACTGTAGCTCACCAGGCTCCTCTATGCATGGGATTCTCCAGGCAAGAATGCAGGAGTGGGTTGCCATTTCCTTGACCAGGGGATCTTGCCAACTCAGAGACTGAACCCTGCTCTCCTGCACTGCAGAAAGATTCTTTACCATTTGAGCTACAACAAATGCAACAGGGAAGTCCTTTCCCTTCTTGTCCAGGCATCAGTTTTTTTTGGTGATGTTTTCTTTTGCCTGCATTGTTCAGCTTGCAGGATCTTAGTTCCCTGATCAGGGATTCAACTTGGCCCCTTGGCAGAGAAAGTGCTGAGTCCTAACGATTGGACCACCAGGAAATCCCCAGTGCTTTGTATTTTGAGAGAAAGTTTCTGAATATTTGGTCAACCCAAGGAGTGAAGAATCACTTCCGAGAATCGTATTCTTAGAACCTCATGATGTCCGTCCTGGGTTGACTGTGTCTCTGTCTGTCCCCAAGCCCCAAGTGTCCCTGAGCATCAGGGTAATGCACTTTAGGGGAGGAGAGTTGGAAGAATTGAAGGGGAAGTGCCCACCAGGGCAGTGGGGAGAGGGGATCATTCCTATTTTTCTCTCAAAGCCTGTGTCTCCTTCTCTCCTAGGTGAATATGAGAAGCCCTCTTTGTCAGTCTGGCCAAGCCCCGTGGTTCCCTTAGGGCAGACTGTGACTCTTAAGTGTCACTCCAGTCCTCCATTGGTGATATTCAGACTGTTCAAAAGACATAGGGCCAGTTTGCACAAGCTCCAGGAACAACGTTTCAATGGCTTCATCCTTGGCCCGGTGACCACGGAACATGCCGGGTCCTACACATGTTCTGGAGCTGACCTGTTTGGTTCTGTGTGGTCCGATGTTAGTGACCCCCTGCAGATTGTGGTCACAGGTAGGAGGGGTGCAGTCCAGCTCAGGACATCTGTGCCTGCAGGCAATCCTACCCTAGTTCCACGTGCCCATGCAGCGAAGACATCCTCAGGATTCCCAGCCAGAACCGAACCAAGGAAAGAGAACTAAGTCTGAGAGTTTAAACTCAGGGTGTTGAATAGAGGGATGCGTTCCCCTGGCTCAGGAAGGAGGAGCCTCCCTAGCCATTAGTTAGACAGGATGCTGCTACTGCCTGCTAACTGGGAGGCTGAGGGGGGACCCTGATCCAGCACCTGCCACCCAGTAGGGAGCTGTAATCCCATATGAAGGAGCTGGGGTCCCAGTTAAGACCAAGTCAGCCCAGGAATGTTTCCAGTGGCATGAAGAGGGGGTAAGAGGTGGGGAAATGTTCACTTTTTCTCCACCTCCTTCCCAATCTCCTGCCAATCATCACCCACATTCTAGGAGATGAGTGTGAAGGGAGCCAGGTATGGATTCTACCAGAGAATCAGACCCACTCCAGCCCCCCACCACACATAAAGGGATCGGATGAAGTTAAGAGCACTGCAACCCACTCCAGTGTTCTCAACTGGAGAATCCCATGGACAGAGGAGCATGGCGGGCTACAGTCCATGGGGCCCCACAGAGTCAGACACACTGAAGGGACTGAGGATGCATGCATGAAGCTGAGGGCAGATCCAACAGCTGAAGAGCTTAGAATAAACACAGAGGAGGCTGGAGGTCTTGAGCAAAGAGAAACAGAAAAGCATGAGCCAGAGCCTGAGAACAAGGCTGAAGAAAATGCAACAGAACAGACAGGAAGGGCAATTGGCTTTGCTGCTTCGTGGGGAGGTTTTTCACACCTTCAGATGTCAGGGGGGCCGCCAAGGTGGGGTGACTCGCTGAAGCTCACACACTCTTTGCTCCTAGGTGTGTTCACAAAACCCTCCATCTCAGCCCACCCAGGCCCCCTCATTCGTGCAGGAGAGAATGTGACCCTCCGCTGTCACTCATCAATGCTGCTTGACAAATTTATCCTGCAGAAAAAAAGCATCACAGGGCATTTCCAGAGACATGGAGAGATGCTCACTGGTGGGCATGCCCCAGCTGAGTTCATCATTGGCCCCATGACTTTGTTGAGTGCGGGCACCTACAGATGCTATGGCTCTCTCAGCCGCTCCCCCTATGTGTGGTCAGCCCCCAGCGACCCCGTGGACATCATTATCACAGGTGAGTGTGGCCAGACCAGTCCCTCCTGCTCTCTGTGTCACAGAAGGTCTGATGTCCAGTCCAGCATCAGTACCGGGAGAGAATGACAGGCGTGCAGAGACACTCACAAACTCGGGAGAGGGAGCAAACCAGAGAGAGGAGGTGTGAAAGCAGAAGGTAAAAGAGAACAGAGTCCCTGCCATGTGCTAAGAGGAAGACACAGCCGGGGACAGAACAAAGGAGCGAGAACGTGAAAGAACGACCAACGGAGACAAATGCACCAGATCAGGGACGCGGGCAGCTCCCCACTCAGGCAGCCACCGATGGTGGTTATGGGGTTGGTTTCCCGCTTTCATGTCAGAGCTCCCTTCCTCTGTCAGCAGCACACTGTGGTACCAGATGCCCTGCAGTCCAGCCCCTCCGTGGTTGAGATGGAGGTCAACACCCTGAAGTTGCTCAGCCTCGCAGTTTAACACGTCCTTCTGCACAAAGAAGGAGGAGTGGTCCTTCCAACCCTCCCACTAAGGGTCACGTCCAGCCCCTGGGGGTGGGCATGGCAGCGCTGAACATGCCCTCAAAAATGAGACAGTCAAAGATCGAATGAGATTTTGGCAATTTCCACTCCATAATCTCTTCTTCTGGGTCAATGCTATGTTTTCTGATAGTCCCAGCAGTAGTTACTAATTTCCATTTATTTCAAGAGAACTGCACGTTTGATTTTTTAAATTTATTTTTATTTATGTTTGTTGAAGTCTAGTTGATTTCAGATGTTGCTAATTCCTGTGGTACAGCAGAGTGATTCAGTTATTCATATACAGATATGCTGCTCCTGCTGCTAAGTCGCTTCAGTCGTGTCTGACTCTGTGCGACCCCATAGACGGTAGCTTCCCAGTCCCTGGGATTCTCCAGGCAAGAACACTGGAGTGGGTTGCCATTTCTTTCTCCAACACATGAAAGTGAGAAGTGAAAGTGAAGTCGCTGAGTCGTGTCCGACTCTTAGCGAACCCATGGATTGCAGCCTACCAGGCTCCTCCACCCATGGGATTTTCCAGGCAAGAGTACTGGAGTGGGGTGCCATTGCCGGATATGCTCTTTCTTTAAAAAAGGACATTAAATGACAATGTATTTTAAAAATTATTAATTTGTTCAAGAGGATTTTAAATGACACTCCATTTTAAAATTTTTTTGTGAAGTTTTCCCTGTGCCGGGTATCCCTTGCTGTGGGTCTTTCTCTCCTGGCGGTGGGCGGCCTTCTCATTGCAGTGCCTCTCTTGTTGCACACTTCTGGCTTTAGTCCTCTATTTAGGACTAGAGTTACCTTGTGCTCTGAGACCAAGGTCTCTTCCTTGCAGGTCTGTCCAGGAAGCCCTCTCTCTCAGCCCAGGGGGGCCCCGTGGTGAGGTCAGGGGAGAATGTGACCTTGGTCTGCAGCTCCGAGAGTGCCTTTGACCAGTTCCATCTGCTCAGGGAAGGCGAGAACCTTGGGCGCCCACTCATTGGAGGGCGGGGCCCCCGCAGAGCACTCCAGGCAGAGTTCCCTCTGGGTCCTGGGACCCCAGCCCACAGCGGAGTCTACAGGTGCTACGGCTCCTTCACTCGCTCTCCCTACTCGTGGTCAGACTCCAGCGACCCACTGTTCCTGTGTGTCACAGGTGAGCAACCGCTTCCTGGCCTCTGCTTTGTTGTTCCTGTTCAGTCGCTATGTTGTGTCCAACCCTTTGCCACCCCATGGACTGCAGCACGACAGACTCCTCTGTCCTTCACTACCTCCTCCTCATGGGTCACAGCCTTGTAGTGGTGAAGGGGCCTTCATACCTCAGGGAAGCTATGAGCCAGTCATGCAGGGCCACCCAAGCCTGAGGGTCATAGTGAAGAGTACTGGCTAAAGGTGGTCCCCTGGAGGAGAAAATGGAAACCCATTCCAGAATTCTTGCCTGGAGAACCCATGAAGAGTCCCATGCTTTACATTATAGGAAATGAGATTGCACTGAGCAAATAGTCCACTTGAGTTTTTGCATAACATCTTACTGTATCATGAGCTCTATCTCAAGGGCTCCGTGTTGCTGTCAGGGGAACCTTAGGGCTTCTGGAGAAATGGAGGCAGTGAGAAGCAGAGAGGAAGAGAGATGGTAGATGGCATCTCAGCCCTCTTCCACCTCCTGTATGGATGCTCCACATCAGAGTCCTGTCTACCCAGTCAAAAAGAAAAGGGTTAGCATAGACCCAGGAGGAGGAGAGGCTGGGCTGATTTGGGAAGATCAGAGATTGCGTTGGCCCCTTGCTCTTAATGTTTTCCCAGTACTACCTCTGACATACAGGTGATTTCCCAATTAAGGAGCATAAATACTCATTCCTGGAGCACACAGAATGTCTCTTGATTACAGCTGTCTTTCATCACCAGGCATATCCTTCCCACATCCTCCACTATCCCTTCTCCAGGATGGAGGGTCTACTCAGTGCATTCATGGGGAGGACCTGAAGCTCTCCCCTCCCCCATCAGTGCTCTTAGTGATGACAGAGTCAAGGACAGGCAGGAGGTCAACTTTCCAGAAAGAATAGTCCTCATTCAGTGGGTATGACAAAGGTTACTGTTCACCCCTTCTGGCTTTTTTCCCCTAGGATCCACTACAAGTGGATCTTGCCCATCAACCATGGAGCCACAGACCACAGAAGGTAAGCAAGATGGTCTCCTATCTCAGCAAGTTTTTGAGAAGACAGAGGGCTCCTGTGTGAGCGTTGGCTCTGCCACCTCCCAGCTCTCTGACCTTGGGCTCCTCAACGTCCCTGTCATGTCAGCATTTGAGACCATGGTCTGCCTAGAACCAGAGAGGGCACTGAGCTTCTCATTATCTGTGATTGGGAATTTCTAAATTGAACACAGTGGGTCAGAGTGACCTAACCCCATACTAAGGGAAATGCTTAACCTCCCTCCACCAGGATCTTTCGGGTTGGATGGTGGGGCAACCGGAGAATTTTAGGGAGCACCTTCAATATGTGTTATTCTTCTGTTAGTGTTTTGTGAACTAAGCATTCCACAGGTCAGAATTAAGTGTCGTATCTTCTTGAGGATTCCATTCCAGGTCTATGTGGATGGAGGGGGAAATGTATTGTGGATTAAAGGGTCACATTCAACCAAAAACACCATGCCTTGTCATATGGGGCAGTAGAGAAGAACTGCATCAGTGCCCGGGGGACCTTGGTTCAGATGTCTGCTAGTTTTGCACAGCCTCTTTATTTTATCCACTGCTAGCATCTCTCCTAGATGCTTTGGTACCTCCTGGGACGTGGAGACGATAATTGATCAGGTTGATAGATGCTGACAGTTTGATGCAAGGATACAATAAATCCAGTGTGTAGGGGCGCAGCGTGTGCAGTGAATACCCAGACCTGCTGTTTGCTTGTTGGCAGAAACACAGCTTCCTCAGGAACACTCCAGCACATGGTACATTGTCCTTGGGCTCTCCATAGCCTTCACCTCTACCAGCATCTTCCTCGCTGCTCTTGTCTGTCACTGGTGTTCTACCTCAAATCGTAAGTCTGAAGAGGCGAGTTCAGCATCATCTGACCCAGGGGGAGGTGGGCTTATCACAGAGAATGGCATTTTCATTTCCTGTAGGTTAAAAACTGATTTCCATTGTTGTAATCCCTGATGGAACATCTTCCAGAGAACCATGGAACCCTGTTCTTTTTACGAAAATATGCATTGATTTATTCTTGGCCGCATCAAGTCTTGGCTGCAGCATGGGGAATCCTCATTGTGGAGCTGGGGTGCATTTCAAGGCTGCAGAGCTCGTGGGCTCAACAGTTGCAGCATGAATGATAGTTGCTTCAAGGCGTGTGGGATCTCAGTTCTCCCACCAGGGATAGAACCCACACTCCCTGAACTGGAAGGCTGAGTCTTAATCCCTGGGCCATCAGGGACATTCCAAGCCCTGTTCTTCCCTTCAACTACAGCCATCCATTTTTCTGTCCTACATGATCTTGGGACTCTGCTGATATATAGAAGAGGATGGTCCATAACAGAAGATGTAGGATGGGTCTGTGGGTTTGCACAGGTTCCTGAGCCAGTCCATGAATGGCTGGGCTTGTATATGGGATGCTTTGTTTTGTTTCATTTAGTGGAGTAGACAGGCTCAGCAACCTGGGGCACACCCCTGCCTTTTTCTAACTGTGATGTAACTATCAAAGTTGCCGAGGTCTGGAATAACTGCATCCTCCCTGAAGAGCCTTGACTCTCTTCCATTCACAGATGCTGCCATCATGGAAGGAGAGCCCATGAAAGACAGAACAGTGAACGGCGAGGTGAGTCCTCCCAAGCCAAACCCTTGCCGTAGTCCGAGCCCCTCCAATGCCCAGTGGCCCAGCCTTCGAAGATCACGTCTCAGTCCATCATTCTCACCTCTCTCCTCTCAGGACTCTGCAGCAGAAGACGTGATATATGCTCACTTAGATCCCCTGGAGAAGGAAATGGCAACCCACTTCAGTATTCTTTCCTGGACAATCCCCATGGACAGAGGAGCCTGGCGGGCTACAGTCCCTGTCTCTTATACACATCTTATGTAATACACCTCTAACTAATATAA
Source organism: Cephalophus harveyi (assembly GCA_006410635.1). Taxonomy (NCBI): domain Eukaryota; kingdom Metazoa; phylum Chordata; class Mammalia; order Artiodactyla; family Bovidae; genus Cephalophus; species Cephalophus harveyi. The sequence continues at coordinate 446,621 of SJYT01048986.1, forward strand.
CATTGTAAGCCAACTATACATAAATTATTAAAAACTGTTTCATATTCAAGGAACTTGGCTGTGCCTACATAGAAAAGAAAATGCAATTTAGGAAAATCCATAAATTTAAAAAATCATGAAATCAGCATTTTCCATAAAGACAGTTTTACTGCAGATGTCAGAGAGATGGTTAAACATTAAAGATAAAATATAATGCTTGGAAATTTTAAAATATAGGAATGAAATAAGAAATTCTATGAAAATCATATCAAGAATGAAAACAGAAAATAATTCAGTGCCTCAATATCAATAGCAGATTAGATATTGCAGCATACATTTTTGGTAAACTTGAAAACGTAGCCAAAGGTAGGTTGGGTCAGAGGTTGTGGTTCAAGTTTGTTAAACATTCTGAGGAGACAGAAAGTGAAAAGTGACATCACTCAGTCGTGTCCGACTCTTTGCGACCCTGTGGACTGTAGCCCACCAGGTTCCTCTGTCCATGGGATTCTCCAGGCAAGAATACTGGAGTGGGTTGCCGTTTAGACAGAACTGGTCTTAAAATTTTCCAGGAAGTTCAATTCCTCCCTCAGCCAGGGCCCCCACACTCTGCCCTTTTTAAGGTAAGAAGGGCCTGTGAGTCACCTTTCCGTCCTGTGGTCAGCTTGCGCACGATGTTAGTTTGGGCGTCATCATAGCATCCTGTGTACTCTTCAGGTCTGCTGAGCTGCTGCCTCCTGCTCAGTCGAGGCAGCGCCATGCTGCCACCATCGTCAGCCTGGCCTGTCTTGAGTCCTGGAATGGAACAAAGCCTGGTGCAAATATTGACCTGGAGGGCTGGGTCCACCTTAACGGAGAGCCCTGCCTCCACGGGGGTGAGGTGGACGTTGATGATTGTGTTCATCAAGGCCAAGCACCATCTTTGCCAACGAGGCCCACAGACCAGGCCAGGGGAGTAGGAGGCCAGGTCTGACAGGAGATGGATCGTCCATCACGAGTCTTTCTTTCCAGGGTTCTTCTTGATCCAGAGCATCTGGGCACAAGAGGGTGAGTCTTTCCCCCAAACCGTGGTTGAAATCCACCTCAAGTAAGACTTTCCTGTAATAGGAGGGGAGATGGCACAGAAGGTGGGGTGATGGTCAACCATGGGGAGTCATAACCATGTAAGGGTGAGTCTTTTGGAAGTAGAAAATGGGAGCCCAGGGTGGCTTTGATGGTAGAGAGCCTGACTGCAGTGAGGGAGACCTGGGATTGATCCCTGGGTTGGGAGGATCCCCTGGAGAAGGAAATGGCAAGCCACTCCAGTATTCTTGCCTGGACAATTCCATGGATAGAGGAGTCTGGTGGGCTATAGCCCATGGGGTCACAAAGAGTCAGACACGACTGGTTGACTAACACTTTTAGGGAAATCCAGCCCCCAATTCTGGCCCAGAGACCCTCCCACAGCCACTCTTCCCTCTGCTGAGCCAGGCCCTGTGGGCACCTACAGGAGACTGTGATGCTCAGAGCGGGGGTGACTGGGAGGGACTGGTGTTATCTGCAGACTGAGGGAAAGCAGCAGGGCCAGGGACAGTAGACCCTTGGAGGACAAGGTGACGGCTCCAGCTCTCCAGCAGTTACATGGATAGGTATTACAGAGAACTGCTGCTGCTGGCCCCCATTCAGAAGAAGGAGAGAACCTATGCCCTGCCCCCGGGGATTCCAGAAGCTTCTACCACAGACTCCATCATATCCTGTGTTTCTCATGTGAGCTGACATCATTTCACTCACACAGGTTTTTCTTCCATTGAGTGTCTACTCCATCTTGTTTTATAAAACAAATTTTACATCATCAACATCCAGGAAGAATCTCTTAGTTGATACTTGCTCAAAATTCTCAGGCTTCCCGGGTAGCTCAGTGGTGAAGAACCTGCCTGCAATGCACTGCTTGCAGAAGATGGAGGTTCAATCCTGGGGTTGGAAGATCCCCTGGAGAAGGAAATGGCAACCCACTTCAGTATTCTTTCCTGGACAATCCCCATGGACAGAGGAGCCTGGCGGGCTACAGTCCACAGGGTCACAAGAGTCAGCCATGGCTGAGCACAAAATTCTCAGCAGATGTTTTTCATGTAGGGTGTGCTATGCCTCTGTGGTGTGGGAATCTCCATGCAGCATGGGTTCCCCTGGTTTGAAAAGGAGCCTTAGAGATGTGGGATAAGGGTAGGTCGTCTGAGCCCAGAGAGGGGAAGGGGTTCCCCATTTTCCACTGTAAACCATGCATTCTTTTCCCCCAGGTGATCGCTACAAGCCCTCCCTGTCAGCCTGACCAAGCCCTGGGATTCCTCAAGGACAGCATGTGACTCTCCGGTCACTCCCCTCTCGGATTTGACAGGTTCAGGCTGCACAAGGGTGACAGAACCGATGTCCCTGAGCTCCAGGCCGTGATGTTCTGGAAGGACTTCCTCATGGGCCCCATGACCGAAGCACATGCGGGGACCTACAGGCGTCGTGGTCACTACAGTCCCCTCCCCGCTGTGTGGTCAGCACCCAGCGACCCCTGGAGATTTTGGTCACAGGTCAGAGAGCTCTTGCCCAGAGAGGCCACCCGTTGTCCCAGTCTCCCAGATCTCTGAGATTTCTGGTGGGAGAGTGAGTCAGGGCCCAGTCAGAATGACAGAAAGTGCTCCAGGCATTCTAGATAAAATGTTATTTTATGGAGGAAATTGGGTCCCACAGTGGGCAGAATGATGGCACCCCATGATGCCCGCATCCTAAAACCCCAAATCTATGATTGCTACGTCCCATTCCAAGGGAAATGAAACCGCATGTGGAACTAAGGTTGGTAAGCAGGTGACCTTGAGATGAGGAGGTTTTCCTGCAGGTGCTTCTGTGCTTTCGGTCTCTCCCACTCTGAGTGGTCAGCCCCTCAGTGACCCTCTGGACACGGTGATCACAGGTGAGAATGTCAAGAGCTGGCATACAGACTGGATGTACCAGGATGTGGAAGCTCCAGGTGGTGGTGTGGGAGATGAGAGAAGGGTGTTTTTCATGGAGAGAAACTGACTTGGTGAGAGTTGCATCCAACAGACAAAGAAAGAGGAGAGACAAGTACAGACCACCTGTTATGACAGAAGAGACAGAGGCAGGGGCAGAGACAGAAGAACTCAGAGATGGAGATAAAGAGTGAAGTGAGAGACACAGACAGAAGGGCAGGGAGCAGAGAGGGTGCCCTTCCTCCTTGACTTTGTTCAGAGACCAGAAACCATTTAGGAGCCTGGTTTCCATTTCAACTCTACACACTCTTCTCTACTCAAAGAACCCAAGGATACACCATGTATCCACCCAGGACTTCATGCCCAGGTTGGTCTGTCTCAGGCTGTTTCCCCAGGAGTCCTAGTCCTCATGCCCCGGGTGATGCACAGATACTGTGTTCACTCAGATGTGGCTTCGTTCCAGGTGGTTGAGCCACACTGTGCCCCAGGACACCAAGGTCCCTGGTGAGGGAGTCAAACGCCAGCTCCTGTATGTTGTGTGTTTCATGGGTTCTCATGCTGTACGCTCAGGCCCACATGCAAAAACACCAAACATTGTAAGGTTATGGAGGTCAAAGCCCACAGAGAGATGAAATCAGAGCAAAAACAGAGTCAACGAAATGCAGAGGCAGAAACACACTTGTTGTGCACGCACAGAAAAAATAAGCCAGAGGGACTGGGGCAGTGGGAGAAACATTAAAAAAATAAAGGTAAATAGAAAAAAAAAAGGGATAGAGAATTAATGAGAAAGAAGGGAGTGGACAGAGAAGCCCTAAAAGTAAGAGACTCGGGAGGGTGGATGGGTGCAAAGATCGAGAAAGATGGTGATGTGGGGGTCGATAATAGGGATTACAAAGGAGAGCCAGGGAGACTGAGAAGCAGAGGAAGTCATGGAAGTGGAAATAGATGAGAGACAGGCAGGTAAAGTGATGGATGAACATATACATGGATGATGAAATAGGTAGAGAGCTACCTACATAGAAAGGTAGATAGAGGGTGGAACGATGGATGGATATATAGATAGATGATAAGATGGGTAGATCAAACGGTGGATGGACATATAGACAGATAATAGAATAGATGAATAATGCTGAAAGATAGAGACAAGATAGAGAATGAGAGCCTCAGAATGAAAGAAGACAGATCAAATCAACCAATCCAAGGAGAAGTAGAGAGAGTTAAAAACAATACAAGAAGGAAAAAAATTAGGAGGGAGGCAATTTCAGAGACCTAGAGAGAGAAAGTAGGAGAGAGACAGGGGAGAATTAGAGAGTGAGAGCAAGAGAGAGAGAGAGTTGAGAAGAAGCGCGGGTGTGAATTGTCAGTTTCGGGGTGAAGGACATGGGATTCGGGAAGAGACTGTCTCACGAAACTGCCTCTCCTCCTTCCGGGTCTGTCCAAAACACCCTCTTTCTCAGCCCAGAGGGGGCCCGTGGTGAGGTCAGGGGAGAACGTGACCTTGGTCTGCAGCTCCGAGAGCGCCTTTGACCAGTTCCATCTGCTCAGGGAGGGCGGGAACCTTGGGCGCCCACTCGCTGGAGGTGGGGCCCCCGCGGAGCACTCCAGGCAGAGTTCCCTCTGGGTCCTGGGACCCCCAGCCCACAGCGGGGTCCACAGGTGCTACGGCTCCTTCACTCGCTCTCCCTACTCGTGGTCAGACTCCAGCGACCCACTGTTCCTGTCTGTCACAGGTGAGGAACCTCTTCCTGGCCCCTGCTTTGTTCTTCCTGTTCCGTCGCTAAGCTGTGTCTAATTCTCTGTGATCTCATGGACTGCAGCACGACAGATTCCTCTGTCCTTCACATTCTCCCCTTCATGGATCGCAACTTTGTCGTGATGAAGGGGCTTGTGTAACTCAATGAAACTATGAGCCATGTCATGCAGGGCCACCCAAGCCTGATGGGTCATAGTGAAGAGTCCTGACCAAATGTGGTCCCCTGGGGGAGGAAATGGCAACTCACTGCAGTATTCCTGCCTCCAGAACCCCATGAAGAGTCCCATGCTTTCCAATACACTAGATCACATTGAAGAGGCCCAAAGGGCCATTTGGCTTTTCCCATAATATCTTACTCTATCATTGAGCTCTATCTCGAGGGCTCCATGCTGGCATCAGGGGACTTTAGGGCTTCTGGAGAAATGGAGGAAATGAGAACCAGAAAGGAAGACAGATGGTAGATGGCATCTCAACCCTCTTCCACCTCCTGTATGGATACTCCACATCAGAGCCCCCTAATCAAGGCAAATAAAGAAAAGGGTCAGGGTAGACCCAGGAGGAGGAGAATCTGGGCCCATTCGGGAGGATCCGAGATTGCATCGTACCCTTGCTCTTACTTAACGTTTTCCCAGAAGGACGCCTGACGTATGCCGGAGTCCAGCCCCAGTGGATCCAGGGTGATTCAAAGTGGGGACAGCGTTGGCGAGGAAAATCTTATTTATTTAGAGATATAAGATTAGATTGAGGAAAAAAATAGTATAGTATGAAATTTAGACAGAGAAAAGGAGGCTGAATAACTTGGTTTATAGGGAAAACCAATAAAACCTCGAGACAAGAGGTTTGCACCATCTACGTTAGGCCACCGGCGCCCAATTGAATATCAAAGGGTGCCCAGCCTTAGGCTCCCTTTCGTGTGAATCGTAGCAGCCAGGGCAAGTAAGTAGACGTGGTGAGCCTCCCCGCTCCAGATGGGAATTCAGCCGAAAAAGGGGAGAAAAGAATGACATGGGGAAGCCCAGCATCGGTGCAAGACTCCAAAAACTTTATTTTTCAAAATCAGCTTATATACCCCAAGTTGTACATAAAGAAATAATGGGATATGCAGAGTTATGCAGGGGCGGTAGTCCTGACCCTCATTGAGACCAGGCTTTCTTTTTGCATACCCTCCCGTATACAAAAGGTCTCAGGTGGTTTACATTATCTTCTGGCCAAGTGGCCTGTTAGCATTTTTATGGCTCTCTTCCTGGGTAATTGTCTATCAACCAGAAAACTCCTTTTCCCTAGAAGTGTTTTTTCTTTACTCTGCATCACCCTCAAAGTACTAAATAAAGTTACGTTCCTATAGAACAAAGGTGCAGTGGGTTATAACAAAGAAAGTACTTAACTCAAAGATCTAATGTTTCTAATACCAGGTCTACTACCTGTTTTTCTATATACCAACTGCATCTAAAAATAAAGGATATGAAAATTTGGCAGCAAGTATTGGCTCAACAAATGAAACCTTTAATCAGTCCTATTCTAATGATTTTGACTCCTCGGAAGCCCCTACGTTCCTAGGATGTTTTAAGCTTCCTGTGCCTCCCGCGGTCGGGAGGCCTCAAACAATCACATGCACAGCTGTATGAGTCCTGCAGGTAGGCTAGAAAACACCCTAGAAAGGGTATTTGGGTTTAAACACCCTTTCAAATGCAGAAGCCTAAAGCCCTGAGTTGACTTTTTCCAGAGTGTCAGAAGAGTGGAAAAATACAATACAATAAGGCAGGCATATTCTTATTTTGGGGGTACATGCTCAGGAAATGCCAAGGGGAAAACCTGAGATCTGACTCGACCTTGCCCATCAGATCTCTGCCACATGACCTTGTCATGGGTGGGATTCCTCATGCTGGCTCCCGGCAGACATACAGGTGATTTTCCAATTAAGGAGCACAGATACTCATTCCTGGAGCAGACAGAATGTCTCTTGATTACAGCTGTCTTTCATCACCAGGCATATTCTTCCCACCTCCTTCCACTATCTCTTCTCCAGGATGGAGGGTCTATTCAACGCATTCCTCAGTAGGGACCAGAAGCTCTCCCCTGCCCCATCAGTGCTCTGAGGGATGACAGAGTCAAGGACAGGCAGGAGGTCAACCTTTCAGAAACTAGAGTCCTCCTTTGGTGGGGCGAGGAAGGTTACTGTTCACCCCTTCTGTCTTTTTTTCCCCTAAGAGCCACTACAAGTACTTGCCCTTCTGCCGGGAGCAAGTGTGAGGAATCCCGCCCATGACAAGGTCATGTGGTAGGAAGCCAGGCAAACGCAAGGCGTGTTCAGGTTTCAGGGGTTCCCCCTGGAATTTCCCGAGCATCCACCCCTCAAAGAATAAGAATCTGCCGGCCTTTGTACTCTGCTTTTCCACTCTTTTGATATTCTCTGGAAAAGTCAATTCAGGGCTTTAGTCTTCTGCATTTGAAAGGGATGTTTCAGGTAAACGCCCTCTGATAACTCTCTAGCTTGCCTAACAGGTTCCCCAGACCTCTTACAGCTTGTGAATTGCTTACAGCCCCAAGAAGGTAAGCAAGATGGTCTCCTATCTCAGCAAATTTCTGAGAAGACAGAGGGTTCCTGTGTGAGTGTTGGTTCTACCACCTCCCAGCTCTGTGACCTTGGGCTCCTCGATGTCCCTGTCATGGCAGCATTTGAGATCATGGTCTGTATTAGAACCAGAGGGGGCATTGAGTTTCTGATTCTCTGGGACTGGGAATTTCTACATTGAACAAAGCAAGACAGAGTGACTTGACCCCATGCTAAGGGAGCTGCTTACCCTCCCTCCACCAGCATCTTTGGGGAAGGATGGGGGGGGGGGACAAGGGGAGGATTTTAGGGAGCACCTTCAATATGTGCTATTCCTCTGCTAGTGTTTATGAACTAAACATTCCACAGCTCAGAAGTAGAAGTGTCGCGTCTTCTTGAGGATTCCATTCCAGGTCTATGTGGATGGAGCGGGAAATATATAGATGATTAAAGCAGTTCCCATTCATGTAAAAACACCATGCCTTGTCATACAGGCAGCAGAGAAAAAGTACATTGGTGCCCGGGGGACCTGGTTTCACAGTGCTGCTGGTCTTGCATGGCCTCTTTACTCCATCCACTGCTAGCATCTCTCCTGGATGCTTTGGTGCCTCCTGGGAACTGGAGACCATACTCATCAGGTTGAGAGCTGCTGACATGCTTTGACACAAGGATACAATAACTCCTGTGTGTAGGGGCAGGGTGTATGCAATGGATAACCAGACCTTCTTTGGTTGGCTTGTTGGCAGAAGCACGGCTCCTCAAGGCCACTCCAGCCAGCTGCACCTTATCCTTAGGCTCTCTGTAGCCTTCATCTGTACGAGCATCTTCCTCGCTGTTCTTGTCTGTCACTTACCCATAAAATAAGTATGAAGAGCCAAACTGTCACTGGTGTTCTACCCACAATCGTAAGTCTGAAGGAGGGAAGCACAACGTCATCTGACCCAGGGGGAGATGGGCTCATAGCAGAGCATGGCATTTTCACTTCCTGTAGGTTAAAAACTGATTTCCATTGTTGTAATCCCTGAATGAATATCTTCCAGAGGACAATGGAACCATGTTCGTTTTATGAAAATATGTCTTAATTTATTCTTAGCCACATCAGGTCTCAGCTGCAGCATGGGGGATCCTCATTGCAGTGCTGGGATGCAATTCAAGGTTCCAGAGCTCACGGGCTCAGCAGTTGCAGCACATAAGGCTTAGTTGCTTCAAAGTATGTGGGATCTCAGTTCTCCCAGCAGGGATAGAACCCACACTCTCTGCACTGGAAGGTGGACTCTTAATTCCTGGGCCACCAGGGACATTCTAAGCCCTGTTCTTCCCTTCAACCACAGCAATCTGTTCTTCTCCCCTTTATGATCTTGGGAATCTGCCGATATGCCTCAGAGGATAATCCATAATAGAAGATGTAGTATGGGATCCCTGGGTTTGCACAGGCTCCTGGGAGAGTCCGTCAGTGGCTGGGCATATATAGGGGATTTTTTTTTTTCAACTTAGTGGAGTAGACAGACTCAGCAACCTGGGACACACCCATGCTTTTTTTTGGCTTTGATGTCCCGACCAGAATATGGACTTCTGGAAGAATCGCCCCCACCCCAAGAGCCTTGAGTCTGTTCCATTCGCAGATGTTGCCATCATGGAAGGAGACCCCAAGGAAGAGAGAACAGTGAAAAGTGAGGTGAGTCCTCCCAGCCCAAACCCTTGCCATAGCCCGAGCCCCTCCAATGCCCAATGCCCCAGCCTCCAAAAATCGCATCTCATTCCATCATTCACATCTCCTTCCTCTCAGGACCCATCAGCAGAGGATGTGATATTTGCCCACTTGAACCACAGGACCCTCTCTGAGAGACTGTTCACTCCCACACCCCTAAGCCCCATGCACCTCTCCACCAAGCCCAGTATCTATGAGGAATTTGAGCAAACCAAGTCCATGCTGAGCCCTGGCCCCACCCTTTGAGCACACAGAGTGTTATAAATTGAAGAGCTACATCTGTTTTTAAAGGGGTTCCTCCATGGGCACTCCTTCTCCTCCTCCAAAGCAGCCCAGCAGCTCTGAAATTAAGATGGAATCCAAAAATTATAGGATCGTCTTCAAAAATCCCACCACCCCTTAGTAATCCCCTGGCTATTCTAATACTCTATTTTAACTATGTAACCTTTTGGAAGAAGTTATTCTAATCAATTACACATCCAGGGTAGGTTACCATGATCATCCTGCTTTTTTGAAAATTCCAGTAAAGCATAAAATTTTGCAACTTGAGTCTTCAAATTATCCAGTTTAAAATAAAATAAAGCCAATTAAAAAAACACCTCTGTTCAGTAATAGTTTACAAAATGAACTTGTTTACAAGACAGGAACTGACTTCTAGACTTAGATAGCAAACTTAGAGTTACAGAGGGGAAGGGTGCGGGGAGAGATAGATTGGAAGTTTAAGATTGACATGTGCACATTGCTATATTTAAAACAAAATGCTTTCCAAGAAACAATAATCAAAGCAATGCATGTTGGCCAAAGAAAGATGAAGTCTATTCTGTTTGAGATATCCAGTGTGGTGCCACTTGCCACATGAGGCTGTGTGTGTGCATGCTAAGTTGATTCAGTCATGTTCGACTCTCTGTGACCCCATGGATGCTGTGCAGCTCACTAGGCTCCTCTGTGCATGGGATTCTCCAGGCAGGAATTCTGGAGTGGGTTGCCATTCTCTTCTCAAGGGGATCTTCTAGACCCAGGGATCGAACCCACGTCTCTCATGTCTCTTGCATTGGCAGGCAGATTCTTTACCACTGAGGCATCAGGGAAGGCCCCTCACCTTTTTCCCAGCCATGTGCCCTGAGGGTGCTGGGGTTCCAGGGGTAGAAACAGGACAAGAAGATCCCCCTCAGTCTGGATCCGCACTGGCCGATGAAGTACTCAGCCAGCCATGCAGTACAGACAATGACTCTACACGTATATGAAGTGAAGCACTCAGTTCTTAGTCACACCCACCACATTTCAAGTGCACAGTAGCGTCATGTAGCCAGGTGCCATGGTGCTGGACGGAGAAGATGTTTAAAACGTCCTGTCATCACAGAGAATTCTACTGGACATTCCACTCCAGATCACCGAGGGCTGCGGAGCGGAACACTTGCCCCAGGGAGGCTTTGTATGTGTTGTGTTAATCCATCGATATTTGCATGTTTTGTCTTTTTTGCTTCTTTTCACCAAAGCCAAGGATTTGAGAATCTTGTGCCTTTTAAGTTCTCAACTGGTGGCACAATGTGGCTTGGCTCAACCAAGCGGAGGTCTGAACAGCACAACTCCATGAGGACCCCGGTGTGAACAGAACTGGCAAGTGGGGTGAAGATCAAGCTCCATGGAGCCTTAGTTGCTCATTGAGCTCTCTGTGTGTGATGTCTCACCTGGCTTAGAACTAAACCGCCCAAGAACTCTTTTACCAAGAAATGTCAGGATCGCTTAAAGTGAACACATTCTGGGGCTCCTGTGTTGCTACTGTCACTGCTTCCATTTTTCCCCTAATTATGCCTTTTTTTTTTTCTTTTTTGCCTTTAGGTGCTGGGACCAGATGTCATAATCTTCATTTTTCTGAATGTTCACAGTGTAGGCATGAACCCCAGTTATCCTCGTATATCTTCTTTTTAAAAAAATATTTGAATGTTAGCATTTGATGCCGCATTCTGAAGAATCTGAATTATTCACCCAACTACAGAAGATGGGTTTACCTGGGTCATGGGTGTACTTCTGCTGTGTGGCACCAATGCCTGGCACACAGTAGGTGCTCTGCAACAATTTATGAACTGACCCAAGATGAGAAGTAAATTCCATTTCTGGAGGGGACTGGGAAAATAAAGTTCTGAGTCCTAGTTGGAGCCAGACTGTCCAGGCTGACTCAGTATGAGAACCTGGGTCCCACCCTCTAGAGCAGGCAGTCAGACTGGGCAGAAAGAGAAAGAGCTGAGACCTCAGGTCTGAACTGAGATGCCTCCTGAGCCCTGCCTGGAGACATCGGTGCCTGGTCCACGGAGGGGCCACCCCCTGCTGTAAGTCCATGGCTTTGGGAGCCTCGAGGGGCAGCAGCAGCCCCCCAGGGACCACATCCTGTTCGCCCTCTAGGGCCCCGTGGTCTCCTCATCTGTACAGGGTGGGGGCAGGGGTGGCTAGGCACTCAGAGCTGCAGACATGCCTTCCATCCTCTCCGAGCTTCTCCTCCTCAGCCAGATGTGCAGGGCAGGGAGGGCACCACAGGACGGCACAGGAAGCCCACCCTGCCCCCAGTTCACAGGAACCACAGGGCTTGGGCAGCTGGAGGGGCCGAAGAATCAGCCTAAGCTTTTGGTGGCAGTTAAGCCGTGGGCCACAAGCCCATGTGCCTAGAGCGGGTGCTCCACAACAAGAGAAGCCACGGCGATGAGAGACCCTGAACCACAGCAAAGGGCAGCCCCCTTCCCACAACCAGAGAAAGCCTGTGCACAGCGACGAAGAGCCAGCACAGACATTAACTAGTTCATTAAAACACTGCAACAACCAGCCACACCTCCTCCTCTTTTAGTATGTGTGTGTGTAAGTGTGAAAGTGTGAGTTCACACGTGGGTATTTAATCTGTATTGTTCTCTCTTCTCCTTGGAATTTTTTTCCCCATGGGCTAGGTGTCGGGAGCCAGTGTGAGGAATCCTGCCTGTGACAAGGTCATGTGGAAGGAAGCCTGACAAACGCAAGGACGTGATGAGGTTTCAGGGGTTCCCCCTGGAATTTCCCGAGCATCCACCCCCCCAAAAAATAAGAATCTGCCGGCCTTTGTACTCTGCTTTTCCACTCATCTGATATTCTCTGGAAAAGTCAATTCAGGGTTTTAGTCTTCTGCATTTGAAAGGGATGTTTCAGTTAAAGGCCCTCTGATAACTCTCTAGCTTGTCTAACAGGTTCCCCAGACCTCTTACAGCTTGTGAATTGCTTACAGCCCCCAACCGCGAGAGGCACAAAGCTTAAAAGCATCTTAAAGATACAAAACCTTTTCTGAAGAGTTAAAAATTACATTGGTGACGGTTTTAACTGTTGACTCAATGACTGCTGCCAGACCTCCATATTCTTTATCTTTTAGGCACCTGGGAGGATGTTAATCAATGTAAACAGGATATGGGAAAAGATATAGAGTAGTTTTGATGTTAGCAATATTAGACTTTTGAGCTGATTATTTTTCTTTTGTTATAAATCACTGTACTCCTTTTGATTGTTATAAATTGCTGTATCTTTGCTATGTAAGAATGTAATTTTATTTAGTGCTTTCTGAGAGTGGCACCAGACTTTGGGAAGATTAACACAAATAAGTCTTTTGGTTGACAAACCCTTATCAAAATGTTAATTGGCCCTTTTGGCTGGAAGATAATGTCAATGATCTAAGACTTGTGTATACAATTAGGTATGTGGAGAAAAAAGCCTGGTTTTTGATAAGAGTCTGGGCTGTTAACTAATGCTGTATAACTTCGTGTTACCTATTGATCTCCATGTTTCATCAAAAGTATAAAAGGCCTTCTGAACAATAAAGGATGGACCAGTTTCTCGGACTAGTCTCTTGGCCTAGTTTTTTGGGAATTTGGTTCCCCCCATGTTTCTCTCTCTTTCTCTTACTCTCTCTCCTTTCTTCTCCTTCTTATCCTAAATTCAGGCTGAATTCCCATCTGGAGTGGGTGGCTCTCCAAGTCTACTTACCTGCCCTGGCTTTTAAGATCTGTGAGAGAGAGAGCCCAAGGCAGGGCACTCTCTGATATTCAAACGGGCGCCGGTGGCCTAACGTAGATGGTTTAAGTTCCTTGTCTGGAGTTTTATTAGCTTTCCCCGTAAACCAAGTTCAGTTCAGTTCAGTTCAGTCGCTCAGTCGTGTCCAACTCTTTGCGACCCCATGAATCGCAGCACGCCAGGCCTCCCTGTTCATCACCATCTCTCGGAGTTCACTCAGACTCACATCCATTGAGTCAGTGATGCCATCCAACCTGGTTTTTTATAAGAGTTTGGGCTGCTAACTAATGCTGCATAACTTCATGTTACCTATTGATCTCCATGTTTCATCAAAAATATAAAAGGCCTTCTGAACAATAAAGGATGGACCAGTTTCTCGGACTAGTCTCTCAGTCTAGTTTTTTGGGAATCTGGCTCCCCCCATGTCTTTCTCTCTTTCTCTTACTCTCTCTCCTTTCTTTTCCTTCTTATTCTAAATTCAGGCTGAATTCCCATCTGGAGCGGGCGGTTCTCCAAGTCTACTTATCTGCCCTGGCTTTTAAGATCTGTGAGAGAGAGAGCCCAAGGCAGGGCACTCTCCAATATTCAAACAGGCGCCAGTGGCCTAACGTAGATGGTGCAAACTCCTTGTCCGGAGTTTTATTAGTTTAGCCCATAAACCAAGTTATTCAGCCTCTTTTTCTCCCTTACTATTTTCTGGCCGAATTCCCATCTGGTGCAGAGGTACCCACCAAACCTGCTAAATTTTGCCTGGGCTTCTAAGATCGGACCAGGGGGGCCTCAGTGCCTCCTCTTCTTCGGGAGAACGGGAAGATGCCTGCGGCCTACGTAGGTGGTGATTGATATTTCATGCAAACCAAGTTATTCGGCTTTCTTTTCTCCATTTAATTTCCTCCCAATCTAACCTCATGTTTGTATATTAATAAATAAACAAATCTTTCCTCGCTGACACCGTCCACACTTGGAATTCCCTGGATCCACTGGGGCTGGACCCCGTCAAGCTGGCTTAAGATTCAACATTAAAAAGCTAAGATTATGACATCCAGTCCCATCACTTCATGGCAAATAGATGGGGAAACAATGGAAATGGTGAGACACTTTTATTTTGGGGGGCTCCCAAATATCTGTAGATGAAGTCTGCAGCCATGAAATTAAAAGATCCCTACTCCTTGGAAGAGGAGCTATGACCAAACTTGACAGCATATTAAAAATAAGAGACATTACTTTACTGACAATTGTCCATCTAGTCAAATCTATGGTTTTTCCAGTTGTCATATAGGGATGTGAGAGTTGGACTGTAAAGAAAACTGAGCACCAAAGAACAGATGCATTTATACTGTGGTGTTGGAGAAGACTCTTGAGAGTCCCTTGAACTGGAAGGAGATACAATCAGTCAATCCTAAAGAAAATCAGTCTTGAATATTCATTGGAAAGGCTAATGCTGAAACTGAAACTGCAATACTTTGGTCACCTGATATGAAGAACTGACTTATTGAATGCACCTTGATGCTGAGAAAGATTGAGGGCAGGAGGAGAAGGGGACAACATCACCAACTCAAAGGACATGAATTTGAACAAGGTCCAGGAGTTGGACAGGGAACCCTGTCATGCTGCTGTCCACGAGGTCGTAAGGAGTTGGGCATTACTGAGTGTTTGGACTGAGTTGAACTGAAGATTAAATTACTAGGTAGAAAAAAGGGATCGGGGACTTCCTTGGTGGTCCTGTGGTTAAGAATGCACCTTGCAATGCAAGGGACGTGGGTTCATTTCCTGACTGGGGAATAACATCCCACATGTGGAGAGCAACTGAGACCCTACACTGCAATGAAGAGCCGAAGCAGTGCAATGAGAGATTCCTGTGCCACAGCTAAGACTTGATGCAGCCAAATTAACTAATTAATTTTATTTTTTTAATTTTATTTTTTCTTTATTTTACTTAAAAAAAAGGATTGGAGAAACAAACATTGTGTGATTCCACTTATATAAAATGTAAGAAGCAGATTTACAGAGGCAGAGTATATTACAGGATATCAGCAGCAGAGGGAAAGGAAGCTGAGGAGTTATTACTTCTTAATGGGTGCAAAGTTTCTGTTTGGAGTGATGAAAATGTTTTGGAAATATACAGCAGTTGCACAATATTTTAAATATAATCAATGCCATGGAGTTGTGTACTTAGAATTGTTAAAGTGCCCCCCCCCTTTTTTTTAATGTAAACTCATTTCAGGAATATGGTCTCTGGAGCTTGAATAAAATGCTGTCAGATAAGAAAAAATACTGTCTCAAAATGTTACTGAGAAATAAGAAAAACATCAATAATCACAAAAAGACTTGATATTGTCTTCCACTACAGGTATGAGGTAAATAAAGGAGCTGTTTGTGTGAATTGTTGACAGAAAAATCAACAGTAAAGGACATTGAGAAAGAAAGGACAACAGATCACGGTAACTTTTCAAAGTGGTTCTATTATTAATAGATTATAGGTGATGCATGCTGGAACAGCCAGCACCCTCCACAAACTGAATTGAGGCAGCATCAATGTTTTCCTTTTACCTGAAACTCAGAGTTTTCTTCTCTTTCTTCACCTCTTCTTTCTGAGCTGTGGGTATTACGAGCTTTCTTTCCAGGTCATTAGAGTTTTCTCACAATTGTCCCTGGATTAAAATAGAAGATGATTTGTACTTCATTTCCATATGTGCATAGGGAAAATATGACTTGATCGATATATATTTTTAGGTCTTTGAATAATGTTTAAAAAATTCATATATAGGTATTTAGTTTCTTTAGGTAGATATATACCTAAGTATTTTATTCTTTTCATTGCAATGGTGAATGGAATTGTTTCCTTAATTTCTTTTTCTACTTTCTCATTATTNAAAGCCGTGGTACATATACACAATGGAATGTTACTCAGCCATTAAAAAGAATACATTTGAATCAGTTCTAATGAGTTGGATGAAACTGGAGCCTATTATACAGAGTGAAGCAAGCCAGAAAGAAAAACACCAATACAATATATTAACACATATATATGGAATTTAAAATGATGGTAACGATAACCCTGTATGTGAGAGAGCAAAAGAGACACAGATGTATAGAACAGTGTTTTGAACTCTGTCGGAGAGGGTGAGGGTGGGATGATTTGGGAGAATGGCATTGTAACATGTATGATATCATACGTGAAACGAATTGCCTGTCCAGGTCCGATGCATGATACAGGGTGCTCGGGGCTGGTGCACTGGGATTACCCAGAGGGATGGTATAAGGAGGGAGGTGGGAGGGGGGTTCAAGATGGGGAACACATGTGCACCCATGGCAGATTCATGTCAGTGTATGGGCAAACCAATACAATATTGTAAAGTAATTAGCTTCCAATTAATATAAATAAATTTACATTAAAATAAAATATAAATAAATTTATATTAAAAATAAAATATAAATAAATAGATTTATATTAAAAATAAAAAAATAAAAGTCTAGTATGATAGTTATTATATTTTAGCTCAGTATTTTAAATCAAGCCATCTGACATATTTTCACAGATTCATTTCTATAGTTCTATATCTGTTTTCTATTTTTAATATGTTTTTATTTTTAATCTGTCTTCTTTTCTTGTCTTTTAAGAAGGTTTTTGTTTGTTTGTTTCACCCTCCTGAAATTTTGGAAATTTCATTTCTGTCACTGCTACAGAAATTTACCCCATATGAATCCTATTTATTATTTAAAAGAATATATTTTTTTTCTGTTTCTGTCATAGTCCATAAAGTTTAAGGGGAATAACCTTCACTGATGATGCCCCTGGTTTAGGTCTTTGTGGTGGTAGCAGCAGATATTGTAACAAGAAGTTTATAGAATATAGTAAAGAGGGATTCAATTACTATGAACAGCAATTAATGATAGATCAGTAAGTTCCAAAAATTAGACTTCTTTATTTCAATAAGAATCTTGGAATTCTGACCTGGTTGACCTCAAATGAAAACACTTCACTGTTAGAGATAAGGTGGTCCCAGGTGATCTTATATTGATGTCCATGGTAACAAGGAGTCACACTATGTTTATCTCCACAGTTCCTACTAAAATAAAAGAAATGTGCATGAAACTCTTGCCAAATTGTTTATTTTCCTTCAGTCACCAACTGTGATCTTATGGGGAGTTGGCAGAGGAGGAAACATGATTGCATCTGTTTGCATTTAGTTCTACAAGAAAATGTGGCACTGACTGAACATGGACTGTTATAGCATTACAGCCTCAAACATGAATGTTTCCAAAAGGAAAACCTCATCCAATGCATTTGGTTGTCTAGTTTGTATAGACCATAAGATGTCTAGATGTGTAGGTCTATTCCAGTTCATGACATTTGGTTTCAGTGAATGTTTAACTTTAGAAAGTATAGAATAGAAAGCATGAAAGAAATTTTTTTTTCAGGTTCCATACTGTACAGAAACCAAACTAGTCCATTGAAAACCCACACATAAAAGACAGATACAGATTTTTAAGGCCAACATCTCAGCTGAGGTCCTAGTCCACAGACAGCATCAACTTTCAGGCATGTAATTTAAGGTGCTAAATAATTTCAGAAAAGTTATGACCAACCTATATAGCATATTGAAAAGCAGAAACATTACTTTGCCAACAAAGGTCCATCTAGTAAAGGCTATGGTTTTTCCAGTGGTCATGTATGGATGTGAGAGTTGGACTGTGAAAAAAGCTGAGCACCAAACAATTGATGCTTTTGAACTGTGGTGTTGGAGAAGACTCTTGAGAGTCCCTTGGACTGCAAGGAGATCCAACCAGTCTATTCTGAAGGAGATCAGCCCGGGGTGTTCTTTGGAAAGAATGATGCTGAAGCTGAAACTCCAGTATTTTGGCCACCTCATGCGAAGAGTTGACTCACTGGAAAAGACTCTAATGATGGGAGGGATTAGGGGCAGGAGGAAAAGGGAACGACAGAGGATGAGATGGCTGGGTGGCATCACTGACTCAATGGATGTGAGTTTGAGTGAACTCTGGGAGACCGTGATGGACAGGGAGGCCTGGTGTGCTGCGATTGATGGGGTTGCAAAGAGTCAGACACAACTGAGCGACTGAACTGAGCTGAATATTCCATTGTGTGTGTGTGTGTGTGTGTGTGTGTGTGTGTGTATACTCTATCTTGTTTCTCCATTCATCTGTTGATGAAATTTAAATTGCTTCCAAGTCTGAGTGAACTCCGGGAGTTGGTAATGGACAGGGAGGCCTGGCGTGCTGAAATTCATGGGGTCGCAAAGAGTCTGACATGACTGAGGAACTGAACTGAACTGAACTGAACTGAAACAATTTCAGCTGCCAGTTAATGAACTTTTGAATTTTCTAAGCTGCAACCTCAGACATCACAGAGCAAAGATAAGCCATCTTCACTATGTCTAAATTCCTGATCCCAATCACAGAAACAAGGGCTAATTCAGTATTGCATAATTTTCATACATTTAATTACATACTTTTATTTTCTTTTTTCAGTTTGGAGTATTAATTTTACAATTTATTATTAGTGTTACAGATTATTCAAGAAAGATTGCAACCTGAGCTAGAAGAGAAACCAGCATTGTCCGGAATGTTCAGGATTTGCATTTCCTTTTTAGGAGAGAAAGAGGGAGACTATCTTTGTAGAAGCATCTTGTTTTGTAAAAGCATAGAGATACTATTGGGTTTTGTAAGGAGGTCCAAATTTAATGTAGAGAAGTGTTTATAAACAGTAGCAAAAGGAGTTAAATGTTGCACTCATGTACTTATTAGCCTCAGCTTAATAATCGACCTTTAAATGTTCTCCACTGAGATGCTGGGAGTAAAATTTCACAATGTTTTTCCTTTAGCAGATGACTTCCTGTTAGTTTATGTCATTAAGAGCACACTAGAATAAGATTGGAATTCCAAAAGAAAGAACTAGAAAATTAGCTATAAGATACTAGAGAATTTAGGTTTCAGTAATTAAGGATGTTTATTTAATATTGGTCTGATATTTTAAGAGAGCTTCACTAGTAGCTCAGATGGTAAATAATCTGCCTGGAATACTGGAGACCTAGTTTTGATTCCTGGGTCAAGAAGATCCCCTGGAGAAGGGAATGGCAACCCACTCCAGTATTCTGGTTTGGAGAATTCCATGGGCAGAGGAACATGGTGGGCTACAGTCTATGGGGTTGCAAAGAGTCAGACACAACTGAATGAATAACACTTTCACTTTCATTTTAAGAATTGACAAAATCATTTTACTCAAATCTAGTAAGCATCCACTTCCCACTACCCACCACCTACCATTTCTATAAACTTAAGCATTTCAAAAGAAAGAAAGAATATATATATATATATATATATATATATGATATATCATATGTGATATATATGATATATTATATATATATATATATATCACAGTCAAAATACAATGTCAAATTAAGGAATTTTTGCGACAGGTATGAGAAGAGAAAAGGGGGAAAATAAACATGAAAAAATCAAATTTCCCAAGCGAGTAAGATCTGAGAAAATGCTGAAGATTCTGTAGCCAGCTTTTACAATCACTGTAATTCTATCCAAACATTTTTTTCTCATCAATTTTATTAAATATTTTTCTTTATGTAGCAAATATATTTAATATGGAGCTCAGTAAGTAGAATTAATTTTCTCCACTTCCCTATGATTTGTGAACATTGCTCACCTCTTAAAAACACATTGTCTGTATGTATAGATTTAATATACTACTACAAAAATTCAGAATACAATGAATAAGGTAAGAAAAAATTTGAAATACCCCAGCATCATACATTGGTATGACATGCTAGTTTACTTTTCCTTACTGTATTTTTTGAGTGAGCAGTTTCTGAAATTGCCATATATGCATTTTGTTAAAAAAAATACAATAAAGATGAAAGAAATATCACAGCACAGATTTATAAAGTAGTTTTAATTTTTTTTAATCTGTTAATAAAAATAAACAAAATTGCTGTAAGATATTGGTTATCTTAGGGCATTTCTTAACACTAATTACCAAGTCACAATTTTCTCTGCCCTACAAAAATATAATTAAATAATTATTTTTATTTCTTTAGTAGCATTTGACAAAAATTCAGCATTCATTTTTCATTTTGCTGGTTAAATTATAAGAATAGTTTTTATTATAGTTAAGGCAAAATTTCTGCCATAAGTACAAATTTTCTCCTAGTTGTATCACAATATGATTTTCTACAAAATTACCTTAATTGAATAGAATGACTCTATCCCATTTCAGGATGGCAAGGATTTTGAAGCTAGGAAATTATTAGTCAGTGGAGATATACAAGCATAAACTGGGCTATTCTTTGATAAGAATATGGAGGAAAGAGGAAAATGTAAAAGAACCAAAATAGAACTCAATGCAATTCATTATGGATAGAATATTTTATAACTCTACCTCAACTGGAATTCTGCTTATGAATAATGTGCTACTAACACTAAAGTTAGCCAAATAATTTTATGGTAATCAAAATTTAAACTAAAGAGGATAAATTTAAATGATGTATAATGCACACTTGTTCAAATATTNGAAATATAAAAGAACCAAAATAGGACTCAATGCAATTCATTATGGATAGAATATTTTATAACTAACTCAACTAGAATTCTACTTGTGAATAATGTGCTACTAACACTAATGTTAGCCAAATAATTTTATGGTAATCAAAATTTAAACTAAAGATAATAAATTTAAATGATTTATAATGCACACTTGTTCAAATATTCTTTTTTTTTAAAAAAAATGGTTATTTCACTAATTTACTGACCATCACATCTAAGTGGCTGTACAATGAATTTTTAGGTTGAATCAGGAATAGTTTCTTCCTGAAACACTCATTTTGCAGAGTCTTAGAAAATTGTATATATTTGCCCAGGGAGTAGAATGTGAGTCAGTGAGTCAGTGATGGAACCAATGGATCTTCAGATTAAAATAAATAAATAAAACAAGTATTCTGCAATTCTCACACAAGCAAACATTTTCAATCATGAGAGTCATAGAGTCATTTATTTTATGCCTATGCCTAAAGGAAATTTGGTTGAAAAGAACAGAATGTGACTTATATGACAATGTAAGAATTAATTAGCCTCTGAATATTCTAAGAAATCATGTTCCCAGAGGCATTTCTAAACAGAGCTTCACAAAAAGCCTCCCACCTTGCTGTCCAAGGTCACGTCCCTGGAGCTGTGGACATTGCCTATCTCAGCAGAGCTTCTATTCTGCTGACCATTTTGTTTTTCTCTTATGCCACTTCATTTCCATAGATGATACACACTCAACCCCAAAAGTACACCCTAAAGTTCAGGTATTTAATCCCTTACTTCATGCTGAAATCCATGTGTTAATGGTTTCTTTCAAGTATGTAAGACTTCAGAAAATCAATTTTTATAATATCGTAAGTAGTAGAAAGTAATAATAACAATAGTTTACTGAGAGATTATTTCATGCTTCAAATTTATAATTCCATCTCACAATAATGACATAAATGGTATTACCTCTATTGTGTTAAGAATAAGATAAAGTAATTACCAAACTGATCAGAATCTGTTTTATTCACTCTCAGAAAGCACTCAATTATTTTTCTCCTATTTTACTAGTTGTTTGAACTAGTCACTTAACTTCTAGAGACTCATTTTTTTTATCTTTTACCTAATAATATTCATTTATGTGTCTGCCATAACTTGTCATTGCTTGGTAGCTCATTTCTTTTTAATACTGATGTGTATTACATTGTATAAATGTGCCACGGTTTTGGGCTTCCCTGGTGCCTCTGCCAATAAAGAATCTGCCTGTAATTTGGGAGACCTGGGTTCAGAAGATTCCCTGGAGAAGGGAATGGCAACCCACTCTGGTAGTCTTGCCTGGAAAATCCCATGGATAGAGGAGTCTGGCAGGCTACAGTCCATAGGATTGCAAAGAATTGGACATAACTCCTTCACTTTATTTACTGAAGGGCCTCTTAGATGCTTCAATGTTTGGTAGTTATAAATGAAGTTGGTATAAGCATCCATGTACAACCAAATGCATTTTGCAGTCAGTTTGTTTGTTCTTTTCTAGATCACATTTGTCTTTTGCTGATTTTATTTACTTTTTTTCCTAAGTGTATAAGGTAAGGTCTTTGGTTTTGACTTCCATTCACTTATCAGTTTTAGATAAGTAGGAGTGGGTGAATATTTACACGTTTTAATTTAGCTCCTTAAGTTTTATGGGAGATGTTTTTAAAATCTGGTCAGTAGGTATAATAAATGTTAGTCTGAATTTTTGCTTCTTCCTCTGTCTACACTAATTACTATTATTATTTTGTCCCCAAGGAGAAGTCAGGACAGTTGACCCAGAAACTACTTTAAAACATAATCTACATACTGGCATTTTTGTTGCTGTTGTTGTTGCACAATTCATTTATCAATAACTCTAGGGAATGTATATGTGAAAGTTCTATCAGAAATTGTAAACCTTACTTTAATTTTGGATTGCAAGTTTTCCAGTACCACAGAATCTATATCAGTACATAATTTGACCCCTAAGTGCAATGTTTTTAATAAAATTATAATTAAATATACTTGCTTATAATTCACTAATCCATTATATCTCATTACATAATGAAAGTCATTTATGACAAACCCATAGGAAACATCATACTCAATGGTGAAAGCAGAAAGTCTTTTTGCTAAATCAGAAATGAAACAAGCCTGCCCACTCTCACCACTTCTATTTAACATAGTATTTGAAGTCCCACACAGCAATCAGACAAGAAGAAGAAATAAAAACTATCCACATTGAAAAGGAAGTAAAAGAAACTATTTGAAGATGACATAACTTTATATAGAAAACTCTAAAGTCTTTACCTTTAAAATATTAGAAAAATGAATAATGGTAACTTAGCAAAAGTTACCAGATTTAAGATTAGTATATACCTTTTGCTTTTCTATACACTAATAATAAACTAACAAAGAGGGACAATATATATATTTTTCTAATTCCTGGTTAAAATCACATCAAAAAGGATAAATTATCTAGTAATAAACTTAACGAAGAAAGTAAAAAGCCTACACTCTGAAAAAGAAAAGAAAGTGTAAATTATGGAAGAAATTGTAGAAAATGCAAATAAATGAAAACACATCTCAGGCTCTTTGATTAGAACAATTAATATTGTTAAAATGTCTATACTATTCAATACAGTCTAGAAATGTAATGCAATTCCTATCAAAATACCCATGAAATTTTTACAGAACTAGAACAAACAATTCTAAAATTCATATGAAACCAAAAGACCCCAAATTAACAAAGCAAACTTAAACAAAATCAAAAGAAAAAAAAAAACCTGAATGTATCACAATTCCACTCTTCATACAATATTCAAAGCAACAGTACACGAACTGCATGGTATTGATACAAAAACAGATATATGGATCAATGGAATATGACAGGCAGAACAGAAATGAACCTGTGGACACCTATGGGCAATTATCTTCCACATAAATGCCAAAAACAAATAATGGGGAAAATATAGTTTTTTTCAGCATTCCCTATCTGATATATCATGGGATTTATGCTAATGTTTAGTCTTTCTGACATATTGTTAATAAATAAGGGGAATTTTATATACAAGAGAACATTATATACATTCATATTAAAAGGAAAATACAGTCTTTGAATTTAATTTCACAAATGTTTAATTACAGCTTAATTTGTCTTGGATTTATTATGAGAAACTTCAGGGGTACAAAGAAATAGATCTATAATTTTTGCCTCAGTCAAACAGGGAAAATGCAATTCACACACACACATACACACACACACATACAAAGAATATGGGGTTTGTATTATTTTGTATACAGTAAAAGTACAGCTAAAAACCAATAAAAAGAAAAGAAAAGCAAAAGGGAAATACTTCCAGTCTATTTCAGTTCAATTCAGTCACTCAGTCATGTCTGACTCTTAGCGACCCCATGGACTGCAGCACACCAGGCCTCCCTGTCCATCATCTACTCCCAGAAACCACCCAAAGCCATGTCCATTGAGTCGGTGATGCCTTCCAACCATCTCATCCTCTGTAGTCCGTTTCTCCTGCCCTCAATCTTTCCCAGTATCCTGATCTTTTCCAATGAATAAGCTCTTCACATCAGGTGGCCAAAGTATTGGAGTTTCAGCTTCAACATCAGTCCTTCCAGTGAACACTCAGGACTGATCTCCTTTAGGATGGACTGGTTGGATGCTTTGCAGTCCAAGGGACTCTCAAGAGTCTTTTACAACACCAGCTCAAAAACATCAATTCTTTGGTGGTCAGCTTTCTTCACAGTCCAACTCTAACGTCCATACATGACCATTGGAAAAACCTAGTCTTGACTAGATGGGCATTTGTTGACAAAGTGATGTCTGTGCTTTTTAATATGCTGTCTAGCTTGGTCATACTCAGAGAAGGCAATGGCATCCCACTCCAGTACTCTTGCCTGGAAACTCCCGTGGATGGAGGAGCCTGGTAGGCTGCAGTCCTTGGGGTCGCTGAGTCAGACACGACTGAGTGACTTCACTTTCACTTTTCACTTTCATGCATTGGAGAAGGAAATGGCAACCCACTCCAGTGTTCTTGCCTGGAGAATCCCAGGGATGGTGGAGCCCAATGGGCTGCCATCTGTGGGGTCGCACAGAGTCGGACATGACTGAAGTGACTTAGCAGCAGCAGCAGCAGCAGCAGCTTGGTCATAACTTTCCTTCCAAAGCATAAGCGTCTTTTAATTTCATGGCTGCAATCAAGATCTACAGTGATTTTGGAGCCCAGAAAAATAAAGTCAGCCACTGTTTCCACTGTTTCCCAGTCTATTCCCCATGAATTGATGGGACTAGATGCCATGATCTTAGTTTTCTGAATGTCGAACTTTAAGCCAAATTTTTCACTCTCCTCTCCTCTTTCACTTTCATAAAGTGGCTCTTTAGTTCTTCTTCATATCTGAGATTATTGAAATTTCTCCCAGCAATCTTGTTTCCAGGTTCTGCTTCCTCTAGCCCAGCATTTCTCATGATGTAATCTGCATATAAGTTAAATAAGCAGGGTGACAATATACAGCCTTGACCTACTCCTTTTCCTATTTGGAACCAGTTTGTTGTTACAAGTCCAGTTCTAACTGTTGCTTCCTGACTTGCATATAGGTTTATCAAGAGGCAGGTCAGGTGGTCTGGTATTCCTGTCTCCATCAGTATTTTCAACAGTTTATTGTGATCCACACTGTCAAAGGCTTTGGTATAGTCAATAAAGCAGAAATAGATGCTTTTCTGGAACTCTCTTGCTTTTTTGACAATCCAACAGACGTTGGCAATTTAATCTCTGGTTCCTCTGCCTTTTCTAAAACAAGCTTGAACATTTGGAAGTTCACTCTTTACATATTGCTGAAGCCTGGTTTGGAGAATTTTGAGCATTACTTTACTAGCATGTGAGATGAGTGCAATTGTGCAGTAGTTTGAGCACTCTTTGGCATTGCCTTTCTTTGGAATTGGAATGAAAACTGACCTTTTCCAGTCCTGTGGCCACTTCTGAGTTTTCCAAATTTGCTGGCATATTGAGTGCAGGACTTACACAGCATCATCTTTCAGGATTTGAAATAGCTCAGTGGAATTCCGTCATCCTAAGTGATGCTTTGTTCATAGTGATGCTTCCTAAGGCCCACTTGACTTCACATTCCAGGGTGTCTGGCTCTAAGTGAGTGATCATGCCATTGTGATTATTTGGGTCATGAATATCTTTTTTGTACAGTTCCTCTGTGCATTCTTGCCACCTGTTCTTAATATCTTCTGTTTCTGTTAGGTTCCTACCATTTCTGTCTGTTATTGGTCTATTTATGGATCTGTAAAATATTCCTGAATAAGAAAATACCTGAAATGTGAATAATATTTATGACGTGGACCCTAAAACATAAGAGTGGAAGGATCCTAGTCAGAGAAAATAGAAGAAAAAAAAGCTATAGATGGCCAGATTTTAGGGTCAGTTTAGAGAATGTAGAGGGGCCCAATGTAGCTGGATAAAAGCATCTAATGAGAGGGAATTGAGTGGTAAATGATGAAGAAACAAGAAAGAACCTACTATGAGTTTGTTATTGCCAAATGCAACACAAAGCACCTAGTATGAGTTTCTTGTAGCCATACCCCAAGCAAAATTTAACAGATGTTAGTGCAATTAATATTTCATTTTATGCAGCGTAATATTATCGCATTTCATAGACATTTGTTTTCAAAAACAATATAGTTAGAACAAATTTCCAAGACAAAGGCATAAAACCAAACAAATTGAGGAGTCACCCAGGTTTCCTTGACCACCCAGTCTCTTTGTAACCCCGTAATTACTTTCAAAGTGATTACTTATGAAATTAGACAGTTATACCTAATTTTCTAATGCACGAGTGAGAAGGTTGGATTTTATTCCAAGGAAAATAGGTTCCTCCACAATTATTGGGCAGGTCAGTCATACAATAAGTGATGAGCTTTAGAAGGACAATTCTTGCATTCCTTCAAGTGCTCACACACAAAACTAGTTGGCTCCTTTAAAGTGCATATTGTAGTCTGAATCACAGTAGCATGATTCATTGGCTAACTTAATGTCAGGCATGAGAGGTGGACTATAAAGAAAGCTGAGTGCCAAAAGTTGATGCCTTTGAACTGTGGTGTTGGAGAAGACTCTTAAGAGTCTCTTGGATCTCAAAGAGATCCAACCACTCCATCCTAAAGAAAATAAGTCCTGAATATTCATTGGAAGGATTGATGATGAAGCTGAAACTCCAAAACTTTGGCCACCTGTTGCGAAGTACTGACTCATTGGAAAAGACCCTGATGCTGGGAAAGATTGAGGGCAGGAGGAGAAGCGGACGACAGAGGATTTGATGGTTAGATGCATCATCAACTCAATGAACATGAGTTTGAGTTAACTCCAGGAGTTGGCGATCGACAGGGAAGCCTGATGTGCTGCAGTCCATGTGGTCGCAAAGAGTTGGACATGACTGAGTGACTGAACTGAATGCCAGAAGACATTTATTTCAATTTCTCTAATAAAGGGTATATGTTTTCTTCTAATACTTCAAAGGATATAGGTCCTAGAGAGGAGACATGAATTCTAAATCATAATGAGTATCACCCTATTTATTTTAAACCTGAATGTGCCACTTTAGCCCATACCTTCTTTATGGCGATTTTCATCTCCATATTTCTCAAGGTGTAGATGAGAGGGTTCAGCATGGGGGCAATCACAGTGTAAAACACAGAGATGCCCTTGTCCTTGTTCTTGCTCCTTGCAGGTAGAATGTAAGTATAGATACAGGGCACAAAGAATAAAACTACAACTGTTATGTGAGAACTACATGTTGAGAGAGCTTTTTTTTGCCCTGAAGAAGAATGTGTTCTAAGGTTATATAGTATGACTATGTAAGAAGCTACTAGAACTAGAAATATGACAACCACCACCATTCCTGAATTTGCAATCACTAAGATACTCACAACATGAATATCTTTGCACACCAGTTTCAAAAGAGGCTTCACATCACATAGGTAGTGATCTATCTGATTAGGACCACAGAAAGGTAATTTGAGTACCATGAGAAGTAAAGCAATAGAATGCCAAAAACCCACAGCCCAGGCCAGGACCATCAACATGTCACACCTCTGTCTGTTCATGATGACCATGTAGTGCAGGGGCTTGATAATGGCTATATAGCGATCAAAAGCCATGAACACCAAGATGAATATTTCCACACCTGCCAGCAAGTGGGCAGTGAAGAGCTGAGTCATACAGTTGTTATAGGAAATGTTTTTTCGTGCTGCCGCGAAGTCCTTGATTAGCCTGGGGACCACTGTGGAGGTGTAGCTGACATCCATGACGGAGAGGTGACAGAGGAAGTAGTACATTGGTTGTTGCATTAGATGGCTGCAGGTGATGGTGAGCAAGATGATGAAATTCCCCATTAAGACAACCAGATAACAGAACAGGAACAAGAATAAGAACAGTAACTCTATTTTCTTATTTTCCCACAACCCTATGAAAACAATTCTGTGACATTGTTTTGGGTTTCCATGAGGTTGTGTAGAGTTTGGAGGACACAACAGAAATTCAGTTCATCTGAAACAATACAGAACATAATACATCTTTAATTGCATATTTAAAGTTTTGGATTATTGTACATTAAGCAAAGATGTAGGGCACAGAAAATTTACTATAAGCAATCTATCATTTGATATTAAGAGCAACATATATCAAACAATATTTAATAAAATCATAATTATGTCTGGAACATAACAACCCAACCAAGAGGTGGTATTCTGATACTCATTTTATACTTGTAAAATAAAAGCAAGAGGTTTCAGGAATTTGCACCAAATCAGTAAGAGATTAAGTTGCAATCAAACTAAGATGAACCTGAACTCTGATACCAGAGTTCATGTTCTTGGGAACTATGCAACAACATTCACTGATCACGGAAATTCCAGCTTTTGTCCATCTGTGTAAAAAATATAAAGTCATTCTCCATCCCAGCCTTTAGTCATCTTTGTAATGGCTATTTACATATTTAAGAAAATCTCTCCACTTCTCCATGTGCATGTAAATCACGTACAAAGTCCCAATTTCAGATGAACATTCTATACATTCAATGGAACTAAATATTACTTTTGAAAATTTTGAAAAATGCTTCTAGTCATAGCAGAGCATACCTGTATTAGTTGAAAATATTTTCAGTGACTCTCCTTGTAGTCATGTGTGATCAAGATCCAAAACATGGACAGACTGGAAACAGAATTTAACCACAATGTAAACCATCTGAATATAGGAAGAAATGTTATTGTTACACAAAAATCCACTTTAACCTTAATTTCAATAAATATAAGTTTTAGAGGTTTCTGTTGATACTCCTTATAGCTAGTTTTTTTTTTTTTTTTTTTTTTTTTACATTGGATGAACTCAACACAAACAATGACCTATTTAGTTAAACACTAGGTGCCACATTTTGGATGTTGTAAACCAAGGAGGACAGAGTGAATATGTTGAAAAAGTCAACTTTTACCCAAAATCAAATGTTCTCCACCGTAAAATCATTGTTTGCATCAAATACTGTTAATTGTAATGAGTTGTTGTTTAATGGCATCATTGAGGGAAAAAGTGACATGTTAGATAGACCCATCATCTAATGATACAGTCTCACAAGTCCTGTTTGATTTTTGTTGAGCACTAAACAGTTCACCCTCTCTAAGCCTTCTTCAACTGGTAAGTGAAATTGATACTGCTGGATTTATTTTCCTTACAGCAAGAACAGTAAGTAAAATTCATACCTTGTCTATATTTATGTGGAAGACTCTGAACACACGACATAAACAAATTTAAAGACACTTTTTTATTAAAAATATAATAAAAATTATAGAAAAACTAGAGAACCAAAAGTGTAGAAAATGAAGCTCTTAGTTTAGCATCTTTTTTAAACAGCAATACAAGCCTCAGCATCCCTTAATATTTGAATCAGTGCTGTACTACTTACAGTGATTGAGCAGAACTTTGGAAAATACAGACTCATGGAAAAAGATCCTTCAGTGCAGGCTTTATTTTTCTTCTGGTCTTCCTTTAAACCAGGGGAAAAAAAAAAGACTGTCTTGTCCCTTTCTTTGTCCCTCCCTGTTCTCTCTCACTCTCTCTCTCCCTGTATCCAGCCTACACACATACCACCATCACCCAAATACATATTTAGATACCAAGGGTTTTGGGAATGAAGGAAGGATATTGAGTCCAACTTTTCACATACCTTTCAGTTAACGTGTTTCTTCCAAAAATCCCTCCTTCAAACTTTAAATTCTTTAAAAAAAATCAGTGAGGAATAGTTTCAAAAGATATATCAAACTACAGTTTGAAAGAGAAAAAGCACTTAAATAAGCATATTAAGAAAGGGGATTTATAATTAAGTTAATGATTGTACATGGATAGTGTAAAAACCCACTAAGGGCAATTTGATAAAATTGTTGTCAATATTTTAAATGTTTATCATATTAATAATAAATAAAAGAATCATGAAATTAATATGTATGGTTTTCATTACTTTCTGTATTTAGAGTAAAGTGTTGAGATGAAAACAGAAAGTGCACGTGTAGTTTTCTCAGTCGTGTCTGACTCTTTGAGAGCCCATGGGCTGTAGCCCTCCAGTCTCTGTCCATGGAATTCTCCAAGAAAGAATACTGGAGTATGTTGCCATGCCCTTCTCCAGAAGATCCTCCCAATCTAGGGGGTCAAAGCCAGGTCTCCTGTATTGCAGGCAAATTCTTTACCATCTGAGCTTCTAGGGAAGCCCAAATGTTGAGACACTATCTACTAACTAATTAGATGATCTGGGCACAAAACTAAAAAAAAAAAATTCATTTACTGACCATTTCACCTTTACCAACACCTACTAAGGCATATACAATTTCAATTACTATAATCAAAAATTACATAATTTTTTTTCTAAATCCCAATTATTTTTATAGAAGTTTAATGTGCATCTGTGCAAATAATCATAACACTGATTTCTGCAAAACTTTACATTCATTTGAAATTTCAGATGATGCTTCAGACTGTTTTTTTTTTTTTTAAATCTGAGATTGGGCTTTGAAACAGCAAATAGATAGAGAATACATCTGACCTTCTCAAGAACTGTCCATCCAAAAGACTTTGAGGAAAGCATTGCTGTATATAACTTGAATTGAAAGTACAGCAAAGGAAAGTAGGGGAAAAAATCCCACAGGTATTTTACAGCAGCCAGTGTGTATAAGGTTATAATTATAAGAATAAAGCTACTAATATTAATGGGTTATATAAGATGGGTTTGAGGCTTCTTTCTTTAACTTAATCTCTTGAGGGTTATCATAGGAATGATTCAATAACTTTATAATATTATAGAAACTAATGAAATATTATGGATATTAATTTTTCTATCTCTCATTTCTCCTAAAAATAATTTCCTCAAAAACTGAATTTGCTGATGTTTACCAAGGTATATATACTACACATTTAATATATTTGAAACCTTTATTATTTAATTGTGTAAATGTGGTAAAAGATAATCAGAACATGTATACTTAACATTACTATCAAAATTTGGAAATAATTTCTCAATGTTTATTTACTCCCACTTGAAATTTAAAAGCCATGAATAGCAATTTGTGTCAACAGGTGTCATCTAGTATTAGATTATTATTATTTTGGTTTTTTTCTCCCTTGGTCCCTTTTCATCCCTTTGCCAAGCAGGGTGTCAGTAGAAACTAAGGGACCAGGTGGAATAAACTGTAATCCTTAGTTCCTATTTCTTATCAAGCGATTTTCATGGGTCATGAAGGGTCTTTCTAAGGTTTTGTTTATTTTACAATATTTATTTCCTTTTTAAAATGCTCATTTCCACTCTAGATACTGTACTCTAATATATTTAACTCCTACTAGCTTCAGGGCATTTCATATTAGTTGTACTCTCCCAACACTGTCAATATCTAGAAATAATCTTTTAATAAAATCACCTTAAATTGTGGTGTTTGACTCTGTCTTCTCCTTGCTGCTTTGCCAGGAGCCACCATGGGGAATCCCGCCCATGACAAAGGTCATGAGGAAGGGGCCTGACATGCAAAGGCGGGATTAGGCCTCTTGGGGCCCCCTGGAATTTCTCAAGCATCTATCCCAAAACCAGAGTCTGTCTCTCTTATTATTTTATGACTTTCACCGACTCCTATGACATTAACAGGGGGCTATCCCCGACCACCTTTCTCTGGAAAAAGTTAACTTAGAGCTCTAGTTAACAGTCTCCTGCATATAAAAGGAGTGTCTCATCTCAAATCCCTCTGATGGCTCTCTAACTTGTCTGACAGGTTTACCTGGACTTTTACAACTGCAAATGTGATTGTTTACAGCCCCCCAACCGTGAGAGGCATGAAGCTTAAAACATCTTAAAGATATAGAGCCTTTTTTAAATAACTAAGAATTATATTGGTGAAGGGTTTCATTGTTGAGTTAATGATTGCCTCCAGGCCTCTATATCCTGTATCTTTTAGGCACCTGAAGGATATTAATCAATGTAATTGGGATATAGAAAAAAGAATATAGTAGTTTTGATGTTAGCAATACTAGACTTTTGAGTTAATGGATTTTCTCTTTGTTATAAATCACTGTACTCCTCTTTCCTTGTTATAAATCATTGTATCCTTGCTATGTAAGAATGTAACCTTAATTAGTGCTTTCCAGACTTTAGTAAGAACTACACTTTTAGGACAAATAAGTTTTCTGGTTGACGGACCAGTGTCAGAAAAGGGCCATAAAATGCTAATAGGCCTCCTGGCCATAAAATGATGTAAATCACCTAAGACCTGTGTATACAGCTAAGTATGCAGAGAGAAAGCCTGGTCTCGATAAGAGTCAAGGCTGCTGACCCTGCATGACTTTGTATTATCCATTGATCTCTATGCACAACTTAAAGTATAAAAGCTTTCCTGGAAAATAAAGAAACGGATCAGTTTCTCAGAAATCTGGTTCTCCCCATGTCAGTTCTCTTTCTCTCTCTCTCACACTCCCTCCCTCTCTTTTTCAGGCTGAATTCCCATCTAGAACATAAAGGCTCGCTGTGTCTACTAATTTTGCCTGGGCTTCTAAGACCCAAATGGGGAGGTGCTTTGCATCTCCACTCCTTCAGGAGACCAGGAGGGGGTCTGTGGCGTAACGTAGATGGTGCAAGTTCCTTGTCTTGGAACTTTATTGTTTTTTTGTGTAAACCAAGGAATCTCAGTCCCTTTTTCTCTACTACACTATTCTCTTCTAATCTCTCTTTATATCTCTAAATAAATAATTCTTTCCTAATTGCCGACACCATCTCCGCTTCGAATTACCCTGGATCCACCGGGGCTGGACCCTGGCACTGCTTGATATTGGGAAGCAATAAAAGTCCTTAAATGCAAATTTTATTAAATAAGAAACAGTCTTTGAAAGATCAAATAAAAATGAAAATATCTCAAAATAAGGAAAAGGGTGAGAGAAGTAAACAAGAGAAAAAGAGAAAATAGAGAAAAAACACTTGAACCAAGAATGAAATAATGCACAGCACTGCAGAATTTATGGATATTAACATGGTAGTAGAAAATATTAAAAATAATTTTAATAAAAATATTGTAGAATCTAACAAGATACAGAAAAGCAGAATTGTTGTATATCAGCTAAAGAAATTAAATTCATGGCTAAGCTTCTTGCCAAATATAACTTCTGGTCCAATGAATTTAATAATAATTTGTCATGATCATGTGGAAATTATCCCAGGAATAAAAGACTCAAAATGCAACAATTTAATTCACTATATTAGCACAATAAAGAGAATCACAAGGTTATTTCAATAAATTCATGAAGTTAATTATAATTTTAAAATTCAATTTTATAGGTATATAATATTTTTTTAATATTTCAGCAAATGAAATTGCCTAACATAATACTGCAACTGTATAAGACTTACAACTACTATCACCTAAAATAATGAATACTCTGTAAGTTTGGACAAATATAAGACTGTCCACTCCTATCTCTGAATTAAATCCTAAGTTCCAGACACTGCAATGAAGTAAAAGAAAGAAACATAAGACATACAACTTCAAAAGCTAGGAGTAAAATTGTAATAAATATACACATATACAGATACAGAATGGTTATATGATAGAAAATGCTAAGTGTTCTGTAAAGAATCCAAAGTGGACCTAGTGGTAAAGAATGCATCTGCCAGTGAAAGAAACAAAAGAGACAGGATTTTGATCCCTGGGTCAAGAAGATCCTCTAGAGGAAGGCACGGCAATCCACTCCAATATTCTTGCCTGGGGAATCCCCATGGACAGAGGAGACTGGTGGGCTACAGCCCAAGGGGTCTCAAGGAGTCAGACACAACTGAAGCGAGTTAGCATGCATGCAGTCAGTTAGTTTAGCAAATTCACAAGATTTAATTTTAATACAAAAATTAAGTGCATTTCTATGAAATTAGGATCAACATCTATATAGGGTATTAATTAAAAATATGAAACTTGAGAGATAAATTTGAGTATATAATAATATATACTTGTAGAACACTTAACTTGTATATCAAAAGCAGGAAGTATTTCTTAGAAAAATTCAATACATAAGTAAGTAAAGAAATATGCCATATGGTGAACTGTAAGACTTTATATTTTACTGTTTTGCTTTTTAAATTTCAATGTGTCCAAAAGTCTGCAAGCAATAAATGCTGGAGAGGGTGTGGTGAAACAGGAACCCTCTTACACTGTTGGTAGGAATGCAAACTAGTACAGGCACTATGGAGAACAGTGTGGAGATTTCTTAAAATATTGCAAATAGAAAATATGCCATATGGTGAACTATAAGACATTATATTTTACTGTTTTGCTTTTTAAATTTCAATGTGTCCAAAAGTCTGCAAGCAATAAATGCTGGAGAGGGTGTGGTGAAACAGGAACCCTCTTACACTGTTGGTAGGAATGCAAACTAGTACAGGCACTATGGAGAACAGTGTGGAGATTTCTTAAAATATTGCAAATAGAACTGCCTTATGACCCAGCAATCCCACTGCTGGGCATACACACTGAGGAAACCAGAATTGAAAGAGCCACATGTACCCCAATGTTCATTGCAGCACTGTTTATAATAGCCAGGACATGGAAACAGCCTAGAGGTCCATCAGCAGACGAATGGATAAGAAAGCTGTGGTACATAAACACAATGGAGTATTACTCAGCCATTAAAAAGAATACATTTGAATTAGTTCTAATGAGGTGGATGAAACTGGAGCTGATTATAGTGAAGTAAGCCAGAAAGAAAAACACCAATACAGTATACTAACACACACACCACACACACACACACACACACACACACACACACACACACACATATATATATATATATATATGGAATTTAGAGGGATGGTAATGATAACCCTGTATGCGGGACAGCACGGGAGACACAGATGTATAGAATGGACTTTTGGACTCTGGGGGAGAGGGAGAGGGTGGGATGATGTGGGGGAATGGCATTGAAACATGCATACTATCATGTAAGAAACGAATCGTCAGTCTATGTTCAAGGCAGGATGCAGGATGCTTGGGGCTGCTGCACGGGGATGATCCAGAGAGATGGTGTGGGGTGGGAGGTGGGAGGGGGTTCAGGATTGGGAACTCATGTATACCCATGGCAGATTCGTGCCAATGTATGCAAAACCAATACAGTATTGCAAAGTAAAATAAAGCAAAATTAAAAATTTAAAAAAAAAAGAATTAATGGTAGATAGCACTGACATGAATAGAAACCAGAATCAGGTGGCCAATTTTTAGGAAACAGAAGCCAATTTGATTTAATGCTTGTGGCTTTATTTTCCCCTAAATATTTTACATTTTATTTATCTACTTATTGGATGAATTTTCCAAAAGCACAAGTGTTGTTCAAAAAGTTTGGGTAATTATTACCGCAGTTTTTATAATACACATATAGTGAGATAAAAATTCTGTTTTATGATACTCTTCATTGTAACAGGCTCTCTACCAGCTTCTGCATATAATTCCATCTTCTTTTGATGAATCAGACATTTTAAGTATCTCAGATACAGTTTTACTGAATAAACTCTTAATATTATGCCCTCATTATTTAATTTCAGCAAAAATTATTGCTCACTTAATGGTAGATATTAACATACTTATTAGCATTAAATGGCCTATTTAATTTTACAAGGCTAACAAGTAGTACAGAAAAGAATCCAAGTCTCTTTCTGCCTTCTTTTCTATAATAATATAATATTCTTTTTAAATACACTGTCTTCTTTTCTATGATAACACTTTATATTCAGGTCTAGTCTTTGAATTAATGAGGTATCACTGATGGACAAATAAAATGGCAAAAATAAATTACAAAACATGAACAGTTTCACAGAGATGAATTCTATAATGACAGACTTTACTGTACTAACATAAGCTTCTGTTTCTACAATAAGTACAGGCATAGTATATGAAAACCAATCAGAAAAACAAGGAATTGATGATTTTCTGCTTTATAAGCAACAAAATATTTGCTTTGAAAACTCTTAATAAATAAATAAATTTCAATGTGATTCTAATAAAATAAAACAGAATAATCAGAATAAATCAATAATCCCATTCTGAAATTTATGTGGAAATATACAAGCTTAAAGAAACCTGGAATATTTTCAAAAATCTTTTGTGACCACAGTAAAAGCAACCACAGAAAGAGAAACAAGAAGAAAAAAATTGTGGGAGACCAACAGTCACCTGAGAATGGATCAGATAAGGAAGTGGAGATGTGCTTGCAAACAAGACTCTCTGCTTGGGCAGGACTTGCCAGCAAATATGAAGTCCTGCCAAGAAGCCTGTACACAAACTCTGAAGTTAATGATCCACTCACATATGAGGTATCAGGCCCTCCCTGATGAGTAGGAGGAAGCTGGAGTTCTGGGCAGGCTTCTTAGTAAACATGTAAAGGTCACTTCCCCCTTCTCTGCTGTAAATGTGCTTACTCTTATCCTGTATGTACTTATATGGTAAAAGAATGCAGTGCTTTGCTTCTTGGATTGCTTCCCAAAACGGAAAAAATAAAAATAAACTGCAGGGGGGCTTGCACAGATTTTTTTCCTCTGGCCCGAGTATCTCTGCTGTAAGTGTGCTTACTCTTATCCTGTATGTACTTATATGGTAAAAGAATGCAGTGCTTTGCTTCTTGGATTGCTTCCCAAAACGGAAAAAATAAAAATAAACTGCAGGGGGGCTTGCACAGATTTTTTTCCTCTGGCCCGAGTTGTGTCTTTGTCTGTCTTGTGTGTGTGTGTGTGTCTTGTCTCTTTGTCACTTCGCTCATAACATCTGGCGCCCAACGTGGGGCATGAGTGAAACCGAAAGGGTGAGTACCCCTCGGGGATTATAGATCCAAGGCAGGGGAACTTTTGGGAAAATCATGGGGAACTCCCCGTCAGCAAAGGCACAATACATGGTGTTAGTCAAAGGACTTCTCCACTCCATCGGGGTTAAGGCATCCAGTCGTCATTTGTTGGAGTTATTCCGCCTCGTGGAGTAACATTGCTATTGGTTTCAGTATCAGACAAAAGTACAATTGAATTTAAAGGAATGGAAAACAGTGCAAAAGAAATTACGGCAGCAACATCAAAAGGGTAACATAATTCCTTTAAAACTGTGGACTTTATGTAATGCTATTACACAGGCTCTCACTTTATTATCTACAGATAGTGAAATGAAATCTGCCAAGTCAGAAGCTATATATGAGGAAGTTCTGGGTGGGGAACAAAGCACTGCCACTGCAAGTGGTGCTACAGCGGCTGCCGCGCCGCTGTCCAGGGAAGAGGAATCTGATGTTGAATCTGATAGTTCCACCTCGTCATCCTCCTCATCAGCTGCTGATGGTGAGGTGGAAAAAATGACTCAGTTATTTCAACAATGGTGGAAAACTCAACAAAAGGATTTGCAGCAAGTTCCTACTCCCTCCGCCCCTCCTTACGCGTCTCTCTTTCCGTTTTCTTCTCAAATTCCGGATGTAAGCCAGAAGGAGCACTACTTCTCATTTCCTGTTTCCATGCTTTATGATAATGTATGGGGGGTATGATAATACCCCCCCTGGCGGTTTTATAGATCCTCCGCAGCTTTTTCCAATTCAACAGCAAGAGGCTCCTAACAATATGATTAATGTTCAGTACTTGCCCTTTGAATATAAATTTTTTAAAGATCTTAAGGCCGCCATAGCGCAATATGGTCCTCAATCCCCTTTTGTTTTAGCTATGCTGGAATCCATTGGAAAAACTAAGTTAGTGCTTCCTCTAGATTGGGAATCAATTGCCCAAGCTGTGCTTATAGGACCAAGGAGCTTCTATAGCTGAGTATATCAGGGCTTGCTCTGCAGTGGGAGGAACAGAACACAATGCTACTGTTTTTGCTGCAGCCTTGGCCCAGGCCATAAAGCCAAAGCAGGGTGGAAATTGCTATCATTGTGGAAAGCCTGGACATATGAAAAAGGATTGCAGAAAACTGAAGGCAAAACAGGACAATATAAAACAGAATAAGCCCCCTGGGCCCTGTCACCAGTGCAGCAAAGGGCTTCACTGTACCAATGAATGCTGTTCCAAAAAAGATAAATTTGGCAATCCCATTTCAGGAAACTACTTAACGGGCCTCAGTCCCTGGGGCCCAGGGATAATTTTGGGGACCCCGTCTCTACCCTCCAATCTTCAAGCAGCCCCTTTGTTTCACAGCAATCAAATCAAACAGCTCACAGCCCCACCCTGCTCTGGACAAACAAACCTGAGAAAATGAAAGCTGTCTAATCCGTGTCATTATGCTCACCATCCTAGGGCCCACCAGGGAGCAATGGCTGACTTAATGGAGCAAAAAGAGCTGGTCTTCTTTTCTTAGGTTGGAGCCAGTTCTTTTGTACTCTGAATACTTCAGAGCTCCTGTGGCTCCAGGCTGAAGTCAGACCTTAGTAAGGACAACATCCTTCTTCCCCCTACTATTGTCAGGTGCTCTCAACTCTTTCTCTACTTTTCACCAAGACTATGAGAAATAAATATTGAAGAACAATTTTTGTGTAGCTTTGTTGTTTTGCCCTTTCTGGGACATCATGTACATGAAATCACAGAGTATGTGGTCTTATCACGTTGGCTTATTTGACTTCACAATATGCATTCAGATGCCCTCCATCTCTTCTCATAGCTTGGTAGGTCATTTCTTTTTAGGACTGAGTAATATTCCATTGTCTTGATGTACAATAGTTTATACATTCACCCATGAAAAGACAAGTTAGCTGCATTCAAGATTTGCTAATTATAAGTAAACTTATTTGGTGGCTCAGACAGTAAAGGATCTGCCTACAATGCAGGAGACCCAGGTTCAGCCCCCGGGTCAGGAAGATGCCCTGGAGAAGGGAATGTTAACCCATTCCAGTATTCTTTCCTGGGAGATTTCCATGGACAGAGGAATTTGGGAGGCTACAGTCTATGGGGGTAGCAAAGAGGCAGACACAACTGAGTGACTAAATCTTCATACACTTGCAATAAACAGTCATATGTAGCCTAGTTAACTTTTTTCCTTTTTTTTTTTTTTTCCTTTTTGGTCTTTAGACCATATCTTATTTGTCCTTTGCTAGTCCCCTTCCCCATATGTAGCAGGAAACTTCTAAATCCAATGACTACTCACTTACTTATCTATTTTAGGTAGATAGGAGTTTGGCAATACATACAATTTATTATTCAGTTCCTTAAGTTTTATGGGAAATGTTTTATATTCTGATCAGTAAGTGTAATAGTAGTGACTGTTATTTTTTCAGCATTCTGAATGAGTGAATCTTTTTTTGTGCTCAATTGTTAATATTAATTTTAAACGTGAGCTCAGGAGTACAGATCACCTTGATCTCAAGCTCAGTCACTCATCTGTGTCTGACTCTGCAACCCCATAGACTGTAGCCCACCAGGCTCCTCTGTCCATTGAAATATCCACGCAAGAATAATGGAGTGCGTTGTCATTTCCTACTCCAAGGTATCTTCCTGACCCAGGGATGGAACCCACATCTCTTTTGTCTCCTGCTTTGGCTGGTGGATTCTGTACCACTGTGTTACCTGGGGAGCCCAAGTTATATTTAAGCTATGGGTCCTAGAGCATAGGGGTAGGGTTATCCTAGTCAGAGGAAATAGAAGAGCAGAAGAACAGAGTTAACAGATTTAAGATAAGTTTAGAGAATGTAAGAAGAGTAAATGCATGATAATCAGCTGCCTTGAAAGTTGCTTTCTGCATATACTTCCGTGTCACAGGCAGTCATATCTAGTACATACATTTGGAGAAGTAGTACTAGTAAAGAGTATGGAATGACACCTTTGGCAATAAAACTATTGACAGGGTAGGCAGCTTATATGTTTTTATACACAAATATTTCACCAGG
The DNA here is from genome assembly GCA_006410635.1 of Cephalophus harveyi. NCBI lineage: Eukaryota > Metazoa > Chordata > Mammalia > Artiodactyla > Bovidae > Cephalophus > Cephalophus harveyi. The sequence continues at coordinate 486,567 of SJYT01048986.1, forward strand.
ATTAATTATCTTAAAAAATCTAAGGTGTTTGGAAATGCCTAGATAACTCTTTCCTGCAGACTTTTCTCCTTTTCAATGGAGAGATGTTTTTCTTTAATTTCAAGCACTGCACAAAGAAAAACCATCAACATAAACTTCAACATCAACATAAACTCTCTAGCAAAATGGTCTTGAAAGTTCCACAGAAACAGGAAAATGGAAATTTCTGGAATATGAAAAATCACATGATTCTACATACAATGTTTTATTAAATCTATACTGCCTTTGATTTTAAAGATATTAATAAGAAGGCGATGGCACCCCACTCCAGTACTCTTGCCTGGAAAATCCCAGGGACGGAGGAGCCTGGTAGGCTGTAGTCCATGGGGTCGCTAAGAGTCGGACACGGCTGAGCGACTTCACTTTCACTTTTCACTTTCATGCATTGATTGGAGAAGGAAATGGCAACCCACTCCAGTGTTCTTGCCTGGAGAATCCCAGGGACGGGGAGCCTGGTGGGCTGCCGTCTGTGGGGTCGCACAGAGTCAGACACGACTGAAGCGACACAGCAGCAGCAGCAGCAATATGTCTAAAAAAAGTCAACTTAGAATTTATAAATAGTATTTCATTTAAAAATTCTCTTTAATAAAAACAAGGGGTATATTTCAGATTGTTTCATAATTATTCATTGAAACAAAAAATTTATGATCAGCCTCATATGTGAGAGGTCTTCTCTGGTGGCTCAGAGATTAAAACATCTGCCTGCAATGTGGGAGACCCAGATTCGACCCCTAGTTGGGGAAGATCCCCTAGAGAAGAAAATGACAACCCCCTCAAGTATTCTTGCCTGGAGAATCCCATGGATGGAAGAGCCTGGTGGGCTACAGTCCACGGGGTTTCAAAGACATGACTGAGAGACTTCACTTTCACTTTCTTTCACTTTAGAGAATGTAGAGGGGTCCAGAATAGCTGGATGAAAGCATCCAAAAAAAGGGAATTGAGGGAAGAATGATAAAGAAGAAAAGCACCGAATATCAGTTTCTAGTAGCTACATGCATTGCAAAATTTCATAAGTATTGAAAGAAAGAAAATGCTAGTTGCTCAGTCATGTCCAGCTCTTTGCCACCTATTGGGCTGTATCCCACCAGGCTCCCCTGTCCATGGAATTCTCAGGCAAGAATATTGAAGTGGGTTGCTATTTCCTTCTCCAGGGGATCTTCCTGACCCAGGGATCAAACCCAGGTCTCCCACAATGCAGGCAGATTCTTTACCATCTGAGCCACCAGGAAAGCTCTTAATATTACCTTTTATGAACTATAATATTATCCAATTTTATAGATATTTTCAAAATGAAAACAATATAATTAAAACAAATTTCCAAGACAAAGCCATAAAAACTTACAGTCAGTAGTCACCCATGTCTCCTTGATCCCATAGCTTATTATTATAACACAGTATTTTTCTTTCAATGTGGTGTGACCTCTGAGATTAGCTTGTTACAAATAATTTTTTAATGCATGGGTCAACAGGTTAGATTTTATTCCAAGGAAATAAGGTTTAACAGCAATTTTTGTAGAGGGCTGTTATATGACAGGAGATGTGGTTTAGGACAGTTCTTATATTAAAATGCCTCAAATCCAAGTGATCACACTCAGAACTAGCTGGATCCCTAAAGGAGCAGACTGTTATCTAAATCACAACAACATGCTTCTTTGACTCATAAAATATCAGGGGTCATTGAGTCCAACTCCTCAAAGAAAGATAGTATGTTTCAATAATATTTCAATGGATACATGTCCTCAAGACATCAAGTACATCACCCTATTTACTTTAAATCTCAATATGTCACTTTAGACCATACTTTCCTTATGGCGATTTTCGTTTCCATGTTTCTCAGGGTGTAGATGAAAGGGTTCAGCATGGGAGCAATCACAGTGTAAAACACAGAGATTTCCTTATCCTTGCTCTCTCTCTCTGCAGGTAGAACATAATCGTAGGTACAGGGCACAAAGAATAACTGTTATGTGGGAGCTACAAGGAGAGAGAGATTTCCTTTGTCCTGGAGAGGAATATGTTCTAAGATTATATAATATGACTATGTAAGAAGCTACTAGGACAAGAAAAATGGCAATAGCTGCTATCCCTGAATTTTCAATCACTAAGATACTCACAACATGAATATCTTTGCACACAGTTTCAAAAGAGGCTTCACATCACACATGTAGCGATCTATCTGATTAGGACCATAAAAAGGTAACTAGAGTACCATGAGAAGTAAAGCAATAGAATGCCAAAAACCCACAGCCCAGGCCAGGACCATCAACATGTCACACCTCTGTCTGTTCCTGATGACCATGTAGTAGAGGGGCTTGACAATAGTGATGTAGTGCCGGGAGCCAGCGTGAGGAATCCCACCCGTGACAAGGTCATGTGGCAGAGATGTGATGGGCAAAGCAAGTCAGATCTCAGGGTTTCCCCCTGGTATTTCCTGAGCATGTACCCCCAAAAATAAGAATCTGCCTGCCCTATTATTGTGCTTTTCCACTCTTCTGACATACTCGGGAAAAAGTCAACTCAGGGCTTTTGTATTCTGCATTTGAAAGGGATGTTTCAGTTAAACCCCCACTGATAACTCTCTAACTTGCCTAACAGGTTCCCCCAAACCTCTTACAGCTTGTGAATTGCTTACAGCCCCCCAACCATGAGAGACACAAAGCTTAAAAGCATCTTAAAGATACAGAGCCTTTTCGAGAGAGTGAAAAATTATATTGGTAGAGGGTTTTCACAGTTGACTTAATGTTTGCCGCCAGGCCTCCATATTCTTTATCTTTTAGGCAACTGGGAGGATGCTAATCAATGTAAACAGGATATGAAAAAAGATACATAGTAGTTTTGATGTTAGCAACACTAGACTTTTGAGTTAATTTCTTTTGTTATAAATCACTGTACTCCTTTTACTTGTTATACATTGCTGTATCTTTGCTATGTATGAATGTAACTTTATTTAGTGCTTTCTGAGAGTGGCACCAGACTTTGGGAAGATCAACACAAATAAGTCTTCTGGTTGACAAACCCTTATCAGAAAAAAGGCTGTAAAATGTTAATTGGCCCTTTTGGCCAGAAGATGATGTCAATTACCTAAGACTTGTGTATACAACTAGGTATGCAGAGAAAAAAGCCTGGTTTTGATAAGAGTCTGGGCGGCTAACGCTGCATAACTTTGTATTACCCATTGATCTCTATGTACAATCAAAAAGGTATAAAAGGCCTTTCTAGACAATAGAGGCTGGGCAAGTCATTGGAAAGACTGGTTTCCCCCGTATCTCCTCTTTACTCTAATTTCAGGCTGAATTCCCATCTGGGTCATGGAGGCTCGCCATGTCTACTTACTTGTCCCAGCTTCTAAGATCCATGAGAGAGGAAGCCCAAGGTGGGCACTCTCCGATATTCAAATGGACGCCGGTGGCCTAATGTAGATGATGCAAGTTCCTTGTCTGGAACTTTATTGGCTTTCCACGTAAACCAAGTTATTCAGCCTCTTTTCTCCACTAAATTTTCCTACTACACTATTTCTTCCTAATCTTATATTTCTAAATAAATAAATAAATGAGTTTCTCCTTGCCTATGCTGTTCATACTTCAAATTACCCTGGATCCACCGGGGCTGGACCCTGGCAATGTAGCAGTCAAAAACCATGGGCACCAAGATGAATATTTCCACACCTGCCAGCACGTGGGCAGTGAAGAGCTGAGTCATGCAGTTGTTATAGGAAATGTTTCAAAAGTTGTTATAGGAAATGTTTCTTCATGCTGCAGCTACATCCCTGATTAGCCTGGGGACCACCGTGGATGAGGGAGAGGTGACAGAGAAGGTAGTACATCGGTTGTTGCATTAGATGGCTGCAGGTGATGGTGAGCAAGATGATAAAATTCCCCATTAAGACAGCCAGGCTACAGAGCAGGAACAACAAGAAGAAAAGTAGCTCTATTTTCTTATTTCCCTACAAGCCTATGAAAACAGATTCTGTGACATTGTTCTGATTTCCCATGAAGCTGAGCTGAGTTCAGAATACACAACATAAATTCAGTTCATCTGATATGATACAGAACTTGATACATATTTAAGAGCATTTTAAAAATTGTGTTAATTATACAATGAAAAAAGTTGTTGTTCATAGAAGATTTACTACAGAGAGTCAATATTTTTCTTGTTTTTAGATCATGAGCATCCTATTTCAAATGATATTTTAAAAGAATATGTATATAAATCTGGATCATTTGTAAATATTTTGCAGGGATTTAACTCATAACCAACTAACAGGTAGTTTCTGATAGTCATTTTGCATATTGTAAAGCAAAAGTATCAGAGGATTCAGTTAATTACAGCAAATAATTAAGATATTAAATTAAAGTTAAGCCAAGATGAACCTGACTCTGATACCAGACTTCATGCTCTTGGAAACTATGTAACAGCATTCAGTGACCAAAGGAAATTCCAGCTCTTGTCATCTCTGTAAAAGATAAAGGTCATTCTCCATTTCAGCCTTTAGTCATCTAAGTAACTTTCAGAAAATCTCTCCCATTCTCCATGTGCATATGAATCTTGTATAAAGTTACTGTCACAGAGGAGCATTTCCTACAATTAGTGGAGCTCCATATATATTCTTGAAATTAAAACAAAGCTTGTTATAATTATAGTACAGCCTACCTAAATTAGTCAAAAGTATCAATAGTTTCAATGGTTCTCCTAGGTAGGTGCGGTCAAGATTCAGAACATGGAGTAGGTGGGAAAAAGAGATTTAAGTACAATGTGGGGTATGTGAATATAGGAAGATGGGATATTACTATAGTAAAACTCCATTTTTCTGATTATTCAAAGCATAAAGGTTACTGTTGATACTTTCTAAACATTTTCAAGAACTAGAAGTTTTCTTTTGAAATCTGAAGAACTTTGTGTGATTAAAAAATAACCAGAACAGGCTTTTGAACTCTGTGGGAGAGGGAAAGGGTAGGATGATTTGGGAGAATGTCATTGAAAAATGTATAATATCATATATGAAATGAATCACCAGTCCAGATTCAATGCATGATACTGGATGCTTGGGGCTGGTGTACTGAGACAACCCAAAGGGATGATATGGGGAAGGAGGAGGGAGGGGGGTTCAGGATGGGAACATGTGTATACCTGTGGCAGATTCATGTTTATGTATGGCAAAACCAATACAATATTGTAAAGTAGTTAACCTCCAATTAAAATAAATAAATTTCTATTAAAAAAACTGAAAAAGAAAAAAAATAACCTACTTATTTAAATACACATTTTAAACAGTGCCACCTTTTTGATGTAGTATACATAGAAGCAGAGAAGTCAATATGTTGAAAGCATCACCTTCTACCCATAATCAAATATCCTCCACAGCAAAGTCATGGTTTGCCTCAAGTACTGTTAATTTCAATGACATGTGTCCTAATGGTATGACTGAGGAACACTATGATGTATTGTACAGATCCATCATCAAATGATCATGAAGATGAGCATCTGGACTCACATGTTCTTGTTAGTTTTGTTTGTTTGTAGGTGTTGTTGTGAGCCCTGAGTAGTTAATATTCTCTGAGCCTCTTTCTTCAACTGATAAGTGAAACTGATAACCGTGGATCTGTTTGCCTCATGTCAAAAAAAAAAATGTGTGAATAATATCCAATATAAATAGGCTATTGTTCTGACTTGTCATCTCCACAGGACAATACTCTAACAAGTAATTGGAGAAAAATTACTGTTTTCTGAAAAAATAAATACCGCCATGTTCATCAATTAATTATTTTATCTTTAGATTTTCTATTCTGTAACAGGGAAATTGGTTGACAAATTCATATTAGACTTACATAAACATAAGGAAGAAACATCAATGTTTCTGTTACACAGACGAAACATAAGAGAGCTTATTAAAGAGCATATTTATATATAAATGGAGAAACCTAGCTTATACAGAAGACTGATCACATGACATAAACAAATTTAAGATAAATTTTCATTAAGATTTTAGTACAAAATTGTAGAAAAACTGGAGAATCAAAACTGTAGGAAGTGTATCTCTTGTTTAAGAATGTTTCTTATATACAGGCATAAGTTTCAGCACTCAAAATCTGGACAAGTATTACACTAATTTTCCAAAGTGGATATCACTTTGGCAAATGCATTCTCATGAGAAAATATCCTTTAGAACAGGTCTCATTTTCCTTCTGATCTTCTTTTACTAAAATTCATAAAAACTCCCTATGGTTCATTGTTCCTTTCTTTCTCTACCCTGTTTCCTTTCTTTCTCTACCCTTTTTCCTTTCTTTCTCTCTCTCCATCAGTTCAGTTCAGTTCAGTCGCTCAGTCATGTCCGACTCTTTGAGACCCCATGAATCGCAGTACGCCAGGCCTCCCTGCTGATCACCAACTCCCGGAGTTCACTCAGACTCACATCCATTGAGTCAGTGATGCCATCCAGCCATCCCATCCTCTGTCGTCCCCTTCTCCTCCTGCTCCCAATCCCTCCCAGCATCAGTCTTTTCCAATGACTCAACTCTTCATATGAGGCGGCCACAGTACTGGAGTTTCAACTTCAGCATCATTCCTTCCAAAGAAATCCCAGGGCTGATCTCCTTCAGAATGGACTGGTTAGATCTCCTTGCAGTCCAAGGGACTCTCAAGAGTCTTCTCCAGTGCCACAGTTCAGGCACATCAATTCTTCTGCACTCAGCCTTCTTCACAGTCCAAATCTCACATCCATACATGACTACTGGGAAAACCATAGTCTTGACTAGACGGACCTTAGTTGGCAAAATAATATCTCTGCTTTTGAACATGCTATCTAGGTTGGTCATAACTTTTCTTCCAAGGAGTAAGCATCTTTTAATTTCATGGCTGCAGTCACAATCTACAGTGACTTTGGAGCCCCCAAAAATAAAGTCTGACACTGTGTCCACTGTTTTCCCACCTATTTCCCATGAAATGATGGGACCGGATGCCATGATCTTCATTTTCTGAATGTTGAGCTTTAAGCCAACTTTTTCAAGCTCCTCTTTCGCTTTCATCAAGAGGATTTTTTGTTCCTCTTCACTTTCTGCCATAAGGGTGGTGTCATCTGCATATCTGAGGTTATTGATATTTCTCCCAGCAATCTTGATTCCAGCTTGTGTTTCTTCCAGCCCAGGATTTCTCATGATGTACTCTGCATATAAGTTAAATAAGCAGGGTGACAATATACAGCCTTGACGTAATCCTTTTCCTATTTGGAACCAGTCTGTTGTTCCATGTCCAATTCTAACCGTTGCTTCCTGACCTGCATATAGGTTTCTCAAGAGGCAGTTCAGGTGATCTGGTATTCCCATCTTTCTCAGAATTTTCCACAGTTTATTGTGATCCACACAGTCAAAGGCTTTGTCATAGTCAATAAAGCAGAAATAGATGTTTTTCTGGGACTCTTGCTTTTTCCATGATACAGTGGATGTTGGCACTTTGATCTCTGATTTCTCTGCCTTTTCTAAAACCAGCTTGAACATCAGGAAGTTCACGGTTCACGTATTGCTTAAGCCTGGCTTGGAGAATTTTGAGCATTACTTTACTAGCACGTGAGATGAGTGCAATTGTGCGGTAGTTTGAGCATTCTTTGGCATTGCCTTTCTTTGGAATTGGAATGAAAACTGACCTTTTCCAGTCCTGTGGCCACTTCTGAGTTTTCCAAATTTGCTGGCATATTGAAATGAACAAAGCACTTTCACAGCATCATCTTTCAGGATTTGAAACAGCTCAACTGGAATTCCATCACCTCCACTAGCTTTGTTCATAATGATGTTTTCTAAGGCCCACTTGACTTCATATTCCAGGATATCTGGCTCTAGATTAGTGATCACACCATTGTGATTATCTGAGTCATGAAGATCTTTTTTGTACAGTTTTATGTGTATTCTTGCCTCCTCTTCTTAATATCTTCTTCTTCTGTTAGGCCCAGACCATTTCTGTCATTTATCGAGTACATCTTTGCATGAAATGTTCCCTTGGTATCTCTAATTTTCTTGAAGAGATCTCTAGTTTTTCCCATTCTGTTGTTTTCCTCTGTTTCTTTGCATTGATTGCTGAGGAAGGCTTTCTTATCTCTTCTTGCTGTTCTTTGGAACTCTGTAATCAGATGCTTATATCTTTCCTTTTCTCCTTTGCTTTTCACCTCTCTTCTTTTCACAGCTATTTCTAAGGCCTCCCCAGACAGCCATTTGCTTTTTTGCATTTCTTTTCCATGGGGATGGTCTTGATCCCTGTCTCCCGTACAATGTCACGAACCTCATTCCATAGTTCATCAGGCACTCTATCTATCAGATCTAGGCCCTTAAATCTATTCCTCACTTCCACTGTATAATCATAAGGAATTTGATTTAGGTCATACCTGAATGGTCTAGTGGCTTTCCCTACTTTAGATGTGTATAAGAGACAGGAGTNCAGGCACTCTATCTATCAGATCTAGGCCCTTAAATCTATTCATCACTTCCACTGTATAATCATAAGGGATTTGATTTAGGTAATACCTGAATGGTCTAGCAGTTTTCCCTACATTCTTCAATTTAGTCTGAATTTGGTAATAAAGAGTTCATGATTTGAGCCACAGTCAGCCCCCGGTCTTGTTTTTGCTGACCTTATAGAGCTTCTTCATTTTTGTCTGCAAAGAATATAATCAGTCTGATTTCGGTGTTGACCATCTGGTGATATCCATGTGTAGAGTCTTCTCTTGTGTTGCTGGAAGAGGGTGTTTACTATGACCAATGCATTTTCTTGACAAAACTCTATTAGTCTTTGCCCTGCTTCATTCCACATTCCAAGGCCAAATTTGCCTGTTACTCCAGGTGTTTCTTGACTTCCTACTTTAGCATTCCAGTCCCCTATAATGAAAAGGACATCTTTTTTGGGTGTTAGTTCTAACAGATCTTGTAGGTCTTCATAAAACCGTTCAACTTCAGCTTCTTCAGCATTACTGGTTGGGGCATAGACTTGGATAACTGTGATATTGAATGGTTTGCCTTGGAGACGAACAGAGATCATTCTGTCATTTTTGAGATTGCATCCAAGTACTGCATTTCGGACTCTTTTGTTGACCATGATGGCTACTCCATTTCTTCTGAGGGATTCCTGCCCGCAGTAGTAGATATAATGGTCATCTGAGTTAAATTCACCCATTCCTGTCCATTTTAGTTTGTTGATTCCTAGAATGTTGACGTTCACTCTTGCCATCACTTATTTGACCACTTCCAATTTGCCTTGATTCATGGACCTGACATTTCAGGTTCCTATGCAATATTGCTCTTTACAGCATCGGACTTTGCTTCTAACACCAGTCACATCCACAGCTGGGTATTGTTTTTGCTTTGGCTCCATCCCTTTATTCTTGCTGGAGTTATTTCTCCACTGATCTCCAGTAGTGTGTTGGGCACCTACTGACCTGGGGAGTTCCTCATTCAGTATCCTATCATTTTACCTTTTCATACTGTTCATGGTGTTCCCAAGACATGAATACTGAAGTGGCTTTCCATTCCCTTCTCCAGTGGACCACATTCTGTCAGACCTCTGCATCATGACCTGCCCACCTTGGGTTGCCCTGCAGGCATAGCTTAGTTTCATTGAGTTGTACAAGGCTGTGGTCCTGGTGTGATTAGATTGACTAATTTTCTGTGAGTATGGTTTCAGTGTGTCTGCCCTCTGATGCCCTCTTGCAACACCTACCATCTTACTTGGGTTTCTCTTACATTGGGCGTGGGGTATATCTTCACGGCTGCTCCAGAAGAGCGCAGCCACTGCTCCTTACCTTGGATGAGGGGTATCTCCTCACTGCTACTCTTCCTGACCTTCAATGTGGGATAGCTCCTCTAGGCCCTCCTAAGTCAATGCAGCCACCATTCCTTGGATGTGGGGTGGCTCCTCCTGGCTGCTGCCCCTGGCCTCGGACGTGGGGTGGCTCCTCTCGGCCATCGCCCCTGAACTCAGACATGGGGTGGCTCCTTCCAGCCACCGCCCCTGACCTCGGACTTGGGGTAGCTCCTTTGGCCATTCCTGCACCGTTGCAGCCTGGCACACTCAGTCGCTGCCCCTCACCTCGGATGTGGGGTAACTCCTCTAGGCCACTGTCCTTCGGGCATGGGGTCCTCCCAGCTTCTGCCCCTGACCTTGGACGTGGGGCAGCTCCTCTTGGCTGTGCTTAGTGTGCCGGTTGCAGCCACCTGTGCTTAGTGTGCCTTTTGCAGGCACCCGCTCGCATATCCACACTGCCCCCGCCACATACACCCACAACACACACCACCCATATATATCCTTAGATGCATGCGTTTTTTGAGTAAAGGAAGAATATTGAGTTAACTTTTTCACATATTTTCCTGTTAAAGAATTCCTTTCAAGAACTCCTTCAGACTTGAAATTCTTTAAGAAAAATCTCTGTGAAGAACTGTTTGCAGATATCAGCTACAGTATAAAAGGAAAATAAAAGCACTTAAATAAAGTGTACTAGGAAAAAGGATTTATGACTAAAGTGAAAAAAGTGCATAAACAGTGTAAAAACCCATCAAGGGAAATTTGATAGGATTTTTTTTTCTTTCAGTGTTTAACATATCAATAGTAAAGAAAATCATGAAATTAAAATTTGTAATATTCCTTATTTGCTGTAGAGTAAAAAGCTGAAATAACCATGCTACTGCTGCTAAGTCGCTTCAGTCATGTCCGACTCTGTGCAACCCCATAGATTGCAGCCCACCAGGCTCCGCCATCCCTGGGATTCTCCAGGCAAGAACACTGGGGTGGGTTGCCATTTCTTTCTCCAATACATGAAAGTGGAAAGTGAAAATGAAAGTGAAGTCCCTCAGTCGCGACCCTATGGACTGCAGCCCACCAGGCTCTTCCGTCCATGGGATTTTCCAGGCAAGAGTACTGGAGTGGGTTTCCATATGCTAACTATATATTCTGGCATTCGTGCTAAGTCATGTTCGACTCTTTGCAACCATGGGTTGCCATTTCTTTCTCCAATACATGAAAGTGGAAAGTGAAAATGAAAGTGAAGTCCCTCAGTCGTGACCCTATGGACTGCAGCCCACCAGGCTCCTCCATACATGGGATTTTCCAGGCACGAGTACTGGAGTGGGGTGCCATATGCTAACTATATATTCTGGCATTCGTGCTCAGTCATGTTCGACTCTTTGCAACCCCATGGACTGGAGAGCTCCTCTGTCTATGGAATTTTCTGACAAGAATACCAGAGCAGGTTGCCATTTCCTACTCTAGGGGATGTTCTGTGAACCAGGAACTGAGCCACTGTCTCCTGGTTCTCCTGCACTGTCATACAGACTCATTACCACTGTGCCATGTAGGAAAATTTGTATATGTTCTAGACACAATACTAAAAACTTTTCATTTACTAATCATTTCCCCTTTACCATCAATTGTTAGGGAAGGTATAAGTGCCCCTGTTTTGCAGATAAAGGAGCTAGAACACAAGTTTCTACAAGCACCAAGGGGAATTCTGTATCTAAACAAATTCTGTATGGCTTGGAACCTCATACTATTTTCATTATACTGGAATGTCTTTTCCCAAACACAAATAAATAAAGGCTTAAAACTCTCAGTTTGTCCTCAAATTAATGTCTGGATTTTTCTGAATTCCCTCTCTTGAAAATAACCACCAGGAAAATTAATCTAGAAGATTTCAAGTTTTAAGATTCCAATCACTCAGATCAAAAATTATGTAAAATTGTTCAAAATCCCAAAATTTAATAGAAATTTAAGGTACACACAGGGCTTCCTTGGTGGCTCAGTGGTAAAGAATCCATCTGCTAAGCAGGAGACTTGGGTTCTATCTCTGGATAGGGAAAAAGCCCCTAGAGAAGGAAATGTCAACCCACTTCAGTATTCTTGCCTGGAGAATCCAGTGGAGAGAGGAGCCTGGCAGGCTGCAGTCCATGGGGTTGCAAGGATCTGGACAGAACTTAGTTGTTTAGTTGACTAAACAACAACACCAATAAAATATACATGTGTAACTAAGAACAAAGCTCACTTTTGTAAGATTTTGCATTTCTTTGAAATGTCAGGCAATCCTTCAGGCTGTTTCCTTTTATTTTTCTGAGCTGTGATCTGACACAGCAAATAGATATGGAATACATGTGACTCTCCTGTGAATTGTCCATCCAAAAGATGCATTTAGGTAAGTATTGTTGGAGATAACTTGATTAAAACACAACAGAGGCAAGAGGGAAAAAATCTCACAGGCAGTATATAGCAGTCAATATGTATGAGGCTATAATTATAGGAATGAAGTCAATAATATTAAAGGAATCTATAAGACAGGCTTGAGTCTTATTTATNGCATTTAGGTAAGTATTGTTGGAGATAACTTGATTAAAACACAACAGAGGCAAGAGGGAAGAAATCTCACAGGCAGTATATAGCAGTCAATATGTATGAGGCTATAATTATAGGAATGAAGTCAATAATACTAAAGGAATCTATAAGACAGGCTTGAGTCTTATTTATTTAATTGAATCTCAAGGGTTACCACAGGTATGGTTCAATATTTCTATAATATGATAGCTCTGATGAAATAGCATAGATATTTATCTATTTTTCACTTTTCCTAAAATAATTTCTTCAAAGACTGAATTTGCTGTTGTTTACCATGGTATATATTACAATATAAATTGAATAATCTTGTAATCTTTATTATTATTTTACACAAATGTAGTAAGAGAGAATAAGAAGATAATCTCTGTTTCCTTATAAACATTACATCATTACCATTAGGATAGAAATTTGGAAATTATCTCTCAAGATTTAATTATACCCACCAGAAACTTAGAAGCCATATACTGACTTGTGTTACTCAACATTAATTATTTTTATGTGCTGTTTAGAGTCATGGATAAATCCATAATAGATCTTTCTTTCTTAATTTAGCTTATTTTGCTTTGTTTAGTCCCATTTCACCTGTTGTGAATGTGTGAATGAGGAAGAGGAGTGTCAGTAGAACCTAAGGGAACAGGTTGAGTAAAAAGTAGTACTTAGTCTCTATATCTTATCAGATGATGTTCATGGGTTCATGTAAGGTTTTACTTATATATATATATGTGTATATATACATATACATACATACATATATATGTGTGTGTACCATTTCTTTCTCCAATACATGAAAGTGGAAAGTGAAAATGAAAGTGAAGTCCCTCAGTCGCGACCCTATGGACTGCAGTCCACCAGGCTCCTCCATACATGGGATTTTCCAGGCAAGAGTACTGGAGTGGGTTGCCATATGCTAACTATATATTCTGGCATTCGTGCTCAGTCATGTTTGACTCTTTGCAACCCCATGGACTGGAGAGTTCCTCTGTCTATGGAATTTTCCGACAAGAATACCAGAGCAGGTTGCCATTTCCTACTCTAGGGGATGTTCTATGAACCAGGAACTGAGCCACTGTCTCCTGGTTCTCCTGCACTGTCATACAGACTCATTACCACTGTGCCATGTAAGAAAATCTGTATATGTTCTAGACACAATACTAAAAACTTTTCATTTACTAATCATTTCCCCTTTACCATCAATTGTTAGGGAAGGTATAAGTGCCCCTGTTTTGCAGATAAAGGAGCTAGAACACAAGTTTCTACAAGCACCAAGGGGAATTCTGTATCTAAACAAATTCTGTATGGCTTGGAACCTCATACTATTTTCATTATACTGGAATGTCTTTTCCCAAACACAAATAAATAAAGGCTTAAAACTCTCAGTTTGTCCTCAAATTAATGTCTGGATTTTTCTGAATTCCCTCTCTTGAAAATAACCACCAGGAAAATTAATCTAGAAGATTTCAAGTTTTAAGATTCCAATCACTCAGATCAAAAATTATGTAAAATTGTTCAAAATCCCAAAATTTAATAGAAATTTAAGGTACACACAGGGAAACAGACTCATTACCACTGTCCCATGTAGGAAAATCTGTATATGTTCTAGACACAATACTAAAAACTTGTTATTTACTAATCACTTCCCCTTTACCATCAATTGTTAGGGAAGGAATAAGTGCCCCTGTTTTGCAGATAAAGGAGCTAGAACACAAGTTTCTACAAGCACCAAGGGGAATTCTATATATAAACAAATTCTGTATGGCTTGGAACCTCATACTATTTTCACTATACTGGAATGTCTTTTCCCAAACACAAATAAATAAAGGCTTAAAACTCTCAGTTTGTCCTCAAATTAGTGTCTGGATTTTTCTGAATTCCCTCTCTTGAAAATAACCACCAAGAAAATTAATCTAGAAGATTTCAAGTTTTAAGATTCCAATCACTCATATCAAAAATTATGTAAAATTTTTCAAAATCCCAAAATTTCATAGAAATTTAAGGTACACACAGGGATTCCTTGGTGGCTCAGTGGTAAGAATCCATCTGCTAAGCAGGAGACTCGGGTTCTATCTCTGGATAGGGAAAAAGCCCCTGGAGAAGGAAATGTCAACCCACTTCAGTATTCTTGCCTGGAAAATCCAGTGGAGAGAGGAGTCTGGCAGGCTACAGTCCAGGGGGTTGCAAGGAGCTGGACAGAACTTAGTTGTTTAGTTGACTAAACAACAACACCAATAAAATATACATGTGTAACTAAGAACAAAGCTCACTTCTGTAAGATTTTGCATTTCTTTGAAATGTCAGGCAATCCTTCAGGCTGTTTCCTTTTATTTTTCTGAGCTGTGATCTGACACAGCAAATAGATATGGAATACATGTGACTCTCCTGTGAACTGTCCATCCAAAAGATGCATTTAGGTAAGTATTGTTGGAGATAACTTGATTAAAACACAACAGAGGCAAGAGGGAAAAAATCTCACAGGCAATCTATAGCAGTCAATATGTATGAGGCTATAATTATAGGAATAAATTCAATAATATTAAAGGGATCCTTAAGACAGGCTTGAGTCTTATTTATTTAATTGAATCTCAAGGGNTAGGTAAGTATTGTTGGAGATAACTTGATTAAAACACAACAGAGGGAAGAGGGAAAAAATCTCACAGGCAATCTATAGCAGTCAATATGTATGAGGCTATAATTATAGGAATAAATTCAATAATATTAAAGGGATCCTTAAGACAGGCTTGAGTCTTATTTATTTAATTGAATCTCAAGGGTTACCACAGGTATGGTTCAATATTTCCATAATATGATAGCTCTGATGAAATAGCATAGATATTTATCTATTTTTCACTTTTCCTAAAATAATTTCTTCAAAGACTGAATTTGCTGTTGTTTACCATGGTATATATTAAAATATAAATTGAATAATCTTGTAATATTTATTATCATTTTACATAAATGTAGTAAGAGAGAATAAGAAGATAATCTCTGTTTCCTTATAAACATTACATCATTACCATTAGGATAGAAATTTGGAAATTATATCTCAAGATTTAATTATACCCACTGGAAACTTAGAAGCCATATACTGACTTGTGTTACTCAACATTAATTATTTTTATGTGCTGTTTAGAGTCACGGAGAAATCCATAATAGATCTTTCTTTCTTAATTTAGGTTCTTTTGCTTTGTTTAGTCCCCTTTCACCTGTTGTGAATGTGTGAATGAGGAGGAGGAGTGTCAGTAGAACCTAAGGGAACAGGTTGAGTAAAAAGTAGTACTTAGTCCCTATATCTTATCAGATGATGTTCATGGGTTCATGTAAGGTTTTACTTTGCTATATATATATATATATATATATATATATTTAAAAATTTTAATTTGTCATTTCTACTCCAGGTACCCATTGGACTTTAAGATATTTAAAGATAGCCAAAAGATATTACACGTTCTGATCCCAGGTGCAGTGGTAAAGAATCAACCTTCCAATGCAGGAAATGCATGAGACATGGTTTGATCCTTGATCTGGGAAGATCCCTTGAAGTGCGAAATGGTAATCCACTCCAGTATTCCTGTTGGGAAATTTCCATGGACAGTGGATCTTGATGGTCTATAATATATGGAGTCACAAAGAGTCAGACATGACTGAGTGACTCAGCACACACATTACACATTAGTTGTGGTTGTCCTACAGTGGCTCACATCTAGAAATAATCTCTTACTATACATAAAATTCTCCAAGCCAGGCTTCAACCATAAGTGAACCGCCAAATTCCAGATGTTTAAGTTGGTTTTAGAAAAGGCAGAGGAACCAGAGATCAAATTGCCTACATCCACTGGATCATGGAAAAATCAAGAGAGTTCCAGAAAAAACATCAATTTCTGCTTTATTGACTATGCCAAAGACTTTGACTGTGTGGATCACAATAAACTGTGGAAAATTCTGAAAGAGATGGGAATACCAGACCACCTGACCTGCCTCTTGAGAAACCTGTATGCAGGTCAGGAAGCAACAGTTAGAACTGGACATGAAACAACAGACTGGTTCCTAATAGGAAAAGTAGTACTTCAAGGCTGTATATTGTCACCCTGCTTTATTAACTTATATGCAGAGTACATCATGAGAAATGCTGTGCTGGATGAAGTACAAGCTGGAATCAAGGATGCTGGGAGAAATATCAATGACTTCAGATATGCAGATGACACCACCCTTATGGCAGAAGGTGAATAAGAACTAAAGAGCCTCTTGATGAAAGTGAAAGAGGAAAGTTAAAAAGATGGGTTAAAGCTCAACATTCAGAAAACTAAGATCATTGAATTTGGTCCCATCATTTCATGGCAAATAGATGGGGAAATAGTGGGAACAGTGGCTGACTTTATTTTTTGTGGGGCTCCAAAATCACTGCAGATGGTGGCTACAGCCATGAAATTAAAAGATGCTTACTTCTTGGAAGAAAAGTTATGGCCAACCTAGGCAGCATATTAAAAAGCAGAGACATCACTTTGCCAACAAAGGTCCATTTAGTCAAACCTATGTTTTTTCCAGGATCATGTATGGATGTGAGAGTTGGACTATAAAGAAACCTGAGCACCAAAGAATTCATGCTTTTGAACTGTGGTGTTGGAGAAGACTCTTGAGAGTCCTTTGGACTGCAAGAAGATCCAATCAGTCCATCCTAAAAGAAATCAATCCTGAATATTCAATGGAAGGGCTGATGTTGAAGCTGAAATCCCAATATCTTGGCCCCCTGATGCAAAGAACTGACTCATTTGAAAAGACCCAGATGCTGGGAAAGATTGAAGGTGGGAGAAGGGGACAACAGACGATGAGATGGTTGTCTGGCATCTCCGACTCAATGGCCATGAGTTTGAATAAACTCTGGGAGTTGTTGATGGACAGGGAGGCCTGCAGTCCATAGGGTGGCAAAGAATTAGACAAGACTAAGTGAATTAACTGAACTGAAATGATACTCACCTTAAGGTATGTTTGACTCTGTCTTCACCTTGATATAGGACTGGAAAGCAACAAAAGTCTTTAAAAGGAAACTTAGATACATATAATTATCGTTTGCCAAGAAATAATGTCTAAAACCAATTTGCAAAGGCTTTGACCTAGCAAGATAAAAATATAAAATGAAAATAAACATCAAGTAAGCAAAAACACAGGAATTAGGGATAAGAAAGAAAAAAAATAAGTGAAATAAGAATAATTTAAAAATGGAAAAAATAATGAACAAAAAGCTGTTTCTTTAAAGGATCATTGCACCTCAGAACAGTAGGGAGAGAGAGAAGGTAAAGAATAAAAGAAAAATAGAGACAAATTGCTTAAATAGAGAATGAAATTATATGTAGTATTATAGATTCTATAGATGTTAGCAGGATAGTAGAAAATATTATGATCAGATTAAAGTTAAATTTATTGGGCTTTTCGTTGAAACAGGAGAAGGAATTAACTACGACAGATGGACTGAGAGCATGAGGAAGCATCCTTGCAGGAGGGAACACACCTCCACAGGTTCCATGTGGGAAGGAGCGGGGCAACCAAATAGAACACATTATTTTTAGTACTCATGGTCTTTAACTCCATGGCTTTCTCACCCACAATGTTTTTGTAATCACACTGAGTTGTGCTTTCCTCATCTATAAATGGGATAGTGTTACCCACTTTGCAGGGACTTCCCTGATGTTCCAGTGGCTAACACTCTGTGCTCTCAATACAAAGGATCTGGGTTCAGTCCCTGGTCAGAGAGCTAGTGAGAACACACTGTGCAATTAAGAGTTTTCAAGTCACAAACTACAGATACCACATGCAGCAGCTAAGACCAAACACAACCAAATGAATGACTAAGTAATATTAAATTAAAAAATAAGCCATTGAAAAAATACTATACTGACTAGAAAACTAACCACTAAAACCTTTCTAAAAAAGAAAAAAAAGTCCACAGAAGGACCAGTTCAATCTGAGAAGAAAGAATCTAGTTAAATATATCTTATGTTACATGATAAAGTAATAAAAGAAAAAAATAAAGATATATAAATATGTCACATGCATGTGATACACATATGTACCAGAATATTAATTAAATAAACTGGACACACAGCAATTGTAATTCTCTTTTCTGTAACTTGTTACATGTTTGAGACTGGTAAGTATGACTAATTTCTTTTGTTACTAATTTTGTATTCTCTGTACCTTAAGAAAGAACATAAACTGGCCATGGATTTTTACCAGTTGGGTGGCACAGGCCTTCAGTGGTGAAAAGTCTGGGTAATAGTTAATTCTGATTGGATGGGGTTATTGTAGTTTTGTATTGATTTTAATCTTCGGAAGTGATAATAGTAAGTGGGAATCTGTGGGAGCTATTGAGTTTCAGACATTTTTTTTTCTTATCTCCATTGAGAAGCAGCAGTCAGTTTCTCCTTAGTAATCAAGATCAATAACCCAGTCATCACCCTAACTTACTTACTTTCCTGTTGATTCAGAGGCAGGAGCAGTTAGAAGTTGTCAGGCAAAAGTCTTAGCCCACAATTCAAAAGAATCTCTTTGTATCTCCTGCTGGAAACATTTCTCTCTTTGTAACTGAAGCCTCTTAGCAAGCAGAGTATAAGTTAATGGAAACAGGAAGCACACATTTTTCTAATAGTTTAATAAGGTTAGTAGTGTAGACCGTAACTCCCACTTTTAAGCTGTGATGTGAGAAACAAATACTTTCTTTCCTTTTTTTTTTTTTTTTGCCCATTCAAAAAAAGTGGTATATATCAGTTCAGTTCAGTCACTCAGTCTTGTCCGACTCTTTGTGACCACATGGACTGCGGCATGCCAGGCCTCCCTGTCCATCACCAACTTCCAGAGATTACTCAAACTCATGTCCAAGGACTTGGTGATGCCATATAACAATCTCATTCCCTGTTATCCCCTTCTCCTCCCACTTTCAATCTTTCCTAGATCAGGGTACTTTCCAATGAGTCAGCTCTTCACATCAGGTGACCAAAGTATTGGAGTTTCAACTTCAGCATCAGTCCTTCCAATGAATATTCAGGACTGATTTCCTTTAGGATGGACTGGTCACATCTCCGTGTAGTCCAAGAGACTCTCAAGAGTCTTCTCTAACACCACAGTTCAAAAGCATCAATTCTTAGGCTCTCAGTTTTCTTTATAGTCCAATTCTTACGTCCATACATGACTACTGGAAAAAAACAATAGATTTGAATAGGTGGACATTTGTTGGCAAAGCAATGTCTCTTCCTTTTAATATGCTATCTAGGTTAACCATAACTTTTCTTCCAAGGAGCAAGTGTCTTTTAATTTCATGGCTGCAGTCACCATCTGCAGTAATTTTGGAGCCCAAAAAGATAGTCATTATTTCCATTGTTTCCCCATCTATTTGCCATGAAGTGATGGGACCAGATGCCATGATCTTAGTTTTCTGAATATTGAGTTTTAAGCCAACTTTTTTCACTCTCCTCTTTCACTTTCATCAAGAGGCTCTTAAGTTATTCACTTTCTGCCATAAGGGTGGTGTCATCAGCATATGTGAGGTTACTGATATTTTTCCTGGCAATCTCAATTCCAGCTTGTGCTTCATCCAGCCCAGCATAAATAAGTAGTATTAAGTGAAGTACATGCATGGCATCATCTTTTAGGATTTGAAATAGCTCAACTGAAATTCCATCACCTCCACTAGTTTTGTAGTGGTGCTTCCTAAGGCCCACTTGGCTTTGCATTCCAGGATGTCTGGCTGTAGATGAGTGATCATTCCATCATGATTATCTGGGTCATGAAGATCTCTTTTGTCTACCTACCTTTTAATCAGTGGAGAAATAACTCCAGAAAGAATGAAGGGATGGAGCCAAGGCAAAAACAATACCCGGCTATGGAGTGACTGGCAATAAAAGCAAGAGGTCTGATGCTGTAAAGAGCAATATTGCATAGGAACCTGGAATGTCAGGTCCATGAATCAAGGCAAATTGGAAGTGGTCAAACAAGAGATGGCAAGAGTGAACGTCGACATTCTAGGAATCAGAGAACTAAAATGGACTGGAATGGGTGAATTTAACTCAGATGACCATTACATCTACTACTGCTGGCAGGAATCCTTCAGAAGAAATGGAGTAGCCATCATGGTCAACAAAAGAGTCCATAATGCAGTACTTGGATGCAATCTCAAAAATAACAGAATGATCTCTGTTCATTTCCAAGGCAAACCATTTCATATCAGAGTAATCCAAGTCTATGCCCCAACCAGTAATGCTGAAGAACCTGAAGTTGAATGGTTCTATGAAGACCTACAATACCTTTTAGAACTAACACCCCAAAAAAGATGTCTTTTTCATTATAGGGGACTGGAATGCAAAAGTAGGAAGTCAAGAAATACCTGGAGTAACAGGCAAATTTGGCCTTGGAATGCAGAATGAAGCAGGGCAAAGACTAATAGAGTTTTACCAAGAAAATGCACGTAGCAAACACCAAGAAAATGTCGTAGCAAACACCCTCTTCCAATAACAAAAGAGAAGACTCTACACATGGACATCACCAGATGGTCAACACCGAAATCAGATTGATTATATTCCTTTCAGCCAAAGATGGAGAAGCTCTATACAGTCAACAAAAACAAGACCAGGAGCTGACTGTGGCTCAGATCATGAACTCCTTATTGCCAAATTCAGACTGAAATTGAAGAAAGTAGGGAAAACCGCTAGACCACTTAGGTATGACCTAAATCAAATCCCTTGTGATTATACAGTGGAAGGGAGGAATAGATTTAAGGGCCTAGATCTGATAGAGTGCCTGATGAACTATGGAATGAGGTTCGTGACATTGTACAGGAGACAGGGATCAAGAACATCCCCATGGAAAAGAAATGCAAAAAAGAAAAATGACTGTCTGGGGAGGCCTTACAAATAGCTGTGAAAAGAAGAGAGGCAAAAAGCAAAGGAGAAAAGGAACGATATAAGCATCTGAATGCAGAGTTCCAGAGAATAGCAAGAAGAGATAAGAAAGCCTTCTTCAGCGATCAATGCAAAGAAATAGAGGAAAACAACAGAATGGGAAAGACTAGAGATCTCTTCAAGAAAATTAGAGATACCAAGGGAACATTTCATGCAAAGGATCAAGACCATCCCCATGGAAAAGAAATGCAAAAAAGCAAAATGGCTGTCTGGGGAGGCCTTACAAATAGCTGTGAAAAGAAGAGAGGCAAAAAGCAAAGGAGAAAAGGAAAGATATAAGCACCTGAATGCAGAGTTTCAAAGAATAGCAAGAAGAGATAAGAAAGCCTTCTTCAGCGATCAATGCAAAGAAATAGAGGAAAATAACAGAATGGGAAAGACTAGAGATCTCTTCAAGAAAATTAGAGATACCAAGGGAACATTTCATGCAAGGATGGGCTCGATAAAGGACAGAAATGGTATGGACCTAACAGAAGCAGAAGATGTTAAGAAGAGGTGGCAAGAATACACGGAAGAACTGTACAACATAGGAACACCTGAATACATAAAGCGAATAACAGCAGACATAAAGGGAGTAATTGACAGAAACGTAATAATAGTTGGGGACTTTAAGATCCCACTTACACCAATGGACAGATCAGACAGAGAATCAGTAAGGAAACACAGACCTTAAATAACATGTTAGACCAATGGACTTAATAGATATTAGTAGATCTGTAGAGATCCAGTCCCAAAACAGCAAAAAACAAACAAAAACATTCCTTTCAAGTGTACATTGAGCACTTAAGCAGGATAGACCACATGCTAGGGAAAAAAATGTCTCATTAAATTCAAGAACATTAGAGTAATATCATGCGTCTTTTCTGGCCACGAAGATATGACTCTATAAATCAACTACAAGAAAAAAAATTTAGAAAATATAAAGACATGGAGGTTAAATAATATGCTACTGAACAGCCACTGAAAAAATAAGAAATAAAAAATACTTGGAAACAAATGAAAACAAGCAAACTAAAAAGCACAATGATCTGACACCTACGGGACACAGCAAAAGCAGTTCTAAGAGAGAAATTTGTGAGACTTGCGAGTCTATGTCAGCTATTTGTAAGGCCTCCTCTGACAACCACGTTGCCTTCTTGCATTTCTTTTTCTTGGGGATGGTTTTGGTCACCACCTCCTGTACAATATTATGAAGCTTTGTCCATAGTTCTTCAGGCACTCTGTCTGCCAGATCGAGTCCCTTTAATCTGTTCATCACCTCTACTGTATAATCATAAATTATTTGATTTAGGTCTTACCTGAATGGCCTAGTGGCTTTCCCTACTTTTTTCAATTTAAGTCTGAATTTTGCAACAAGATGCTGATGATCTGAGCCACAGATCTTGTTTTTGCTGACTGTATAGAGCTTCTACATTTTTGGCTGCCAAGAATATGATCAATGTGACTTCGCTACTGGCCATCTGGTGATGTTCATGTGTCAGAGTCATCTCTTGTGTTGTTGGAAGAGAGTGTTTGCTATGACCAGTGCATTCTCTTGGCACAATTATTAGCCTTTGCCTTGCTTCATTTTGTCCTCCAAGGCCAAACTTGTCTGTTACTCCAGGTATCTCTCGATTTCCTACTTTTGCATTTCAGTCCTTTGTGATGAAAAGGGACATCCTTTTTTGGTGTTAATTCTTGGAAGTCTTGTAGGTCTTCATAGAACTATTCTACTTCAGCTTCTTCAGCATTATTGGTTGGCACATCGATTGGATTACTGTGATAGTAAATATTTTGCCATGGAAACAAAGTGAGATCATTCTGTCATTTTTGAGATTGCAACCAAGTACTGCATTTCAGACTCTTTTGTTGACTATGAGGTCTACTCCATTCCTTCTAAGGGATTCTTGCCCACAGGAGTAGATATAATGGTCATCTGAATTAAATTCACCCATTCCTGTCCATTTTAGTTCACTGATTCCTAAAGTGTCAATGTTTACTCTTGCTGTCTCATTTGAGCAAATCCAATTTCCCTTAAATTATGGACCTAGCATTCCAGATTCCTATGCAATATTATTCTTTATAGCTTCAGACTTTGCTTTCACTACCAGATGAAACCACAACTGGGTGTTTCCACTTTGGTCAGCCTCTTCATTCTTTCTGTAGCTCTTTCTCTGCTCTTGGCCAGTAGTATATTGACCATCTACTGACTTGGGGAAGGGGTCATCTTTCAGGGTCATATTTTTACTTTTTCATACTGTTCATTGAATTCTCAGGGCAAGAATACTAAAGTGCTTTCCCATTCCCTTTTCCAGTGGACTATGATATGTCAGGCCCTAACTAGCAGAGACATGGCCTTCAGCCAATTAATGTAGCTGGATGACATGCCTGGTGCCCTGGTTGTTCCATGCTGGTCCTTGTTAAGCATGTAAACCTTCATTTTCCATCAAGTATTGGTCACCGTGTGCCCAAGGGTGGAGGCAAAGACCTTGCTGGACTGGGTGGGAAGGGAGTCCGTGGAAGGCTGAAACTAATATTAGAGAATGCCCAGGAGCGGAGGGTATCCTGGCCTCACCACTGCCGCTGTCGCCTACTGAATGCAGAGTTCCAGACAATAGCAAGGATAGATAAGACTAGATTAGAAAGCCTCCTTAAGTGAACAATGCAAAGAAACAGAGGAAAACAGTAGAATGGGAAAGACTAGAGATCTCTTTAATAAAATTGGAGATACCAAGGGAACATTTCATGCAAAGATAGACACAGTAAAGGATAAAAGCAGCAAGTACATAACAGAAGTAGAAGAGAGTAAGAAAAGTTGGCAAGAATAAACTGAAGAACTGTACAAAAAAGCTCTTAATAACCCAGATAACCATGATGGTGTGGTCACCCACATAAAGCCAGACATCCTGGAGTGTGAAGTCAAGTGGGCCTTAGGAAGCATTACTATGAACAAAGTTAGTGGAGGGGATGGTATTCCAGCTGAGCTATTTCAAGTCCTAAAAGATGATGCTGTTAAAGTGCTGCACTCATGCCAGCAATTTGGAAAACTAGCAGTGGCCTCAGGACTGGAAAAGGTCAGTTTTCATTATAATCCCACAGAAAGGTAATACCAAAAAAATGTTCAAATTACCATACAAATTGCACTCATTTCACATACTAGCAAGATTATGTTCAAAATTCTTCAAACTAGGTTTCAGCAGCATGTGAAATGAGAACTTCCAGATGTACTTCTTAGAAGAAAATACAGGCAGAGCACTCTGACATAAATCATAGCAATATTTTTGTATCTGTCTTCTAAGGCAAAAATAAACATAAAAGCAAAAATAGGACTTCCCTGGGCGTCCAGTGGTTAAAACTTTGCCTACCAATGCAGGGGGTACAGATTTGATTCCTGGTTGGGAAACTGGGATCTCACCGCCCTTGGGGCCAAAAATCCAAAACATATAAGAAGAAGAAGAAATATTGCAACAAATTCATTTAAATTTTTTTTAAAAAAATTGTCCACAAAAAGTCTTTAAAAAAATAAAAGGAAAAATAAATGGGGCCTCATTAAATATAATAGTTTTTGCACAGCAAAAGAAGCCATCAGTGAAATAAAAAGCCAGCCCACTGAACTGGAGAAAATATGTGCAAATGATGTGAACAATGAGGGGTTAATATCCAAAATATATAAGTGGCTCATACAACATGACTTAAAAAAAAAAATCATCCAATTGAAAAATAGAAGACCTGAATAGACACTTTTCCAAAGAAGGCATACAAATGGCCAAGAGACACATGATAAGATGTGCAGTATCATTAATCATCAGAGAAATACAAATTAAAACCACAATGAGATATCCCCTCATACTTGTCAGAATGACCATAGTCAAAAAGACCAGAGATAACAAATATTGGCTAAGATTTAGAGAAAAGAGAACCCTCATACACCCTTGAAGGAAGTGTAAATTNCACATGATAAGATGTGCAGTATCATTAATCATCAGAGAAATACAAATTAAAACCACAATGAGATATCCCCTCATACTTGTCAGAATGACCATAGTCAAAAAGACCAGAGATAACAAATATTGGCTAAGATTTAGAGAAAAGAGAACCCTCATACACCCTTGAAGGAAGTGTAAATTTGTACAGCTTCTGTGGAAAGCAACATTGAAGCTTCTCAAAAAACTAAAAATAGAACAAACCTATGATCCAACTCTTTCACTCCTGGGTATTTATCTGAAGAAAGCAAAACACTAATTAAAAAGATAGTATGCATGCCAGAGTGCATTGTGCATTATTTATAGTACCCAAGTTATGAAATCAACCTAAAAGTTCATCAAGTGTATGAGTGAAAAAAGAAGATTTATACATTTATACAAAGAAATACTTTTCAGCCATAAAAAAGAATGAAATTTTTCTGTTTGTAAAATCAGGGATGGATTTGGAGAATATTATATTTATTGAACTAAATCAGGGAAAGACAAATAGTGTATGATATATGGAATATAAACTATAAAACAAATGGATGAATATAGAAAACATAAATAGACTCAGATATTGAAAACAGCTAAATAGTGGGGAGAGGGTAAAGGGGAGGGGCACTATAGGGGTAAACAATTAGAGTATAGATGTTAGTGTGCTAAGAGAATTGTTATGAATGGTCTTGTCCTATTTGCAGATTTATTTGAGTATACAAGAATGTTTTGAGATATGAAATAATTTACATTATAAACAGATGAACAGATTTCTTAAGAGACAGTTGAAGGAGGTGCTCTACCATAATTTGAAGGTCTAGAAATGTCCTTTACCTGTGTTTAGAAATTGATTTAAAGGTCAAAAACCTCATTTGGGTGTGAGAAAATTGTCAGAAAAGTAATGTGCTTAGAAATTTCCTTAGTGTGGACCCTGAGAGGAGAAATGAGACTGTTTAAATGGGGTTACAGATTTTTTTTTTCTTGTTTTATAGTAATAGAGATGCACAGATAACTAGACAAAGTAATTCCTGCCAATTAATATCTGGGAATTGAATGGCAGTTCACGTGAGACCAAGAGACAGAAAAGTCTGTTGACCTGTAATCTTTCTACCTTGGAAACATCTTGGAATGTGAAGTCAAGTGGGCCTTAGAAAGCATCACTACGAACAAAGCTAGTGGAGGTGATGGAATTCCAGTTGAACTGTTTCAAATCCTGAAAGATGATGCTGTGAAAGTGCTGCACTCAATCTGCCAGCAAATTTGGAAAACTCAGCAGTGGCCACAGGACTGGAAAAGGTCAGTTTTCATTCCAATTCCAAAGAAAGGCAATGCCAAAGAATGCTCCAACTACCGCACAATTGCACTCATCTCACATGCTAGTAAAGTAATGCTCAAAATCCTCCAAGCCAGGCTTCAATACCTTGCTTTCAGATGCCTGCTGGGGCCTGAGACAAGTTACAGAATCAGAAGCAATGAGGGGAGCTGAGGTGGGTCCTCATGAGAATCAGCATGGTCTTTCATGGCAGGGGAGGCCATTGCAGTTTCTTCAGCCAAGGCAGGGTTAATTCTACAGACAGGAGGTATAGCCTTGTCTTCTGGGGTTGGAGACACCACTTCACTAGTAAAGAACACTCCCCTTCTCCTTGTTTCTTCTTTTAAGTTTCCTCAAACCTTTGGTGGTCTAAGCTGGAATCTGGAATTTATTCATGACTTTTCTCATACCTTTATCCTATATTAAATTTTTTTTCTCTTTGTTGTTTATAATTCCTAAATATTGCTTTGGCTCTTCTCTATCTCTCAGTTTTAGTTTGGGTTCCCCAAGATGAAGACACTGAGATGAAATTTTCATGAAAGTAATTTACAAGAGAGAGACTGCTTATGGTAAGGTAAAGAAAGGGTATGCTTTCAATTAGATTTTAGCTTTAGCCTAGAGCCCTGGAATATATTTTGTCCTGCAGTACTGGTTTCACCATACCTCAAGGGGACCAGCCTTTTCAGTGCTGTTCCTGTCATTCATTGTGAGCTCCTGTTCCCTTGGATGGTGGGTATAATCCCCAGTGAGGCAGTTCCAATTATTTCTCTTGCAGCTGTCCAGAAAGAATGGGGCTGTGAGCTTTTAGCAGCCTAGGCAAATAGTAGCTGTGTTCTAGTTGCACCTGTGCAGTGAATGAGGTCTGACCAGATGCAGAGGGTCTACAACATTCTTCACCATCACTGGCACCACTGGAAGTCACACCTCCATCATTTCACGTCCAAATCATTACAGTAGCCTCCCTACCATTCTGCTACTTGTGCTCTTCAATTTATTTTCTCTACTATAGCCAAACGCCTTCCCTGGTGGCTCAGATGGCAAAGAATCTGTCTGCAATGCAGGAGACCTGGATTTGATTCCTGGTTTGGGAAGATGCCCTGGAGAAGGGAATGGCAACCCACTCCAGTATTCTTGCCTGGAGAATCCAATGAATAGAGGAGACTGATGGACTACAGTCCATGGGATCACAAAGAGTCAGACATGACTAACTAAAACTTTTTCACTATAACCTAAGTTATTATTCTAAAATTTTAAATCTAACTGCATCATGTGGTAGCTTAAAATACATCCCAAAAAGAATCTGAAAAAATATTTATATAACTGAAATCACTTCACTGTACAACTGGAACCCACAATGTCAGAAATTATCTATATTTCAATATGAGGGAAAAAAAGATCTTTTAATATCACAGCAACCTACTGCAGTATTGTTGCTTGGAGAATCCCCATGGACAGAGGAGCCTGGAGAGCTAGAGTCCATGGGTCACAAAGAGTCAGATATGACTGAGTGACTCAGCACAGCACACAGTACTTAGTTTTAAGCCTTAACACAATTATGAGGCGCTCCCTAATCTTTCCTGTCCCTATCACTCCAGCTTCAGTTCAGTTCAGTCGCTTAGTCAAGTCTGACTCTTCACAGAGTTGGACACATCAGCTCCCTATCTTGCTATTTACCCTTTAGAAGCTAAGTGTCTAGCATGCTTCCTGAAGTGCAGTGCATATTCAATGAATACTTGTTGAATCAGAAGTTTAGTAACCACAGCTATGTGACATTTATGAGGAGTTTGTGTACACATTTTACCTTCTGGACTTTGTTACATATTTCCTCTTCTAAAACATTCTTGCTCCATCTGCTGTCTATTCATGCCTCTGACTCTTTGAGTCCCATTTCTGATGTCTTTTCACCTTGGAGTGTTTTCTGAACCCCAGTTCTTTGTCTGTGTCCCTCAAAATTGCTTTCAGAGTAAGTACCCTTGTTTCAATTACCTTACTGTTTATAGTACTGTGTTGTAATTTTTTGCTCTCTTCTGGGGGTCTATGAATCTAAGGTCTTTGAAGACATCATTCAGGTTTTTATTTATTCACTGCTGAAGTCCCAGCAGCTATCACTATCTGATACATTCCTTGGGCTGAAAAATATGTGTTGTTTAGTGAATGTAGGGTGAGTGAAATAAATGGAATATATTATGCTCATTTTTTTTGTAAATGGGGCTACAAATTAAAAACAAAACAAAACAATATATATTTTTATAATGAAATTTTCCCAAAAAGGAAATGCAGAAAATATTTTCTGATTTTTAAATCAAAATATAAAAGCCAATCAATATGAAATAATCAATATAAAATAATAAATATTGAAAAAATATTGACAGAGAAATATAGGGAAAAACAGAATGATGATATCATGCTTAGGACTGGTAGACTATCAAGGTAAAGTATGTGTTCAAAAGATATTGAGTTTATTTTCAATTTATTCCTTATTCCTCGTTTACACAGGAATGAAACCAAATCTTAGTTTTCGAAAGACATATATCTAGATTACTTCTCTGAGTCTGAAACAGATAATGGTAGAAAAAATTTCCTAGTCTGCAATACTACATTTTGCCCAATATTTTATTGAATTTATTCATCTTCCCTTATACTTACATTTATTCATCTAACATTTATCATAAATCAGACATTGTGCCTTGAAGATAATATTATTANAATGGTAGAAAAAATTTCCTAGTCTGCAATACTGCATTTTGCCCAATATTTTATTGAATTTATTCATCTTCCCTTATACTTACATTTATTCATCTAACATTTATCATAAATCAGACATTGTGCCTTGAAGATAATATTAGCAAGTAGGTAAATGTTTTACAGAGTATGACTTAATTTGTTTAATAAATTGAAATTCCTGTCTGATATTAGATCATTCTTTTACTTGGATCTTCACTCTTTTTGATGGGTTATCAGGATAAGATTGTAACATGAGCAATACAAGGTGATTCTTAATGCAATAAGAAAATTTGGAATATTGTACAACATTCCTTAAATTCCCCATAGAGTTTAAATGTTCCATTGCTTATCATATATTAATGAACATATATGGAATCTAGAAAAAAGGCAACGATGAACCTATGTGTAAGGTAGGACTAGAGGTGCAGATGTTGAGAATTGATTTTTGGGCACAGTGGAGGAAAGAGGGTCTGGATGAACTTAGAGAATAGCATTGAAAATATCATGTGTAAAATAGTTAGAGGAAAGCTGCTGTACAGCACAGAGAGCTCAGCTCAGTGCTCTGTGATGACCTAGAGGGGAGTTATGTACCACAGTGTTACATACCACATACCATCAGTTCAGTTCAAGTTTTTCTGGGACTCTCTTGCTTTTTCCATGATCCAGCAGATGTTGGCAATTTGATCTCTGGTTCCTCTGCCTTTTCTGAAGCCAGCTTGAATATCAGGGAATTCACGGTTCACGTATTGCTGAAGCCTGGCTTTGAGAATTTTGAGCATTACTTTACTAACATGTGAGATGAGTGCAATTGTGTGGTAGTTTGAACATTCTTTGGCATTGCCTTTCTTTGGAATTGGAATGAAAACTGACCTTTTCCAGTCCTGTGGTGACTGCTGAGTTTTCCAAATTTGCTGGCATATTGAGTGCAGCACTTTCACAGCATCATCTTTCAGAATTTGAAACAGCTCAATTGGAGTTCCATCACCTACACTAGCTTTCTTCATAGTGAGCTTTCTAAGGCCCACTTGACTTCACATTCCAAGACGTCTGGTTCTAGATTAGTGATCACATCATCATGATTATCTGGATCATGAAGATCTTTTTTGTACAGTTCTTCTGTGTATTCTTGCCACCTCTTCTTAATATCTTCTGCTTCTGTTGGGTCCATACCATTTCTGTCCTTTATCGAGCTCATCTTTGCATGAGATGTTCCCTTGGTATCTCTAATTTTCTTGAAGAGATCTCTAGTCTTTCCCAATCTGTTGTTTTCCCCTATTTCTTTGCATTGACAAAGGATCCCGGTGGGCTACAGTCCACAGGGTCACAAAGAGTCGAACATGACTAAAGTGACTTAGCACACACCATATAAACAATTCAGCACAGTCCCTGTCTCAATAAATGGTAAGTAGTATCATTATGGTTTTCCAATAGTCATGTGCCCATGTGAGATTTTGACTATAGTGAAGTCTGAGCACTGCAGAATTGATGCTTTCAAACTGTGTTGCTGTTGAAGACTCTTGAGAGTCCCTAGGACTGCAAGGAGATCCAACCAGTCTTTCCTCAAGTAAATCAGCCCTGACTCTTCATCAGAGGGACTAATGCTGAAGCTGAAGCTCCAATATTTTGGCCACTTGATACAAAGAGCTGACTCATTGGAAAAGATCCTCATGCTGCAAAAGATGAAGGCAAAAGGAGAAGGGGAGGCAGATGAGATCATAGGATAGCATCACCAATTCAATAGACATGAGTCTGTGCAAACTCTCAGAGAGAGTGGAGGACAGAGGAGTCTTGGGTCCTGCAGTCCATAGCGTCCCAAAGAGTCAGAAATGATTTAATGTTACTTTTGTATCATTGTCTGACAGCATATTTCTGCAGTTAAGAACATGGTCTGAGACAGCAGCTAAAAATATGGTTCTTCAATATTTCTGTTTTGGAATTTTTCCATTCTATTTGTTTAATCACCAATAAAATGAGGATAATAGCAATACCTACTTATTTGGATAGTTATGGAGATTACTGTTCAATATCAGTGTATTTATTTTTTGTTTTATTAGAATGAATTTATTAAGGCATATAGATAGATAAAGCTAGAAAATCTAAGTCTTAACTTGGCAGAATGTTCCAAACATGAAAAAGTAGTCTCCTGCCAGGTTGTCTCACATTTCATGCATTATTTCTTCTGCCCATTGTGGAATCTATCATTTTTAGTGGCTATATCCCCCCTCTCTTTATCTCAAAGTTCTTTGCTGAAAGCATCAACAATGTCCTTCTGAACTTTGCACCAGGAGAATCAATGCTGGTCTCCGTGTACCTCTTATTTATCACCTGAAATAGCTTTTCTATTACACAAATTCCTAATGGCATTTTTCAGCTGGGCTTTTCTCAAGGTATAGATGAAGGGATTTAACACGGGGGTTATCATAGTGTAGAATACAGCCACTGCTTTATCAATTGGTAGAGAAACTGGTGGTCTCAGATATACAAAAATGGAGGGCACAAGGAGCATGGTGACAACTGTGATGTGGGAGACACAAGTGGAGAGGGCCTTGCGCCTTGCCTCCAAACTGTGGTTCCTTAGGGAGCGCAGAATGACCACATAGGAGTCCATCAAGAGGATGAAGTTTATAAGACAGATGAAACCACTGTTGGCAGCAACAAATAATCCTAGAGTGTGAGTATCAGTGCAGGCAAGATTTAGCAAAGGGTTCAGATCACACAAAAAGTGGTCTATGACATTAGGGCCACAGAAGGGTAATCTGAAGATGAAAAAGTTCTGTATGATTCCATGAAGAAAGCCTCCCACCCATGCCACTCCAATTAGCAGCCAACACACCCTCCAGTTCACGATGCTTGTGTAGTGCAAGGGCTTGCATATGGTCACATAGTGGTCATAGGCCATTACAGTGAGCAGGATGGCCTCAGCACTTCCAAAGAAATGTTCCCCAAAGATTTGGGTCATGAACCATTGAAGAGGATGGTCTTCCTTTCAAGGAGGGAATTGAAGATCAGTTTAGGGGTATTCACAGAGGAGTAGCAAGCATCAATAAGGGAGAGACAAGCCAGAAAAAAGTACATGGGAGAACTCAGTAATGGACTGACTATAATAATGACCATGATGAACAAGTTTCCTACCACAGATATGATGTAGACGACCAAAAACACAACAAATATGACCTTCTGCAATTTTGGATTCTGTGTGAGCCCCGAGAGAACAAAATCTGTCATGTTGCTCCTATTCTCCATTTATTTTGTATTATAGTTCATTATATTACCTGAAATAAAAAAGTTACTTTTCAGCACCTCAACCTTGAGTTCACTAAGCCTCTCCATGTAATAAAAAAAAAAAAAATGTCCAGGTTCTATGGAGTTCTGAATTTTTGAGTTCTTTTATTGACATAGGAAAAATGTTTCTGATCTGTTAAAGGTAGCTTGCATCCTCCCCTGGGGAGAGAGGATGCTTAGAGTTAGAGACATGAGGGACTCTGAACACACAGGCGGGAGAATTTCTGTGCACATATAATCATGTGAGATGATGCAAGCCCAATATGAATCAATAGATCTCCCATACAGTGGAAGCCAAACCTGAGATGAAAGGTAGAATATGGATGTAAAGGCTACAAATGCAAAACCAAGGGGTTTTCCCTTTATTCTTAGGACATGAGAAACCATGTAAGTTAAATGAAAATGTGAGAGTAAGGATGAAGAGGGACGTGAGAGAGAGGGTGTGTTGGATTTAATTCCAAAGATGATCTTTTTCTGACTTGTATGAAGTGGGATGAGGTTTAGTAAGGGGAGGGAAGACAGAAAAATATTAGCATCAAACTATAATAGTTCACATAAAGTGTAACAGAGCTTTGGTAATGGGAAAGTAATGAAAAGGTAAAGAAGGTACTGTGCCAGAATACTAGAGTNGGGGGGAGGGGGATTCAGGATTGGGAGCTCGTATACACCCGTGGTGGATTCATGTTAATGTATGGCAAAACCAATACGGTACTGTAAACTAAAATAAAGTAAAAATTAAAAAAAAAAATTCAACAAGAAAAAAAAAAGATTAGCTTAAATTACACTTTTTTTTGTTTCAAATTCTTAAACCATAACCTATACAATCATTACAATCAGTTCAGTTAGTTCAGTTCAGTCGCTCAGTCGTGTCCGACTCTTTGCGACCCCATGAATTGCAGCACGCCAGGCCTCCCTGTTCATCACCATCTCCCGGAGTTCACTCAGACTCACGTCCATCGAGTCCGTGATGCCATCCAGCCATCTCATCCTCGGTCGTCCTCTTCTCCTCCTGCCCCCAATCTCTCCCAGCATCAGAGTCTTTTCCAATGAGTCAACTCTTCACATGAGGTGGCCAAAGTACAATGCTAAATTAGTAAACTTTTAAAAATGGAACCAATATAGTCATATTTATCTTTATCTTACTTCAGAGAGAGTTTTATATATAAATTTAATCAATCTATACAAGGATCAGAGACATAAACACACAGTATAATTTACTGAAATCCCCCAATGTTAATAACTATATGCTTTTGTCAAGGGTCCATTTTATCTTTTTCTCTTCCCTACCCATATTTCTTACATTGAAAATTTCCCTATAAAGCATGAGCCCACACTCTTCTGCAAAATGTTGCAAATGACTTTGAAAATTATAATCCCATTGGGAAAGCATATTAGTTTGGGAATCAGAAGGTCCAGATTAGAATCTTGCCTTTTTCCACTTGCTACTTGTTAATCTGAAGTGCATTTCTTAGCATCTTACATTTTTGTTTTTCAGTATCAAGTGAGAAGTATAATCCACCTCACCTCCCAGGCTATCATGAAAACTGTTTGAAGAGACCTATGAATGCAAACACCACACTGTTGGGACACACAGAGGACCTTCCTCACTTGTATGGCTATTTATGCACTCAGGATTGGGAGGAATCGATATTTTTGGCAATGATACATCTAAACATTTGACCATACAATAGACTGAGGAAGAATCATCGCCAATTTTACTTTTAAAGAAGTCACAGAGATCCATATTGTGTTCAGCATTTGCTCCCAGGAAGTTCTTCATATGCATGTTTGAACTAAACAAGTGATGATTCATATCATCTAATATTTACATTTATATCTTTTTGTATGTGAAATTCATTTGTTTTATTTTCATACTCATGAGTAGTCTTAATTATTAAAAGTCCAATGACAAAATAAGTATATCTGGTGTTAGAGAAAAGGATCTTAACAAATTTCTTAATCTCAGTGAGACTAATATTTTCTTATGTCAAATTAGGTTTATGAAATTTACCAAATATCTTCTGAAGAAAGGTGGTGAATGCAAAAGGTTTTACTATTTTATTTGAAAAATATTAAAATATAACAATTACTATATATGGAAAATAACTCAACAGAACTGTTGAAAAACTTATCTTCTGGTCTTAGATGATATTAATGATATTTGAAGGTGTTCAGAACTAATTCCATTTCTAAATTGACCTCCTCTTTGGATAAGAAGCTTTCAATAGGAATGATATGACACACTCAGAAAGAGGCTATTCAGATAATTCAATATCAAGTGGATAGAAGACAAGTAAGTCTTTGGATAGGTCTAAATCTTTTCTTCTAGCCTAAAGATTGAAAAAGGTTTCACAGAAAACCTGGGACTTGAATTTAGAATAAATTCACTTAAAATACCAAGGTAAAATGATCTTCCATGAATGGTCTGATCCAAAAGCTAGGAGGCAGAATGTGTGGTGGAAATGTGTTCAAATGGGTCTTTCCACTTTTGACAAATATTTCTCTGGAAAATATAAACAAGAAAAGACATTTTCAATTTCATGTGTGGCTATTTACCAAGTTTGCCATGTAGGTTCTAGGACCTGGTCTATAGCTGCAACTTTCTCTCCTAGGAACTAATTATCTGCTTTGATGGAAAGATTTTGTCTTAGAAACAGGTATTCTCTAGAGACATGGTTGGGAAACACTCATTTTGAGTGGGGAATTGTAATCCCTGAACTTAGAGCCAAAATATGTGAGAGTCCTTTCTCTATCTGAACCTGGCTTTCTAAGTAGGCTGACTGTTGTATTAATAACAAGGATGGTGCAATTCCATCACAGTAATATCTGTGATGTAGTTACCCTGTGAGATCATGTCAGAGAGAAAACTTCCATATATATGTACTATATCTTCCTTATCCATTCATCTATTGATGGATGATTAATTGTTTCTTTGTATTGGGTGTTGTAAACAGCACTGCAATGAACACTGGAGTACATGTATATTTATGAACCATGTTCTCTCCAGATATATATCCAGGAGTAGGATTGCTAGATCATATGGTAGCTTTATTTTTAGTTTCATTGCANATTGATGGATGATTAATTGTTTCTTTGTATTGGGTGTTGTAAACAGCACTGCAATGAACACTGGAGTGCATGTATATTTATGAACCATGTTCTCTCCAGATATATATCCAGGAGTAGGATTGCTAGATCATATGGTAGCTTTATTTTTAGTTTCATTGCACAATTGCACTCATCTCACATGCTAGTAAAGTAATGCTCAAAATCCTCCAAGCCAGGCTTCAGCAATACGTGA
>SJYT01048987.1:0-26061 GCA_006410635.1 Cephalophus harveyi
GACTCGATGGATGTGAGTCTGAGTGAACTCCGGGAGATGGTGATGGACAGGGAGGCCTGGCGTGCTGCGATTCATGGGGTCGCAAAGAGTCGGACACGACTGAGCGACTGAACTGAACTGAACTGATGCTGGAATTATATGAATGCAGTGTGGTTACATTCATTCTCTGATGATGATATTAACTTCTGACTTAACACTTATGATGGAGAAGGAAATGGCAACCCACTCCGGTATTCTCACCTGGAAAATTCGATGGACAGAGGAGCCTGGCAGCTACAGTTCATGGGGTTGCAAAGAGTCAGACACGATTTAGTGACTGAGCACCACCACTTATAAAACCATGACATTTCTGGAGCTCATGGAGGAAAAAAAATTGAAAATGTTTATGGTATTAAACAGGTTGATCTAAGATTCTGCACAGTCAAGAAGACTAAGGCATAGCATTGCTGCCTGTCATGCACACTTTATGGGAACTCTTCTGTCAGCTTTATTGGTATAATTGATAAATAGAAAATGTATATATCTATACATGTTTTGTTATGTTATACATTGTGAAATGAGCTTCACAATCACAGTGAAGCAAACATGCATCTGTAGAGGCTACAGACGAGAAAATTTGTAATAGAGGAAAACCACATTTCAGAGTTTCTCTTTTTTCTCTACAAATTTGTAATAACAAAAAGGACTAAAAGTGAGCAACAGGATACAAAGCACATTACTTTCATGGCTCCTTTTTACTGAAACTGCTTCCTTTGGCTCAATATGGACTCCTTTCAACAGAGCAATACCTACACTTGGAAATGAGGCAATCAGCGTCACCTTCACGCATGTGTGACAAAGCTATAATTTCTGAATTTGGTTATAAAGGACCATAACTGGTGTGATAAACATATCTCAGCTCATTTGGGAACAAACATGGAATGCTTTCATTTTCCAGTTATTGTGACCAACTATTTCTTATCTAATCCTTTCCATGCTGGGTAGCAGAACTATTGGTAAAAGCAGGGTCTCCTTCATGTGACTCTGACACTTGAGTACTCAGCAAAGTAACAGTGTTACAAAGCTCAGGTCCCTGGAAATCTTGATGGGAATAATGCTATGGAATTTATGCAAAAGCAGCTTAGATTGAATACTTCCTTTCAGTCTATAGGTAGTGACTTTAAAATCCCATCTGCTCAACACCACTTCTTCCCTCTCTTGTAGCAGCTGACTTCTGTTCTCACAACCCTCACTCCACAAGCCTGGGTGTAAAACCAAGGCTGAGACTTTCCCAGTCCTCTGAGCCAGAGACACTCCCATTCAAGAACTGCACATGACCCTAGCCACCCTAGTTAATCCCTGGTACTTTTTTTCTATTTGCTTTCCACTTTGAGGAGAAGCTGGCCTGAATATTCTAGCAAACATCATAGAAATAATAGAAGTAGAATTACCAGGATGCGTGCGTGCTAAGTCACTCCAGTCATGTCCTACTCTTTGTGATCCCGTGGACTGTAGCCCACCAGGGTCCTCTGTCTATGAGGATTCTCCAGGCAAGAATACCGGAGTGGGTCGCCATGCCCTCTACCGGGGATCTTCCCAACCCAGGGACTGAACCTGTATCTCTTATGTCTCTTGCATTGGCAGGCTGGTTCTTTACTACTAGTGCCACCTGGGAAGTCCAGAATTACCAGGATATAGGTCTTATAAACGGAGAAGGCAATGGCAAGCCACTTTAGTACTCTTGCTTGGAAAATCCCATGGACAGAGGAGCCTGGTGGGCTGCAGTCCATGGAGTCATGGCAGGCTGGTTCTTTACTACTAGTGCCACCTGGGAAGTCCAGAATTACCAGGATATAGGTCTTATAAACGGAGAAGGCAATGGCAAGCCACTTTAGTACTCTTGCTTGGAAAATCCCATGGACAGAGGAGCCTGGTGGGCTGCAGTCCATGGAGTTGCTAAGAGTCGGACACGACTGAGCAACTTCACTTTCACTTTTCACTTTCATGCATTGGAGAAGGAAATGGCAACCCACTCCAATGTTCTTGCCTGGAGAATCCCAACGATGGCAGAGCCTGGTGGGCTGCCGTCTACGGGGTCGCACAGAGTCAGACACGACTGAAGCGACTTAGCAGCAGCAGCAGGACTTATAAAAGTGCTGTGTTCCACTGGAGTTGTCCCACTTATTTTAAATGGACTAAAGACATCTCCCCAGAAGAGGTCAGATGTACTGAAACTAATTTCCTCATGATCTAAAGCTTAGTTTTTCAGAAATTAAAAGTCAGAATAAGCCTAGACTACAAAGAGTAAAGAATCGCCCATGTTTGAAATAAAGAATCCCAGTGAAGCAGAAGGCAGTGAGAGAGCAGTTGATGAATTTTAAATATTTATAAATGTTTAGACTCTGTTTTACAGTGTGGGGTAATCTGTTATACAGATAAAATTTTCTATTCTATCCAAAAAGAGCTCACAAGGCTGTGAATCACACAGACATAGTAGAAGTCTATTGAACTCAAAATGGTATTCAGAGATCTTAGAGCTCAAGAGCGATTATCTGACACTTGTGTATTCCAAACATGATTTACTTGAAATTAAGAAGCTTTGATTGGTAAAATACATGAAATAAAAAGAACGGAAGGCTGACTATTGTACTTGAAATTGCTTTTATCCAAAAACAGGGAGGGACAGGGGGACTGTGAATGTATTTGAAGCTAAAAGTGTGCCCATGTTTGAAATAAAGAATCCCAGTGAAGCAGAAGGCAGTGAGAGAGCAGTTGATGAATTTTAAATATTTATAAATGTTTAGACTCTGTTTTACAGTGTGGGGTAATCTGTTATACAGATAAAATTTTCTATTCTATCCAAAAAGAGCTCACAAGGCTGTGAATCACACAGACATAGTAGAAGTCTATTGAACTCAAAATGGTATTCAGAGATCTCAGAGCTCAAGAGCGATTATCTGACACTTGTGTATTCCAAACATGATTTACTTGAAATTAAGAAGCTTTGATTGGTAAAATACATGAAATAAAAAGAACGGAAGGCTGACTATTGTACTTGAAATTGCTTTTATCCAAAAACAGGGAGGGACAGGGGGACTGTGAATGTATTTGAAGCTAAAAGTGATGTGACAATATGTTTTTTCTAAAATCAGATGTAAGCTGAAAATATAAAAAAGAAACGTTATAGGTGACAGTAAAAGAATAGGCACTTCAAAGAGACTTCAAAGATAGAAACGAGGCAAAGAACTTCACAGAAATAAAGGAGAAAAAAATGACAGTTCTAAATATTGTCTAGTTTAAAATAAAATGCCTGGTTTTATAAAGATAGGAATTAAGCCCAGCCTCCCCCATCCTTTTTGGTAGAAAGTAGAAAAATGGTTTATGAATTCCAGGATTTTTTTTCTAGCATTCTAAATTTGGATATTTTGTATTACACATATTTTAATATCTAAAGATATACAATAGTCTACAAAGAATCTAGGAGACTTAAATTTTTACCCTAATTTTTAAAGAAATGTAGTATTACTAGTTTTATCAGTAGTGACAAGTACATTTACTATTGACTGAAGCGACTTAGCAGCAGTAGCAGCAGCAGCAGCAGCAGACTTGGCCTTGCTCAAACAACTAGTCACTATAACCTAGTCAATTGAAACATAAAATTAATTGTCACAATGATCAACTTAATTAAATGTTACCATCTAAATAAAATGTGATTTAAACAGATTCTTCTTGATTGATTTTGTAGGTTTTAGTTCACAAATCATTAAGACAAAAATATTTGTATTTATTAAAATAGAATTCTATACTAGAGGTTAGAGTTATCTATAATTAAAATAAACACAATTGAAATATATATGACATTTTGGTCCCTACATCAAAAGAGGATTCCAGATTATCTCAAGGGCCACCTATACTTTATATATATCCGTCTTTGCTTATCATATAGAATTCTAAGATATCAAGATAAACTTTGATTATCCCACTGGAAATGAAAGATTATAATTGGTACTGGGTCAAGATATTACTAAGAAAATCATTTTGATTTCTACAAACTGTAATTTAAATATATATATATTTATTTACTTGGTTGCACTGGGTCTTAGTTGTAGCATGTGGGATCTTTAGTGGCAGCATGTGGCCAGGTATAGAACCCATGTCCTCTGAATTGTGAGCGCAGAGTCTTAACCCCTGGACCACAAGGGAAGTCCCACACACTATACTGTTAAAATATAACAATAATACATAACATGACAAAAAACTGACATGTCATTTTAAAGGAGACTTGTAGCTCATAAAAGGGAAAAAGTGATTTTTAAAACCTTTCACCTGAAGGCTCCCCTTTAACAGTTCTGAGACTCAAATTGTTATATTTTAGATCATTTGATATCCCACAGATCACTAAGCTCTGCTGGTTTGTTTTTTTTTTTCACTCTTTTTTTTCCTGCTTCAGTTTTGATAAATGCACTTCCTGTTACTTCAAGCTCACTAATCTTTTCTTCAGTATTATCCAATTTGTCATTAATCCCATTCAATTTAATTTTAATTTTTAAAAATATTTTTATTTATTTATTTATTTGACTACCCCAAGTCTTTGTTGCAGCATGCAGAATCTTTTAGCTGCAGCCTGTGAGATCTTTAGTTGCAGCATATCAACTTTTACTTGCGACATGTGGGATCTAGTTCTCTACCAAGCATGGAACCCAGGGCCCCTGCACTGGAAGCAAAGAGTCTAAGCCACTGGACCAGCAGGGAAGTCCACTAATTTTAAATTTATTTTTCTTCTCTGGAAATTTAGTTTTGTTGTTTATTATATCTTCCATTTTATCCTCACTATGCTCAACCACGTTTCTTTTGTATTCTTAAGCAGTTATGCCTACTTACGATACCTGTTTTAATGTCTTCAGTGATTGCACTATCTCTGCCATTTCTGTGTTTATTGATTTTTTTCTTTTGTGTGGCAAGTTTTGATAGGATGCTAAATATAACATATTTAATATTCATATTTAATATTAATATAGCATATTTAATATTCTAGTTTGTTGTTGTTCAGTCACTAAATCATGTCCGACTCTAT
The DNA here is from genome assembly GCA_006410635.1 of Cephalophus harveyi. Lineage (NCBI taxonomy): Eukaryota > Metazoa > Chordata > Mammalia > Artiodactyla > Bovidae > Cephalophus > Cephalophus harveyi. The sequence goes on from SJYT01048987.1 coordinate 5,054, forward strand.
GAGTCCATGGACTGCAGCACATCAGGATTCCCTGTTCTTCACTATCTCCCAGAGTTTGTGCAGACTCATGTCCATTGATCCAGTGATGCCATCCAATCATCTCAGCCTCTGTCACCCTCTTCTCCTGCCCTCAATTTTTCCCAGCATCAGGGTCTTTTCCAATGAGTCGGCTCGTTGCCTCAGGTGCCCAAAGAATTGGAGTTTCAGCTGCAGCATCAGTCCTTCCAATGAATATTCAGGATTGATTTCCTTTAATATTGACTAGTTTGATCTCCTTGCAGTCCAAGGCACTCTCAAGAATCTTCTCCAGCACCACAATTCAAAAGCATCAATTCTACGGGATTCAGCCTTCTTTATGGTCCAACTTTCATATCCATATATGACTACTAGAAAAACCACAGCTTTGACTATATGCACCTTTGTTGACCAAGTGATGTCTCTGCTTTTTTAATATGCTGTCTAGGTTTGTCGTAGCTTTTCTTTCAAGGACCAAGCGTCTTTTTGATTTCGTGGCTGCAGTCACCGTCTGTAGTGATTTTGGAGCCCAAGAAAATAAAATCTGTCACTCTTTCCACTGTTTACCCATCTATTTGCCATGAAGTGATGGGACCAGATGCCGTGGTCTTCATTTTTTGAATGTTGAGTTTTAAGCCAGCTTTTTCACCCTCTTTCTTTTTTCCTCTTTCACCCTCACCAAGAAAGAAGCTCTTTGGTTTCTCTTTGTTTTCTACCATTAGAGTGGTATCATCTGTATATTTGAGGTTATTGATATTTCTTCTGGCAATCTTGATTACAGCTTGGGATTCATCCAGCCCGGCATTTCCCATGTTGTACTCCGTGTATAAGTTAAATAAGCAGACTAACAATCTACAGTCTTGTCATATGCCTTTCCCAATTTTGAACCAGTCAGTTGTTCTGTGTCTGGTTCTAATGGTTGCTTCTTGTCCTGCATACAGGTTTCTCAAGAAGTGGATAAGGTTGTCTGTTATTCTCATCTCTTTAAGAATTTTCCACAGTTCCGTTATGATCCACACAGTCAAAGGCTTTTCTTCAAGAGATCTCTAGTCTTTCCCATTCTATTGTTTTCCTCTATTTCTTTGCATTGTTTACTTAAGGCTTTCTTATCTCTTCTTGCTATTTGTTGGAACTCTGCATTAAGTTGAGTGTATCTTTCCTTTTCTCCTTTGCTTTTTGCTCTTTTTTTCTTTTCTCAGCTATTTGTAAGCCCTCCTCAGACAACCGCTTTGCCTTTTTGCATTTTTTTTTTCTCTGCAATGGTTTTGGTTACCACCTCCTAATGTTATGAACCTCTGTCCATAGTTCTTCGGGCACTCTGTATACCAGATCTAATCCCTTGAATCTATTCATCACCTCCATTGTATAATCATAAGGGATTTGATTTAGCTCATACCTGAATGGTCTAGTGGTATTTCCTGCTCTCTTCAATATAAGCCTGAATTTTGCAATAAAGAGCTCATGATCTGAGCCATGGTCAGCTCCAGGTCTTGTTTTTGTTGACTGTATAGAGCTTCTGCATCCTCAGCTACAAACAATATAATCAATTTGATTTTGGTATTGACCATCTGGTGATGTCCATATGTAGAGTCGTCTCTTGTGTTGTTGGTAAAGGGTGTTTTCTCTGACCAGTGTGTTCTTGTGGCAAAACTCTGTTAGCCTTTGCATTGCTTCTTTCTGTATTTCAAGGCCAAACTTGCCTGTAACTCCACATGTCTCTTGACTTCCTACTTTTGCATTTTCAATCCCCTGTAAAGAAAAAGGGGGCTTCCCTGGTGGCTCAGTAGTAAAGAATACACCTGAAATTCAGGAGCTGCAGGAGACACAGGTTTATCTTTGGTTCGGGAAGATCCCCCAGAGGAGGCAATGGCAACCCACTCCAGTATTCTTGCCTGTAAAATCCCATAGACAGAGGAGCTTGGCAGGCTACAGTCCATGGGGTTGCTAAGAGTCAGACATGACTGAAGCAACTGAGCACACATGCATGGTAAAAAGGACATTTTTTTTGGTGTTAGTTCTAGAATGTCTTGTAGGTCTAAACTGTTCAGCTTCAGCCTCTTCAGTGTAAGTGTTTGGGGGCATAGACTTGGATTAGTGTGATGTAGAATGGTTTGCCTTGGAAACAAACCAAGGTCATTCTGTTGTTTTTGAGATGGCATCCAAGTACTTCATTTTAGGCTCTTGTTGACTATTTTGAGGCCTGCTCCATTTCTTCTAGGGGATTCTTGCCTATAGCAATAGACATAATGGTCATCTGAGTTAAATTCACCTATTCCCATCCACTTTAGTTCACTGATTCCTAAAGTGTCGATATTCACCCTTGCCGTCTCCTATGTGAGCACATCCAAGTTACCTTGATTCACGGACCTAACAGTCCAGGTTCCTATGCAATATTGTTCTTTACAGCATTGGACTTTACTTTTCACTTTGTTCTAGTTTTCCTGAGTGTTATATTTTTGTTATATTTCTTTGGAGGATATCAACCTTTTTCTGACAAGTAGTTACCTATTTACTAAATAAATAAATCTACTTGTGGGTTAATTTTCTTGTTTCTAAACTCAGTTAAGACAAAGTTTTAGGGCCTTCCATGCAGATTTCTAGAGTTCTTTCTCTGTATAGCTTTCTCCTCTCAGATACATGTTCACATTCTAACCATCTAAGCCTCCTCAAATTCTAACCCTTTTATCTTCATATTAAGATACTGGGAGTCTGTTGAAGTTCTCCTTCCTTACATTACTGTACAGAAAATGCCTTCTGACAGAAAAGTCACCTCATTCATTGCCCTTTTTTCAGGGTTCCAATTTGTGTACTGCTTGTTGTCAAATACCTGAAACTACAGGGAGTAAATAATTGTATAGCATGTGTTGCCATTATATTAAGAAAATGGGACATATACATGTGTGTGTTTATATTACACAATTCAGCAATATAATACATTACTTTAAAAAATTATTTCTTGAATTTCTGATTCCAGCCATGACAGAGAACTAGGAATTGGGATTATCCTCCCAGTGAAAATAACCAGAAAACTAGAAAAATATGATAATGGTTAGAGATAGTCAACATTCCTTTTTATAGTTGCATAGTACTCCATTGTGTGAATATATCATAGTTTATTAAACCAAGTCCTGAATGAGAACATTTGATGATTTTCGATCTTTTGTTATTGTAAACAGTACTGCTTCCCAGGAAGCACTAGTGGAAAATAACCTACCTGCCAATGCAGGAGGCATATGAGATGCTGGTTAGATCTCTGGGTTGGGAAGCTCCCCAAGAGGAGGGCATGGGAAATCACTCCAGTACTCTTGCTTGGAGAATACCATGAGAGGAGCCTGGCAGGCTGCAGTTCATAGGGTCGCAAAGAGTCAGATGTGTCTGAAGCAACTTAGTGCGTGTGTGCACAGACACACACACACACACACACACACACACACAAATAGTACTAAAATGAACTGCCTTGTAAAAATGTCTTTCCTAATTTCACCAATGTAACCTTGGGATATATTTTTAGAAACTGGATTACCAGTATTCTTGCCTGGAGAATCCCATGGACAGAGGACCCAAGCAGGCTACAGTCCATAGGGTTGCAAAGAGTCGAACATGACTGAAGCAACTTAACATGCGGGTAGTAACTGAAAAATGGAATACTAGTATAATTTGAATTTGCATTTATCTCATTATGAATGAGGTTGAGTATCTTTTTATATGGTAAAAGACACCTGTGTTTCCATATTTATGAATTGCCTGTAGCTTTCTATAGCTCACTTTTCTATAGGACTTTTGGTCTCTATTTTTAGAAACTCATTTTAAGGGCTGTGCTATCAGCTGCAGATATTTTTTCCTAGTTTGCTATTCATCTTTTTAGTTTGTGACATCATTTGCCATATGAAGACTTTTTATGTTATCAAGTTTATGCATTTTTCCTCTTTAGTTTTTAAATTTTGAGTCATTGTCCTAAAAGGTTTCCTTGCTCCTAAGTTGAAAAGAACATACCCATATATTTATTGCAGATCTTCCCCAGAGGCTCAGCAGTAAAGAATTTGCCTGCAATGCAGGAGCCACGGGAGACACAGGTTCAATCCCTGGGTCAGGATTATCCTTGGAGAAGGACATGGCAACCCACTCCAGGATTCTAGCCTGGAGAAGCCCACGGACAGAAGACCCTGGTGGGTTATAGTCCATAGGGTCACAAAGAGTCAGACATGACTGAAGCAGCTTAGCACATGCACACACACATAAATTTATTGAGTACTTATACAGTTTCATTTTTTTCATATTTTATCTCTTTATCAAGTTTACAATGAAAAAGAACTTGCAGCAAAAAAAGTTCTATTTTAAAATAGGGGCTTAAACACTTGCAAACCTCTTCCTCTGGTCTGGATTATATTCAGCCAGATAAGTTGACATACGAAGTCTGACATTCCGGAGGATTTCTTTATTCCTTGGCCTTCAAAAATACCATTTACTTCTGAACCTCCTCCCTGTTCATTTTTTATAATTAGATCTTATATCCAAATGGAATTTTTCTTGGTGTATGGTGTGGGAAATGGATCTAATTTTATCTTTTCCATATGGCTTTGTAGTTACTCCAATACCACTTTCAGAAAGTCCCTTTGATCCAATACTCTAAAAGTATGTTTCTTATACTAAATTTTCCTATGTAATTTGATCTATTTATGGATATTCTATTCTGTCTCATTGATTTATCTATTTATTCAAGAAGCAGTACTATTAATTTTAGAAGACTTATGTCTATAACAACTGTGCGGCTGCTGCTGCTGCTAAGCCACTTCAGTCGTGTCCAACTATGTGCAACCCCATAGACAACAGCCCACCAGGCTCCCCCGTCCCTGGGATTCTTCAGGCAAGAACACTGGAGTGGATTGCCATTTCCTTCTCCAATGCATGAAAGTGAAAAGTGAAAGTGAAGTCGCTCAGTCATGTCTGACTCTTCGCGACCCCATGGACTGCAGCCTACTGGGCTCCTCCATCCATGGGATTTTCCAGGCAAGAGTACTGGAGTGGGGTGCCATTGTCTTCTTTGTTAACAACTGTAATGTCACAGAAAATAGCTGTGACTACTTGGGGCAAAGTCACAGCTATTACACTGATGGAATAACCTCAGCTATAGTTCCTGGCCTTTGAGGGTTCTTGGTTTCAATCTTTTCTGAGCCTGGATGCCAACCTGGCACTGATGCATGAGTTCTAATATCCTCACAAAAAATTCATTTTTTGGTTTTGGTAGTCAGAGTTGGGTTTCCAAGGCTTACACAAAATGTCTTACTGTGGCTCTGTGTACTTGCCATGATTTGTGTATCTAAATTATATTAAAGAGATGCCTTTAACAGTAAGAATTGTAGTCAAAATGACGGAATAAGAAGGAGACACATTGACAGTCTGGGAAACAGTGAATACGTGGGTGGGACATGGAGCAACTGGAGAAGGAAATAGCAACCCACTCCAGTATTCTTGCCTGGGAAATCCCATGGACTGAAGAGACTCGTGGGCTACAGTCCATGGGGGTTGCAAAGAGTCGAACACGACTGGACACTTGTCAGCATGGAGCAAAACCTGGCCTTTCTTTCATAAAACATGAAAAGAACCATTTCTCTGTATTAAAACTGCTATAACTTATTAAGACAGAAATAGAAACAAAAATGTTGGCAACTATACTTTTAAAAGAAGCATTTCAATGATTATGTCAAAAATCATTCCAGCTTGAGGAGACCTGGGCAAGATCTCTGCTCCTTCCTGAGACCAGGCTTGAAATATTCCAGAAGCATCTTAATTTCCTTTTGGGTTTAGGTACAGACCTAAATGTCTACATCAAGCCACAGTTTTCTTTCTAAAATATTGATAGGATTGTGTTACTCCTCTGCTTGAAACCCTTGAATGTCTCCTTTTCTCATGGGCTTCCCAGGTGGTGCAGGTGGTAAAGAACCTGCCTGACAATGCAAGAGACCTAAGAGTCACGGACTCAATCTCTGGGTTAGAAAGGTGCATGGCAACCTTCTCTAGTATTGCCTGGAGAATCCCATGGACAGAAGAGCCTGCTTAAAACCCTTGAATGTCTCCTTTTCTTATAGAATGAAATTGAACTTAACTTTCTTGAAGATGCTTCAAAATCTAGCCTCAGCTTCAGTTTCCATACTTGTTTCTGAACAACCATCATATCAGACATGTATTCTAATTGTAGTAGTAGTAGTAAACAAAATTGCTTTATCACATCCTATAGGTATATTGAAGGTGTCCTGTGCTTAAACTTATTTAAATTATATCTCTGGGGGTAGGGGCTGGAGGGTGGGGGTTCGGGGAAGGATCTTTATTTGTGTACAAGTCCTCAGTTAAATCTGATCTGCGCCCGTGGCTAAGAACTACTGCTCCTGGTGTTTGCTGAAATGGATGGAGAGAGAGTTAGAAGCTGTTGCATAAGTGAAGAAACCAAGTTCATTTTCCAGGACTATAGATTTTTTCTGGAGAATTAAGAAATTCAAAACATGATTTTGTATTAAAACAAATTGACATTAATTATGAAATAAATGGCAAACATCAAGACAAAACAGGGGCATCAAACAGATACAAATGAACCACATTCATCCTTGTGGACTTTAACCTCAAATTATTTTTCAAGACTTCACACTCCCTGGCTTGGAAGGGAGAAGTTTGGAAACACAGCTACTGTACACAGCTTCCAGAACAAGAAGTAAGAATGGTCTTTTGAAGTGGTATTTTAATATTTAAATTTGACAGATAGACTGTCTTAACTTCTCATCCTTCTTCTTTTAAACTTTATGCAGCTGTCAAACGAACTGGTAGTATTATGCATGCCTACTGTTTTTGATATGATTACCTCTTAACTGGTGGCCTGTTTTTCTATCAGGAGGCACCTGATAGATCTGGTTATCTCTCCTTTAGTGATATTAGTAACTATTGATCATCCATATCTGAATCCAAATTCACTGAGCTGCAAAATGAACTGGTCCTCTCATCACAATGAAAAAAGCAGATGTGATGTGATGATCTTATCTTCCCATTATAATAAAGAGCACAAGCTCTATACTGGATCCCTGGTCTTGTTCAGTTCAGTTCAGTTCAGTTCAGTCGCTCAGTCGTGTCCGACTCTTTGCGACCCCATGAATCGCAGCAGGCCAAGCCTCCCTGTTCATTACCATCTCCCGGAGTTCACTCAGACTCACGTCCATCGAGGCTGTGATGCCATCCAGCCATCTCATCCTCGGTCGTCCCCTTCTCCTCCTGCCCCCAGTCCCTACCAGCATCAGAGTCTTTTCTAATGAGTCAACTCTTCTCATGAGGTGGCCAAATCACTGGAGTTTCAGCTTCAGCATCAGTCCTTCCAAAGAAATCCCAGGATTGATCTCCTTCAGAATGGACTGGGTGGATCTCCTTGCAGTCCAAGGGACTCTCAAGAGTCTTCTCCAACACCACAGTTCAAAAGCATCAATTCTTTGGCGCTCAGCCTTCTTCACAGTCCAACTCTCACATCCATACGTGACCACAGGAAAAACCATAGCTTTGACTAGACCGACCTTAGTCGGCAAAGTAATGTCTCTGCTTTTGAATATACTATCTAGGTTGGTCATAACTTTTTTTCCAAGGAGTAAGCGTCTTCTAATTTCATGGCTGCAGTCACCATCAGCAGTGATTTTGGAGCCCAAAAAAATAAAGTCTGTTTCCACTGTTTCCCCATCTATTTTCCACNTAGATGTTTTTCTGGAACTCTCTTGCTTTTTCCATGATCCAGCGGATGTTGGCAATTTGATCTCTGGTTCCTCTGCCTTTTCTAAAGCCAGCTTGAACATCAGGGAGTTCACGGTTCATGTATGAATGGTCTTGTTACTAACTCCTTATCTGACATTGGGGTCTTCCCTGGTGGCTCAGGTGGTAAAGCATCTGCCCTCTAAATAGGAGATCAGGTTTCGATCCCTGAGTCAGGAAGATTCCCTGGAGAAGGGATTGTCTATTCATTCCAGTATTCTGGCTTGGAGAATCCCATGGACAGAGGAGCATGGCAGGCTATAGTCCACGTAGTTGCAAAGAGCTGGACATGACTGAATGACTAACCCTTTCACTACTTCACTTCACTTATCTGACATTGGGCAACCTTTTCCCTCTGGGTTCCTAGAGTCCTCATGATAAAAATGTGAGATATGCCTATAAAGCAGTTAGCATGGTGAGATGGGCACTTGTTATTTTTCCAAATGGAAATGGCTCTGAGACACATTTGATCATGGTATTACTAGAAAATGAACTTGGCATCAGTTACAGCTGCTGCTGCTGCTGCTAAGTCGCTTCAGTCGTGTCCTACTCTGTGCGACCCCATAGATGGCAGCCTACCAGGCTCTTCTGTCCCTGGGATTCTCCAGGCAAGAACACCGGAGTGGGTTGCCATTTCCTTCTCCAATGCATAAGAGTGAAAAGTGAAAGTGAAGTTGCTCAGTCATGTCCGGCTTCGCGACCCCATGGACTGCAGCCCACCAGGCTCCTCTGTCCATGGGATTTTCCAAGCAAGAGTACTGTAGTGGGGTGCCATTGCCTTCTCCATCAGTTACAGCAGAAGTAACTTATTATGCAAAAATTAAAATGAGTCCTTTGATTGTAGATTTTCCACTATCTAGATTTTACTCATTGCATCCCCTGAGTATTTTAACCTGCTTTATGGTCCCATGTATTTCTTGGAATTACATATTGAATTTCAGCTTCGGATTCTGGGGTTTTCATGAAATTCACACCTACTGTTTTTGGTATGATTACCTCATAATTGGTGGTCTGTTTTTCTATCAGGAAGCACATGATAATTCTGGTTATCTCTCCTTTAGGGATATTAGTAACTATTAGTCATCCATATCTGAATCCAAATTTACTGAGTTGCAAAATGGTGAAAATTCTAACTACCTTAGACTCCTTATGTATTATATGAAATATTTCTATAAAGATAACATTCTCTCATCCACTGTCTGGTTACCCAGTAGTATTTTCATTCTTTACACTTTTCATTTCAATAGAAGAACTGCTATTCTAACTGAATACTTAAACACAGCACATTAGAGCTTTAAACGATTTTCAGTTTAACCTAATCCAACACTTTTTTATGGGTGAAGAAATAAACTCAAAGAGGTTACAACAGTTTTCCAATTTCTAAAAGTTCACAGTAGTTAGTAGAGTCTCAGAAGGATAGAAGACAATTTGTTTTTCAGTCACTGTGTCCAATTCTTTGCGACCCCATGGACTACAGCATGCCAGGTTTCCCTGTCCTTCTCTACCTCCTGGACTTTGCTCAAACTTATGTCCATTGAGTTACTAGGCCATTCAACCATCTCATTTTCTGTCGCCCCCTTCTTCTCCTGTCTTCAATTCTTTCCCAGCATCAGGGTATTTTCCAATGAATCAGCTCTTTGCATCAGGTGGCCAAAGCACTGGAACTTCACCTTCAGCATCATTCTTCCAATGAATATTCACGTTTGATTTCTTTTAGGATTGAGTGGTTTGATCTCCTTGCTGTCCAAGGCACAGTAAACACTGACATTTTAGGAATCAGTGAAGTAAAATGGATGGGAATGGGTGAATTTAGTTCAGATAACAATTATATCTACTACAGTGGGCAAGAATCTCTTAGAAGGAAAGGAATAGCCCTCATAGTCAATAAGAGTCCAAAATGCAGTACTTGGGTGCAGTCTCAAAAATGACAGAATGATCTTGGTTTGTTTCCAAGACAATTTGGGGTGGGTTTATTTATAAAAAGACTAATTGCAAAGGTGTAGAGGAGTTACAGAGAAGCTTTAAAGAGCTGTGCAGGAACTCGGAGCTAGCAGCTTCAGAGCCATCATCATTTCTACGGGTCAAAGGACAAGATGAGGGCAAGTATGAAATTGTGTACTTCCTGTAGGATCTGCCACCTTGAGAAGAGCAACAACTTCCTATTGAGCAACATGGCCAGCCTGACATAACTCATGAGTCACAACATCCGTCTTTCCTCAGATCCCCTGGCTAGACTCCCCATTGACCAAACCCAGTTGGTAAACAGAAAGCAAGGAAGCCCATTGATTTAATTCATACAGGTTAGCCTCCGGAGGTAGAGACTATGCAGATACGAATGGAGAGTGGATCTAGAGAAGAGAACTCAGGAACAGGGCACTGAGGCAGGAGTGGATTCAGATTCTTGCTCCTACCCTACCATTCTTGCATGCGTTCAAATGTTTGTCTACATCCATGGATCTTAAATTAGTAATTCACGGTCCAGGATAATGTCATCTTCCTCTGGAGTGAATTTTGTTTGTTGAATGCCTGAAATTTTCTTAATCCAGTTTCAGGGTTTGCGATTTTTTTCCTCGGTTGCTCAGATGTCTGGAGGAAGAGTTGTTATCCACGAAAGGGTCATTTTGTGTCCAATTCACACCTACTTCTAAACTATATCATCCTTGCTTCTTTTGCACCCTTCCAGGTGTCAAAAATGTAGTTTGGCCTCCCAGTTGCCTAATTCAGGTTCATAAAAATTGTCAAGCCAAAAGCAGCCCCAACTGGAGGCACACCCTCTGAATCCCTGTCCTTTGTTCGAGAATCTGGTCAGATAGCTCCTCATTCTCTCATTAGTTCTTTGATATCTCTATTTTAAATTTTATCCAGCATTCTTAGTTTTCTTTGGTGAGAGGGTTGATCAGTATTATTTAAACTGGTCATAATCAGAAACAGAAATCTCTCCTTTATATTTCTCTAGCTCTTTTTCAGGAAAAAGTTTTACCTTACCTGTAGGTGTTCTCAAAGGTGTCCCAAGGATAATCTCTAAGTGGAAGTGTGATGGATTCTGAATGAGGATATAATTTCAACCAGTAAACTTCAGCTCTGCTGCCATGCTTTTTTTTTTTTTTTTTTCATGAAATGTTCTATATTATACATCACAGCTGCCAATCTGCTTTCTGAAGTTTGCAGCTTCTTAATGACACCAGAGATTTAGGGCACAGGGCAGAGTTAGACTGACATGTGATTGCTGAAGCGGATGTGTGAGTCTGAGGGCCATTGAACACAGAGAATTTTCCCAGTGTATCATAATTACAGAAAAACCTGCGCTTAGGAGTTTGTACTGATACAAAGAAAATACATGTAGCTTACTGGTCTGCAAGATCCTTCATCTCAGACTCAGGCTCCCATGCCTTTTTAAAGTATAAAGCTATCACAGGGGAATTCCCTGATAGTCTAATAGTTCTAACTCTATGCTGCTACTACAAGGGGAATGGGTTTGATCCCTGGTCAGGGAACTAAGATCCCACATGCTCAGTAAGGCCAAAATAAACTTTAAAAATTAAAAAATAAAGATGTCACAGACTATTCAAGATATTATAATTCTATCATTCATTCAGTATGGTTTAATCTTTGCCAAGAGCTTCTACCGAGGCCTCTATTTGTGGTAAGGATCTAAACAATATGTTACTTCTCTATTTCCTTGAATTCTTTTTGTCCCTGATGCAGAATGCCAATTTGTGAGCTTGCAATAAACAATACAATCCCCTCAATTACTATTTTTTAAGTTAATATAACTAGAAAGCATTGTATCTAACATATTCCTCTGAAATGCTTTCACTGAATTAATATTTAATATTATGACCTTGGCTTTAAAAATGTTAAATCTAAGTCTGAAGAACATATATACTTGTTACAAATCCATATTCAACTGCCTTGTATTGCCCAGTGTCCTCCATATCAGAGTCTATGTAATAAAGTCTTTATAGAATTCAGTGCCAGATTAAGACTTGACTCTTCATATGAATATGTGTACTTTTATGTACACACGTGTTTTCTTTTTAAGTACATTTTTATGTACTTTTATGTGTTTTCTTTTTGACAGTCAAAACACAGAGCTAAATTTAGCAATCAAATTTTTAATTTATCCTAGCTGCTTGATACCTTTTACTAGCTTCCTTGTTCATTTCTGATACTTCAAAATTATATTTACCTTGTTTTGTACATAGCATTTAATACTTTTTGGAATTAAGAGTATATAATATTCCTACTTATCTACCTGAGGATGCAGAGAAAGGGGCAAATCTGTCACCTAAAGTAAAAGCTAGTTAGCTAGAAGACACCTGTCCATTTCAGGTTTAAAGTTTTCCCTTTTATCTCTTCAAGAGTAAACCTGGAAGCCCAAGCCACGCAATGATTTCTCTCCTGTCCACCACTACCATGTTAGACGTGCTTTTGGATTAGAAAATCCTGCTCCTTATATTGGAGAATGCAATGGCACCCCACTCCAGTACTCTTGCCTGGAAAATCCCATGGGCAGAGGAGCCTGGAGGCTACAATCCATGGGGTTGCTAAGAGTCGGACACGACTGAGCAACTTCACTTTCACGCATTGGAGAAGGAAATGGCAATCTACTCCAGTGTTCTTGCCTGGAGAATCCCAGGGACGGGGGAGCCTGGTGGGCTACTGTCTATGGGGTCGCACAGAGTCGGTCACGACTGAAGCGACTTAGCAGCAGCAGCAGCAGCAGCTCCTATATACAGATGAATTGCAAAAAGCAACTTCTGGGTGATCCAATTAGAAAAAGGCTTTCATTCCTCCAGACCCACAAGCCCTGAGGCAGGCATGGCAAACTGAAGGCTATGGGGATTTCAGCACCCCACCCATGCCCTCAGCATGGTGTCCCTGCCTACACACAGGATTTAATTTGAGTTGTGAACTGAACTATTGGAATTTATACACTTTGAACTGTTCATCAGCTATAAAAATGGAAATTTCATCTGGATTCATCTAAAACAGGCTGTGTAAGATTAATCAGCTAAACCATGCCCGTTTGGTGGGAGAGCCTTGGGACCAAGAACTGCTTTTATTTCCAGCACTGTATTGGAGTTTGGGTGCCAGTAATCAGTAACATCTTTGAAGATATTAAATCAAGTCTAAATAAAACAAAGAGACCAAAGTAAAACAAACTGTGTATGAATGATGGCTCTGAAAAACATCTGGAAGGGAAGCAAAGGTGACATAGTCTAAAAATTATGGTTTTTAGAAAATAGCTTTATGAATCGGAGAAGGCAATAGCAAGCCACTCCAGTACTCTTGCCTAGAAAATCCCATGGATGGAGGAGCCTGGTAGGCTGCAGTCCATGGGGTCGCTAGGAGTCGGTCGCCAGTGAGCGACTTCACTTTCACTTTTCGCTTTCACACAATGGAGAAGGAAATGGCAACCCACTCCAGTGTTCTTGCCTGGAGAATCCCAGGGACGGGGGAGCCTGTTGGGCTGCCGTCTATGGGGTCGCACAGAGTCGGACACGACTGAAGCGACTTAGCAGCAGCAGCAGCAGCAGTGGCAGCAGCTTTATGAATACTCTTGGGCCTTATTTGTGTAGTCAAATGCTATTTGAGAATTTGGGCATTCTAATTTTCCTGATGTGGTCCCAAAGACTCTCCTGCATTTGTTGTTTTGGGTCAGGATGGGGTAGAGGATTGTATACTTTCACAGAAGTTTGGAGGTTTGACAAGTTGTTGGAAATATTAAAGGTTATATATTTATTAGTAATCCACCCATGTTTTGTTTCTGTATGATCAACAATTCATTAAATATCTATTTTCCTGTGGTATCAAGTTCAAAAGCAGATGTGGATCACATAGATTGCAGTTTCCTTACCAGAAGTCTACTTCCATTATTTTACAAATCTTTAGAAAAAGCTAAGGTCACTTGGCTTCATTGAGGATACAATTGTGCAGATACAATTGTTCAGTTGCTAGGTGTTTCCCCTCATTATTTCCTTTCTTCTTTTAACCCCTTCCTACTTAACTATTTTATCCCTCCTTTCCCCCTGTTGTTTCGTCGCTAAGTCGTGTCTGATACTTGCAACCCCATGGACTGTAGCTTGCCAAGCTCCTCTGTCCATGGGATTTCTCAGGCAAGAATACTGGAGTGGGTTGACATTTCCTTCTTACCCACTCAGGGACAGAAACCACCACTCCGGCACTGGCAGATGGATTCTTCACCACTGACCCAGCAGGGAAGCACTCCTTCCCGCCTAGTTTGCATGTAAATTTGCAGTATTCTTTTACCTTTTTCATAGAACTTAATCATCTCGGTTCCTGGAGATGCAAAGTCCAAACCTGTTACTTTATTTCACTGTAGGTTCCACTGGTTCTCCTAAAGTTATAGCATTCTGGAGAAGTTCCCTGAGAACTTGCACATATGTTTTTACTTCCCAAATAACTAGATACTCTTTGATTGCTCTTAAGCAAGCCAGGCGGAGAAGGCAATGGCACCCCACTCCAGTACTCTTGCCTGGAAAATCCCATGGATGGAGAAGCCTGGTAGGCTGCAGTCCATGGGGTCGCTGAGGGTCGGACACGACTGAGCAACTTCACTTTGACTTTTCACTTTCGTGCATTGGAGAAGGAAATGGCAACCCACTCCAGTGTTCTTGCCTGGAGAATCCCAGGGACGGGGGAGGCTGTTGGGCTGCCGTCTAGGGGGTCGCACAGAGTCGGACACGACTGAAGTGACTTAGCAGCAGCAGCAGCAAGCAAGCCAGGCATTCCCCGCTCCCCACCCCCACCCCTAGTGCAATTAAAAAAAAATTGAAGTAATTGCTTAATTTTCCTCTTTCATCTGGCAGATAGATGATTTCCCAAGTCCAGGATAGAACCGGTTTTCTAACTCAAGTAAGTATACTCAAGTAAGTATACGGTGCATTGGGGGAAATTTTATAAACTCAAATGGGAATGCAAATGCTATACCCAGCACTTGGAGCTAATCAATTATTCACGACAGCAGAGCTATTGAAAACTTGAAAACGTAAAGGACCAGGGGCGGACCCGATAAATTCAGCCTGCCACTCCCGGAGAGCCACTGTCATCAATACACCACTCTCCAGTTGAGGCCGCCTGCAGGACCGTAGTTAAAATCCTCGGGCCTAGCGCCACGCGGGTCTCCCCACGCTGCCCTATTGCTCCCCGCGCCGAACATGGGACCCGACAGCATCGCGGAGCTAGGCCGGCACCGGCCGGAGGAGGGCGCCGTGGTTACGGGGAACGTGGCGCGTGCCTCCCGGCGCTGGCTGAGAAAACCCAAGTATTCGCAAGAGAGACTTTTTTGGGGGCCATCCTATAGTCGCGTGCGCTCCGGGCTTTTGCCTACTCCAGGTTGTCTTGGGTGGGGAGCCCAGTGGGTGACGGAGGACAACCTTGGCCTCGCGCGGTGCTCCGGGCTGGGCTGCAGTCCGGGAGCCGCGACGCGGTCGGTTTCGTCCGGACTCGAGCTTCCCAGCAGCGCCCTCCCCCGGGGCGGGCCCAGACTTTCGGTGCCGCGACGAGTGGGCGGCAAAAAGCCGGTGGCGGACCTGGCGAGCGGCTGCAAGGAGCGGCGAGACTCGAGCGATCGGGCTGGTGCCGGGACAAAGCGGCCGCGGCGATCGGAAGAGAACGGGGCCGGGGCAGGAGGAGGAAATAGAGCCGATGAAGGGGAGCTGCCGCCGAGGAAGGAGGCGGATCCATTCGCCGGCCGCTGCCGCTGTTCCGGGACGCGGTCCAGGGAGTCTGCCCGCCCGCGAGGTGCTGGCCAGGTAGCTCCCCACCCAGAGGGCGCCCTCCCCGACCCCGCCCAGGGTGCCCGGCAAGGAAGGAGCCGGGACCGCGCTCCCCGGTGGCCAGGGCGCACCGCACCCGGAGAGCGGCGCCCTTGAGCCGCACCGCCTAGCAGGTTCGAGAGCCGACTTGTCCGCCGGCCAAGAAAAGGAAGCGCTGTCCCTTCCCGCTCAGCCGGGCTCCCCACCCCTTGTACTCTACACCCTGCAGCGGGCGAGCGGCGCGGCCACGGAGGCGCCGAGGAGGGGCGAGCCGCCGCCGGGCAGCGGCGTCCCTTCGGGGGAGAGGGCGCCGGAGAGGAGGCGGCGGCGCGGCGCGGAAGGGGCAACGCGGGATGGCAGCTGCTTAGCCAGGCGCGCGCGGAGCAGCCCGGAGCTGTGGCTGGCCAGACGGTGCGGCTGGGCGGGCGACGCCGCCGCGGCAGTCCGGCAGGGAGAGATGAGCGCGGAGGCGGGCGAGGGCATCACTTTCTCCGTGCCACCCTTCGCCGAGGGCGGCAGCTACCGGAGGGGAGGAGCGGCGACGGCGGCCGAGGGCGACGAGAACCAGCTGCCACCGCCGCCACCGGGCAGCTTCTGGAACGTGGAAAGTGCCGCCGCTCCCGGCGCCGGGTGTCCCAGTGCCACCTCTGGGAGCAGCGCCACCCGGTGCCGGGGCAACTCTGGGGGCGGAGGCGGCCGACGGACCACGGTGGCCTATGTCATCAACGAGGCAAGCCAGGGGCAGCTGGTGGTGGCCGAGAGCGAGGCCCTGCAGTGCCTGCGGGAGGCGTGCGAGACGGTGGGCGCCGCCCTGGAGACCCTGCATTTTGGGAAACTGGACTTTGGAGAAACTGCGGTGCTGGACCGATTTTACAATGCAGGTGCGTGCGACTTTACAATGCAGGGCCCCAGCCTCCGCGGTCAGGGGCCACCGCAGGGGGAAAGCTGTTGTTTCCCATCCCACCCCCCGCCCCCATAGGAAAAATCGATCAGTTTCTGGGCAGCAATCGAGCATCTTACTTATTTACTTCTTGCCCCACCTTAGGGGCAGCGAGCGGCGCTGCGTGACTGCTCGGCTCGCTCGCAGCTCGGGGCAGAGTCTGACCGCCCGGCCGCTGGCCCGCGCTGGGAGTCCAGGGGTGCGTGTGGTCCTTTTGAAGAACTTCTGTTCGGCCGCAGTGCGAGTTATTTGTCCCAGTCAGCCCTGCCCTATTCAGTGTTTTGGTTTCTCTTCTGTTAGATTTGGCCCACATTTTCCTTCTATATATACCTGTGCCTGTTTTAGAAGATGTCCTCATTTTTTTCCGTGTACTTTTGAGAGTACAAAAATTCTGACTTCTGCCACGCAGCCAGCTGCACGCAGAGCGGATCTGTGTGAATTTGCATGTTATGTCACGATCTTCCCAATTCCCTTTCCCTGAAGTTTAGTGGCTTGATTTCCCATCTCTTACCAATTTGAATTGTCAAGTAATTACTTTCAAAAGCAACTTTTGTAACTTGACACTAAACTTGTGTGATATCTCTGTTGGAATTTTGGTGAAAAAGAGCAGAGTAGTTTTTTCATGACTCCATATACCCCGATGGGCTGGCAAGTAGATAATTTAACATTATGTAAAACGCTGATACGCAGTTTTAGTAACTAAGTTAGATTGGCCATTAAAGTGTGCCCATTAAAGTGACTGCTAGAGTAATTCATGAAAAAAAACTTTTCAGCCTATTACAGATTTCAGAAAGTGTCACTGCAACTCAGGTGACTGAAGCAATTTGCTATCTGTTAGCAAATGTTAGAGATAAAAACATGTTACTGAAATTAACCTTTAGCACCCTGTACAACCAATGTTGAGATTATATACATATTTTTTTATAAGTGTGGGCATAAAATTTGATTTAATGGTGCTTTCAGACAATGTTTCTTGCATTGTGATCACATAGAAGGTTTTATATTCCAGTCTTCTTTCCAGTTCTGATTCTCTTCAGTCTTTTCAGAACACCTGAAGAAGGCTTATGTCAGTCTTGGAATTCAGCCAAAGCTGAATATTTTAAGAACAAGAACTTCATGTTAAGGAAGCCAGATTAAATAAACTAGGATTTTCTGGTTCTGGTGTATTTTACCGTCTTAGTCTTCATAACTAAGGGAGACTAATGGACATGGGTAGAACATAGTTTAGCTTGGTTCTTTGTGTGACTTGCTGTAAAAATTACATAAATATAACATTTCTAAAAATTACAGCATTATTTTTGGATTGTAATTTGGAAAAAGCTTCAAAGAACTGAAAGATATATGAGGAAAACACCCAATGAAATGCTAAACTTATTTTTATTGTTTTGATAGATTGGGTATTTTTTTTTATAAAATAATCTTTAAGCTAATTTGAAAGACTTTCCTAACAAGGTTCATGTAATGTTTATTCTCCAAATACTATCTCTGGGAAAGGGAGAGAGAAAGATTAGAAGGTACCAGACATTTGAAATGTATCTCATTTAATACTCCAAACAAGCCTATGAGGGAAGTAGTAGCTATCTTCTTAGATGAGAAAACCAAGGGCTCCATCACTGGTTCAAGTTCATGGGTAATAACTGGTCAATGGAGGGTCCCACTTTGAGTGCCTGACTCTAAAAGGTCCGGCTTCACCCTTGCTACCTCCATTTAGCTGGACTGATTTATTCTCAGAATTAAGAGAGGGAAACATCAAACTCGTGGTGGAGAGCTGGCAGGGACCTTGTGAGCCATCGTGTGCTATGTGGAATAGTGGGGAGGAGGGCACATTTTAGGGAGACCAGTGTTTCCGGGCCAGCTCAGTCCCATCCCACTGGTGAGCTCAACCTAGGCAGGCCCCAGTTTCACCCCTGCCTGTGACATGAACCCTAAGGTCTCTCATTCAGCAAGAAAACGTTGAAGATGTGACAGAATGAAAATGGTATCAGTTTTGTTTTCTAAACTGAGGGAGGCCAAGGTGAACAGTAGTAGAACTCGACTTCTGAATTCTAAGAGAGCACTTGCTTGTCCGCTGTAAAGGGCCAGATGGCATAAACGTTTTAGATTTCGCTGGAGGTGTCTCTCACACCTCCTCAGCTCTGCAGGTGTTACTCAAGAGGAGCCATAAAGAGGACCTAAATAAATCATCCTGGCTGTATTCCAACAAAACTTGGTTAATGGATGTTGTCAGATTTATGAAATTTATATCTCATATTATTCACAAAGTGATATTCTTTTGATTTTTCTTTTTTTTTCTCAACCATGTAAAAAAATAGAAAAACAGTTCCTAGCTTGCAGGCCTTGCAAAAACAGGCCTGGTAAGGTTTTGGCCCCATGCTGACCTCTTCTCTACATCTGCTACTGCCGCTTGAAAGTTGAATGGTTATGACATAGTGGGAAGAACTTTATCCCTCTTGTTTGGTCTGAGTCTTTATCCGGGCTCTGCTCTGAACCATGTAATTGTGAGTAAGGTCCTTTGTCTCCTTCAGTGGCCTAAACAATTGGATCAGGGATGGAGGGAGAGAGGGGAGATGAAACTAAATTTCTAGGATTCTCTCATGTAATCCTATGAGTTTGCAAAGAAAGGAAGGCAGCAAGGTGTGCTAGGACAGAGCATCTGAACAGGAGTTTCACGATCTGGATTCTGGTCTTGGTTCTTCTCTTATCTGGAGAAAATCATTTAAAATCTCAGAGAAGGGTTGTAATAACTGGTCTCTGAGATTCCCTCCAGCCCTGATTTCTGTACTTTAAAATTATAGCAGTATTGATTTAAAAAGGAATCACTTCAGTTCATAGAGATGAATGAACCGCGAGTATGTGTAATGTTGCCATCTCCAGGAGTTCAGGGTTGGTGAGCAGCACAGATTCAAGTGCAGATTCCTGGTTGTGAGGGTCCTTGGGGAATGCCTTGGGCTTCCAGGAAATAGCCTCTAGAATCAAACTGGAAGAAGGGTGGGTCAGAGCTGACCCCTAACCTGAGATAGAATGGTAAACAAGGAGAATTTACAAGGGCCTCAACATTTAAAATGGAATGTTGGCGTTGAAGTAGTTTGATTACATTTTTTGATTACATTTTTTTCCTAACTCAAGCTTCTGCTCTCTATGTATGGAGAAGGCAATGGCACCTCACTCCAGTACTCTTGCCTGGAAAATCCCATGGATGGAGGAGCCTGGTAGGCTGCAGTCCATGGGGTCGCTAAGAGTCGGACACGACTAAGCAACTTCACTTTCACTTTCATGCACTGGAGAAGGAAATGGCAACCCACTCCAGTGTTCTTGCCTGGAGAATCCCAGGAACGGTGGAGTCTGGTGGGCTGCCGTCTAGGGGGTCGCACAGAGTCGGACACGACTGAAGCAATTTAGCAGCAGCAGCAGCAGCTCTCTGTATGCATGAGGGTTTTCTAAAGAGTAGATTGTAGTTACAGGTTTTCACTGATTTTTCCTATTTGATTATTGTTCAACTATAATCAAGTTTGTCCTTTGACTACCCTTGTCATTCTCTTTCATTTCCATCTTGAAACTAATGTTCTATCCAAGATTTTACGAAAATTCATCATATATACAAGACTATCACTCAGAGATGTCGGTTGACAGGCTAATTATACCCCTTCCCAGACCCCTGCATTGTAGACAGTAAATTTCTAGAAAAGCTACAAGATGTCAGTGATACAGATGTTAGTGATGCAGAGCTATTCCACTGAGGTAGACAGGCCTCAAATGGCAGGGAATCAAATTAAAAAAAAAAAAAAATGAATACTACTTTTGCAAAGTATAGCGAGGATAGACTTTATTATTCCCCTACTTGCTTATGAGAAAACTGAACCGTAAAGGAGTTATATTCATTAATTCAGCCTAAATGATTTAAGGTTGCTGCTTAGAACCAGAAGCACACTTTTTCTTAGAAGTAGTAGTATAGATGGTGGTTAGATTTGGGTCTAGCCTGTAAGAGCCCTCCTAACTCAATGTACTTGAAGTGTGGAGCTCCTTTGTCCTTTTAAGCAGTAAAATTATGTTGCTGGCCAACCTAAAACTGAGACTTTGAGTCCATCTTGCCCTGAGTTAGAATTGGTAACTTGTGTTCACCTAGCTTCTGGTAGCGTCTTGGCTGGATGTAGGAGTATCACTTTGGATTGGTGGTGTTGGAAGGAGAGGCTGTGGTGAGGCAGGGGACAAAGGAAGGCTTGGGAAGTTTTGGGGAGAGGAGGGAGGCTGGACAGTGAGGGAGGAAGAAGGATGTTCACCGAAGGAGGAAGCGATTTCAGCAGGGGATCCAGGAACACTTTAACCTTCATCCCCTCTAAACCTATTTATGGTCTTTGAATTCCAGCTGATGTAAGACCCAGGGAGAGTGTTCTGTTCACGGCCACCTCACTCCTTCTCAGGGGGCTCACGATTGAATGGCTGCCCACTTTCCCCTTCCCTTCCTCCATACTGCCCACCCCACCACCCCCCCACCCCCA